>ML681963.1:6447987-6587243 GCA_007922195.1 Podocnemis expansa | reverse complement strand
TTGTTAATTCGAAATAAGGTGTTTCGAAATAAGCGTTATTTCGATATAAGGTTGTTGTGAAACAACCATATCGAAATAACTGGCTGTGTGAGAACACAGCCCAATTGAAAGAACCCCACTGGTCCAAACTGTCAGTGGGAAGGGCCCCATTTGACTCAAAGAAACCCTGAATGGTCAGTGGTAAAGGCTCCCATTGGCCTGACAGTCGGCTATATCATTGGACTGGACAGTTGGTGAGAAAATCTCTCACTGATCAAGACAGTTGGTAGGAAAACGCCATCTTCATTAAGACAGTTGGTGGGAAAGGTCTGTACCTTGTTCATGCCCAGAGTTTTCCCTACTTTAAAACAAAACTAGCATTCAGCCATGTACTAACTGCTCCCCAGATTTGCTGAAAAATCTCCAGAAACCTTGGGACTGGCCAGCTATGTCACCAAGCACTGCCTGCACTTCTGTCGGTGTCCTGGAGGTGATAAAAATCCTGCAGCGGAATTGCAATGAAGCAGAAATTGGAAAGAAAAAAAAAGCCCACTCTACTGCCTGACATTCTTTTTAGGATGCCAATAAAAGATAATGTTACCTGTAAAATGTGCAAGCTGCTCCTAGCACTGCTCCTCCCTCCCTTCCCCAGCACTGTCTCTAGGGCTCATGCTGCCCCTGCAGGTTACAAAATGACAGGGAGAACCAGGCAAATGGGTAGAAATCCCTAGGATTGACTCTCAAGACCAAATCAACAGCTAGCTGAGAAGACAAGAGCCTTGCAGCATGGGAAGTGCTGAAAATCAACCAGCTCTGCATACTGCACCATAAGGGTGTGATCCAAAGCCCACTGACATCTGTGGGAGTCTTCCCCTGATACTAGTGGGCTTTGGCTTAGGCCCTAAATTGGCCATTTTATCTGACATTCATATAAAGATGTCGTACTCTGTGAGGAACACACAGACCTTGCTTGCTGACTGGCAGGGAAGTGGGAATTCTCCTCTCTCTGTGGGTTCATTCCCTCCTATGGGTGGGATTGTCCTGTCTTTGGAATCATCAGACATGTAAAACAAATTAACACCACTTTGTGCTGATGCAGTTACTTTCATCAGAGGATCTTATGGTGCTTTGTTAATTAATTAACTAATTAGACCCTCAGAGCACCCCGTTGCTGTTATCACCATCTTACACAGGGAAACTCAGCATGAAGAGATAACTGCCTTCTCCTAGGTCACTTACTAAATCCACTGAAGAGTTAGAGAAAGAACCCAGGAGACCTGACTCTCAGTCCTCTTTTCTGTCCATCACATCACATTCTCTTCCTTATCTTTATCACGCTGGGATGGGGATTTCTGCTGGGTCCCACGGTAACATGGAATAGTTTGGCAAAAGAAGGTTTTAGAAGTTATGGACAGCAGAGGGCGATAATCTGGAGTTATCAGGGGTTGAGGGAATAACAGTGGGGTGGCTTTGCACCCATTGTTTACACTTAATTGTGTCAGTTGTGTACAGGATGTCCTTTCCCACATCTATGCAGGGGACACCTTGGGCTTGATTCAGCCACCTTCATCAGCCCTGCAGTGCCTCTAGTGACGAGAATTCCTCGGGGAGAGTCCTTTCCCCTACAGGAAACTGCTGTGGTGCCTTTAAGATTTGGAGTGCTGCCCTTTCAAATGAAACAAGAATATTTCAGAGGGACTTCATCCTTCAGGAAAAAAGCCCAAACTATGTCTTTCCAAGATGGGGTCAGCCCTGCAGCCCTTTGTCTGGAAGCACTTACTACACAATTAATGGAAGAGACTCTCATCAAATGAGGGACAAATCATAAAATTAGGGAGATGGAAATTAGGCATGGACAAATGATCCAGGTACAGGGGAGATTTATGGGCGAGGTTGTATTATAGCTAATGATTTCTGCTAATGATCCTCCAAAGTATAAAGTGGCACCGAGCCCACTCTCAATGGGACGAGAGAAAATCCTGTGTGCAGAGTGAAGGGCATTCCTCCCAGGAGGGAAGAGGAGCCCCCACTACAGAACAGCCTTCCCCCACCCTCCTCCAGCCCTGCAAGCTGGGGATCCTGTGTGTGGAAATAGCCATTACAAGCAGATCTCCACTCCAGAAACCTCACAGCCTCCTGATGGCAGCGAAGTTCTCTGCACTTGGGGTTCTTGGGCTTGGCATGTATCTCCTACACCTCTGTCTCAATTCATATCACATACAGCTCCCCTCATAACCTGTCCTCTGCCATCCTCCTTTCATGGGAAGTGTCCTGGGCCTTCCCAACAGCCCTCAGCCACTGCATACACCCACTGCCCAGACCCACAGACAGATGGAAATAAGATCTGGCCAGTTTCAGGCCTGGTGTCAGGGCACCTACTTCAGCAGAGTTATCCTATATCTGAGAAGACTGTGCCCCAATGAAGATGACATTTCATTAACTCTTTCATCTTCTATTTGGTGAATCCCCCACAGCTGGAATGCCTCCTGCTTACCCATTGTGACCCTGGCGTGGGCTTGGAGCAGGGGAGAGTGCCTCCTCTCATCTGTACTGACGTTGCTCCCACCCTGATTAAGATCAGCAGAGATGTGAGCTCTTCACAGACAGCATTCCATGCAGAATCCATATGGGATGGTGTTCATGGCTGGAGCAGTGTAGTTCTCAGCTCCCAGCCAATGTTCCTACACCCTTATGTCTTGTGATACCATGGCTGGGTGAGACTGACACCTGAAAAGTTGCAAACTTCCCAGCATAGCCACTGCTCCTAAGGTGATTCTAGCTGAGATGGATATGTGTAAGAGCTCTCCCTAAGTGAATGCCCCTCCACTATTCCCCACATCTGACATTTCTTTGAGACCATTTATTGGAAAAGTCCGGGTTCTAACCTAGAGGAGTTGTAGTGAAGGCTGGGAAGATCATTCACATCTCATAAAATGAGCTGTGCAGCCCAGAGAATCAGGACTCAGGCAACCTGACTTTTCTTCTAAGCTTTGCCATTGCCCCATGTGCAACCTTGTGCAAGTCATTTCCCCTTCCTGTGCTTCAATGACGTCCTCTGTAAAATGGGGATAATGATACCTTCTTTGTACTCCGCCTTGAGATCTAAGGATGAGAAGAGTTGGGTATTAATATCATCCTTTAACCAACGCTAGGATGTCATTAATGATTTGTAGCATCCAGACACCGAAGGGCAGAGAATCTCTCCTTACCCTCAGGGGAAGAATTATTCCAAATATGTTTCCCTCTAAACTTAAATCGCTGCACTTCACACAGTTCAGACAAATTAAGGGTGATGAGCTTTTGGAAGGAAGTAACTGGATGGGGAGGAGGCAGGGGGAGGCAAGGAGGGACTAGTAGTCCTGTCTTACTGTCAGGAAAAGAAAAAAAAGGACAATTAAAACTGCTCTACCCTGCACTCCCATGGGAGCCTTGTCCTGCCATCCTGTGTGATTGGTAGGTCGGACTATTACTCTACTGTTCCTAGAGTAATAAAAATTCCTGGTAAGTTTCATTTGGAGCTCTGATCACGAATGGCACAATGATTCACAGAAATATGGGCAGTATCCAGTGCCAAAAACCCACCAAGCAAAAGCTGCTGAGCTGGTGGGTTTGTGGGTTGTTGTTTTTCTTTTCCGTTCTACAGGAGCTGGATGTGTCTAATCCAGGCAGGGGCTGAGAAAATGGAGGAAAGAGAGAGGTGCAGGACAATCAAAGATAGAGGGCGTTGAAAGTTACCAGGAGCAGAGACGTATTAGGCACTGACTGTAGAGCAGCAGGAATGCTGGATGATAAAGGTCAGTAGGAATCTGGGTCACTGATGAATGGGAGCCACTGTGTAATATCATATGGGATGTGGATATGAAAGAGAAGGCATAAGGGATGTAGAATATTATGGAATCTGAAGGACATGGGAGGCCAGAAGGAATGGAGGTTCACTCATCCTGTCTGTTCAGTCAGCCCTTGGTTTCTCTTCATGGACCCCTCCAATCACAATTAGCACAGAATACTCCTGGTGAGGAGAGGTGAGAATAGTTTGCTTCTCTTTATTCATTTTCCAGAGGATACTGGGCTTGAACCATAGAATAGCAAGTGTCATCCCTCTCCCCTTGAGTCCAAGCACTAATTACTCTCAGGACACTAGCCTTGTTTGTAACCCTACATATATTGTTTGCTTCAAAGACTCTTTTACTCCCATCCTTTGCAAGGGAATGGGATTTATGAAGAGACAGAAAAACCCTCAAACTTTTGCATGTTCTTGCGGAAAAGGTTTGATTAGGACAGTGTGATGTAATGAGTGACATGATCTCAAAGGGAAGCATTGGAAAGAACAGTGACGGGGGGAGCAAAGAGGGAAAGGGGGGAAAAGAATGGGAAAATAAAAATGTGTTCCTAATGATGTATGTTGTCTCTTCTCTGTCCTTTTCTGTATCTTCTCCCTCTCTGTAATTTTTCTAGGATGATCGGTGCTTTCTCAGCTTTTTTTTTTTCCTTTTCTTTTCCTTCCTTCCTTCCCCTTGACATGTTTTTCTTTGTGGAGGTAGAGCTAGAGCTCTTCTACCATAGCAAGAAAGGCATTCATAACACCTTGAAAAATAAATACCACCCAAAGTAGAACTTTGAAAACACAATAAATGAAACAAAGGTGCTGGAATCTTCCCTTCCTTTTATGCCCATATCCCGTGCAAGGGCTAGTTACACATGCTAATTAAATAAAATGAGCAGTACAATCCAAATAAGATTTACCTAACAGGGCAAAGAGTCAGAGCAATAGATCACACTAAGTCTATTATTTAAGATCTAAGGGCTAATTTCATTCCCCCCCCCGTGTAATTTTTAAAAAAAGCTAAATAGCCTCCTTATTTGCCGATATTACACAGAGGAGATGAGAAAATATATTGGTTATTTGCTTCAGTCTGCGAAATGATGTGACAAACCCAAGTTTCTGTCTTGATATCTGCAGCCTTATGCATCAGTGCAGTGACCATCTCTCCTGTGCTAAGCAGGGGTGGGATGGGGCAACTTGTGGGTCCCCAGGAATCACTGAGACGCTGCAGGAAGGAGTCTTGGCAATTCAGCAAGTGGTGCCCTTCACTCTGAGGGTTTGTCTTCACTCACAGCATCAAATTCGCTGCCACCAGATCAATCTTCCTGATCAATGGAGTGGGTCTGTGAAGACCCGCTCAGTTTATCGGGAAGTCAATCCCTGAATATCACCCCCTCAAACAGCATACCACTGAGTCAACAGGAGGACATTTCCCATCAGCTCAGCACACTGGAGACCCTACGGTAAGTAAGCATTAGGCAGTCAAAAGGAGATATGCAAGTTATTTTAGGTAACTGGCATATCTCCTTTAGACCAAAATGCCCCAGCAGTGTTGACCAGGGCTCAGTCACTTTTGGATCAACATCTCCTCCACTACTCAGGGAACTGAGAGATGTTGTCTGTTGGAGAGCTAGAACACCCAGGTCCTGACTGCTTGTGGTCTTTAAAGTCCTTGTTTTCTTACTACCTGGATGTTCTTGATCTACTCCAGATTCCAGAATTGACTGGTCATTCCACTCTCTCTCTCTAAATAATAATAATACCTATTTCTTAGACAGCATTTTTCATCAGCAGGCCTCAGAGAGGATGGCTAACCTACACATTAAGCCCAGGCCCAGACTCAGCTAGAAGTCCACGCCCCTTGTCTGTCCACACACAAATCAGGCTGTCTAGGTGAGCAAGCACTCAACACCTGGTTCCTAGGGCTCTTGTAGAATAGTGGGTCAGAGACTGACTGTCTCACTGTGACTTGGGTTCAAGCCCTGTCATTTTGCAGCGTGGATGCAGCTCAAGCACTCGGATCCAGCAATTGTAAGGCCAGGTTTACAGTGCAGTGTGGATGCTAAAGCATAGGCCTGGAAACACTGAATCCACAAGCCGGTGTTCCAAAGACCTGGCTTTACAGTGGAGTGTAGACACACCCAAAATGTTCCACAAGCTGTAAAGTATTTATCCTCATAAGACCCCTGTGAAGGATGAAGCAGTTATGCCTACTGAACAAAGGGGGAATTAAGGAATGGAAAGGCTAAGTGACTCATCCAAAATCAGACAGAAAATTTGTGGCAGAACAGAGAATTGAAACTGGGTCTCTTAAGTTACAGACTAGAGACCTGACTGCTGCACCATACTTCCCCAGCTTCTTGCTACATTTTCATTAGGAATTGTTCCTCACAGATTAATTCTGAGGTCTAAAGGGCCCATTGTGATCATTTACTCTGACCTCCTGCATACAAGGCCTTAGGACTTCCACAAACCCATTCCTGTTTGAACTTCTCTACAGACTCTAAGCTCTTGTGTAATACTGCTGTGTGCTAGGGAGTACCCAATGTGAATATTGCTGTCAGAGCCAGGGTCAGAACTCAGCCACACTCAGAGTCCCATGTTGCATCCCTGATGCTAGCCTACAGCTCCCTGTTATTTAACACACACACACACACACCTTTTGCACCTTGGAGGGAAGCAACAGCTAGAGTTTTAACTCTTAGGGCTCAATCTTGCAGTCTTTACTAAGGTGAGCCAGCCCTCTGAAATCAATGGGTGTGCTGACAGTATGACCCTCCCAGGGCCTGTGTACCACAAATCTGTATATTCTATGCAGTTATATATCCAGAGTGGTATCAATCACAGTATGATACTTCCTTCATCAGGTGCTTTGAGATCTATTGATGAAAAGTGGCACAGAAAAGATAATATTATTATCATCTGTGAAGTTCTTCCACATACAAAGAGCAAACAGACACTGTCAGTCAGAATAACATTAATTTTAGATTAAGAGAACCAGCTAACAATAAGCAAAGTCTCCACAAGACAGCTCACAGAGTGTGCGTGTGCACATATGCACTCTATGTCACACTGCACTGAAATTAAGACAAAATACTCTTTCAGAGCTAACCAAGTAAAAATAACACTTAGCATGTATGTAGCACTTTTCATTTTCAGATCTCAAGGAAAGCGTCTTTATTATCTATAGCAGTGGTTTTCAACCAGTGTGCCATGCCACACTGGTGTGCCATGAGAATTGTCCAAGTATGCCATGAAATTCTGTACAAAGGTAACAAAAATCAGCGTAAAACAAATATTGTTTCATCTTAATATTGTACCCAACCAAAATTACAATTAACAAACCTCATGAAAATTAATCATCAAATTAAAGGTGAGGTATTGGTCTTTCAATTCTAAAACATGAAAATTCTAAACAAAGTTGGCCAACAGGTAAAACCAAGATGACATTTATTTTTTTCCAGAGGATTTGGAACCAGGAGAACCCCTGGCCTGGGCACCAGGACTTGGGGCTCAAGCCCCATAAGCATGCTGCCACTGTAGCCACCACCACAGCAGACCCAAGGCTCTGGCGCCAGGACTCAAGCCCTGTAAGTCTGGTGCCAGCAATGCCCCTGTTTGAAATGTTAGTGTATTTGATCCTTCTTTAGCTTGTTGTATGCTAGTGAGCTGCAAATCTCTCCAGTAAGACTGTAACTATAGTAAAGGTAAGTAAATGTGATGTTTATGAGCAATCAATTTGGGTGAAAAAAGTGGGTATGTGATGGTATTGTTCGTCTCATTGAAGTGTGCCGTGTTACTGAAAAGGTTGGGAACCACCGATCTATAGGGTACAGTACGGATGGGGAAACTGAGGAGAGAGTCTTTTGCAGAGTTGACACTAGAACTCAGGAATTCTGACTCTGTCCCATTTATCAAAGACATAAGTTACCTACCTAAATACTAGACAGATAGATAGATCCAGCTATACCCTCAGGATCATGGAGCCTTCTAATTCTTCCTTTTTGTTTTGTTTTGGGTTTTTTGCAAACCGTCCCTTGTAACTTCTTTGCCTTGGACCTACTGTCAGATTCTCTAGATGTTTAGTTTTATCTCTGCACACAGAATGCAGCTAGCTACTGTAGTCACTCCCACAGAGGAAAGTGTACTTCTTAACCCCTCACATAAAAAAAATACATGGATGCTGTGTCCTCTCCCTTCACACACACTCCCTCCCAGATTGAAATAAAAACCTACAAAAAGATTCCCAATGGCTTTGTCAGGGAAGGGGGATGGTGAGGATTGGTACAGTATATAACATCTCAGCTCTCCCGGATCAGTCACGCTTCCTAATTCAATAAGGTGAGAAGGAGCATAATTTGATCATATTTGTTTTGCATCACTGCAAAAACAGAAAATGAGGGGCTGCAGAGCCGCACCAATTTACTTCATCCGACCTTGATTAAAAGAAAATTAATTGCCGCATCTCTCAGGGTATCTCAGGCAGCAGCCAATGGCTCTCCAGAATGCCAAAAAAAAAAAAAAGAGAGAGAGAGAGAGAAAGAGAGAGACAGAGAGGCAAAGAGAATCCTTGCCCTTTCATCTCTTAGCACAACTGTCTTGTTGGAAACCTTCAGACTGAGAAGAAAACTGAGTGCTAGGAAAATCACAGGGAAGACAAGATGGCTTTACCAGCATTTCCTGCTCAGATTTGCCTTTTTATTTATTGCCATGTTCCCAACCCCAGACATTTGCACCAATGGAATCAGGTCCATCTTGTGGAGCCTCCTGGACAAAGCTGAAAGGGCTACTCCCAAAGCAGACCACCTCAGGCAAGTTGGTAATGAGGACACAGATCCTTTTTCTAGTGCATTTAGGCCAGGTCTACACTAGAAACTTCTGCCTGCATTGTAATGCTAGTTAAAGGGATGATTTTTGAACATTTCTACACCAGCAAAAGCCCCAATATAGATCCAAATATACCAACATAAAATTGCTTTTGATGGTATAACTTTTTTTCACTTGAAGAAAAGATACAAGCTATGAAAAAGCACTTTTTTGCCAGTATGAGTTGCATTTACAGCCTGGAGGATTTGCCAGCTCCTTCAGGCAGAGACACTCTTTTTGGCTGTGTTTGTACAGCACTTTGCACAGCAGGATGTTGGTCCATGACTAAGGTACCTATTTGCTATGTCACTGGTTCTCAACCACTGTGCTGGGACACATTCCTGTGTCACCACACTGTGGTAAGGGTCTCACTTAGAGCTGGGAAGATGGCTGGATTAATCTTGTGGGAGGTGGGCTGGTGTGTCCTGTAGGACCACATCCCACTGCCAAGAATGTCACTACCCAAAAAAGGTTGAGAACCACTGTGCTATGTAACTAATATCAATGATACATTTTAATAACAACCATACCAACATGCCAGGATCAGCAAACCTTTTCTAGTGTAGACTAGGCCTTAGGGCAAAAGATGCAGTTCTTCATCTAGGTGATTTTCCAGGAAAGTGAAAAGCAAAGAAAGAACAAATATAAAGCTCAAAGAAAGGCAGAAGAGAACCTGGTGACTCATTCACACTGGAAGCTCTGCCTTAGAAAACAGCAGCTGCCACTGCAGCCAGGCAGAAGCCTAAAAAATGCAGAAGTGCTGTGGAGAGAAAACTTATTCCTATGTTACATAGCTCCATATATCACAGCTCCCACTCAACAGTCACTTGGAATTCAACCTATCTCGATGGCAGTGTGGCAGTCCGTGTGAAATAGGTTGGGACAGCCTTGGTCCAGTTCCTATACAACAGGTGTGAACTGGGCACTCTTTTCATAAATTTGAAGGTCAGAAGGGACCAGTATGATCATCTAATCTGACTTCCTGCAAAATGCAAGCCACAGAACCTCCTGCGAAGTACTGCAACAGACACCAACCCAATGACTGAGTCACTGAAGTTCCCAAATCACAGTTTAAAAACTTCAAGGTACAGAGAAACCACCAGCAAGTGACCCATGCCTCATGCTACAGGGGAAGATGAAAACCTCCAAGGGCCTCTGCCAATCTCCCACAGAGGAAAATCCCCTCCTGACCCCACATATGGTGATCATCCCTGAGCATGTGGGCAAGATTCATCAACCAAACACCCAAAAAATAATTCTCTGCACCAGTTAGGAATCCACATGACCTAACATTCCATCACAGGTCATGAGCATATTTACCACTAATAGTTAAAGATCAGTTAATAATCAGTTAGGCTGTCCCATCTTACCAACCCCTCTATAAATTTATCCAGATGAGCTCTGAAGCCAGCTAGGTTTTTTGCCCACACTGCTCCCTTTGGAAGACTGTTTCTGAACTTCACTCCTCTGATGGATAGAACCTACATCTAATTTCAAGTTTAAACTTCCTGATGGCTAGTTTATATCCATTTGTTCTCATGTTCACATTGGCACTGCCCTTACATAATTCCTCTCCCTCTCTGGAATGTATCCCTCTGAGATATTTATAGGGAGCAATCATATCTCCCTGTACCCCTCTTTTGGTTAGGCTAAACAAGCCAAGTTCTTTCAGCAGACTCCACAGAGAAGCCAAGGACTGAATGGACCACTGAGGCCTTTTTCCTTAGGTCTGGAGCCTCTGGATTCAAGATGAGGGTCAAGCAAAGCAGTGCTGGGGAAGCTCACCATGCTGTCACTTTGTTCTTTGGCTGAAGGGAGGCCTCCATGACTGCCAAGCTGGTACATCTCACCAGCACTAAACTCACATACAAAATTTCAAACAGGAAAAGTGATGACTGCAGACAATCCAGCACAATTATCAGATACAGCAATCACACTCAAATCAGTACTAAGAATTCATTACAAGTTAGGTTTTTTTAGCTACATGGAAGGGAATTCACCCAGCTGTTTTATTAGAAAATGGAAGGACACATTTTTCTAAGCAGTGTGTTGAATTCCGATGTTCTACGACTTTCATTGGTATTAAGGGCCGTAGAGGGGAAATGAAAGCTGAGTGGGCTGGTCTGAACATCATTTCCCTTCCTAAGAGAAGTTGCCATGAGTCCACAAAAAAGCATTTTATGAAAGCAAACAAAACACATTCCATTTCATATATAAAATCCAACCAACACTCCCTGTGCCCTGGGAAATTCCTGAGCTAACTAACCAAGATGGCTACAGTGAAATCAACTCTACTAGCTTGTTTGTTTGTTTGTTCATTTTTAATTTTTCAATCCATCTCCTGTTGTTCTTATGGAAAAGTTCTACAGACGTTAACAGAGATGGGGTTCTATGAAAATTCTCCTAACACCCACGGGACTGACTAGAGACAAGACCAATTTTATAGGCTTTTGAACCACCCTGCAGACTTCTTCGGGTGAGACAGAGTTCTGCATTAAACAATGTGTTCATGAGCACTGTATCTTGTGTAAAGCACACATGAATGTGCAGGAGGTGTACAGTAGTAACATGTGCATACAGTACTGATAAATGAAGTTCTGTATCAGGGTTGTCAAACTCAAGGCCCTTAGCCTGGATAGGGCTCTAATCCAGCCTGTGGAGCCACTGCCAGGACTGTGCCTGAGAGTTCTTTGCAGCAGCAGTGAATAGCAAAGACAGGCTTCTGTCTGCAGAGCAGGGGTAGACTTGCTTCTGGCAGGCCCATCCCTAAGGTAGGCTGATCAGGGCAGCCACCCAGGGCCCTGCACTTTGGGGGGCCCCACAGGCCACACCACTGGCCCCTGCATGCCAGGGGCCGGGTGAGCTTGCCAAAAGGGAGGCCTGGTTCAGCACTGCCGGTCCTGACCCCCACCACATGCACTGCTCTCAGCTCTGTGCTGGAGCAGCGGGGAGGTGGCAGGAGGCAGCGCGGAGCCAGTATCGGTAGCCCACCCACCATGCTGCCTCCTGCTCCCTCCCTGCTGCTCCAGCACAGAGCTGTGAGCGGCACATGTGGCAGGGGGTGGGGGGGACCAGCAGCACTGAACCAGACTGCCCTTTTGGCTGGCTCGCCCTGGTCCCCAGCATGGGATGGGCCAGCGCAGAGGCCTATCCCTCCCCTGGGCAGGCTGGCCCCGCCCCCCATTACTGGGGGGGGGTGAGTGGGGGTCCCTCAGAGGGCGATTCACCCAGGGCCCCGCACCCCTCCTAGGGATGGTCCTGGCTTCTGGCTCACTCACATGATCTGAATCACAGCAAAGGGGAACAAAGGAAGCGCTCCAGCCTATCCTGGCTAGCTCTGCTGTGGTCTACCAGCCAATCAGTGTCAGTCCCAGAAGGCTGGGCTGGGCTCCTAGAGATCCCCCACACTGCCCCCTACCTCAACTGTTCACTATAAGTCAGTCAGTCATAATGCTAATTTGATTGACAGCACATTGCACAAATCACACATAAGAAAGGAAAAAGTAGTAGGGGCTCACATGGGAACAAGTCAATCAAAAGGCCAGCTAGGACTGAACCCAACCAAAGGCCAGAATGCTGAATGACTGACAGTGAGTGGGCAGGCAGGGGCGAGGCAGGAGCCCAGTCTGCCTGTGTCTGTGACTGTGACAGACTGATTGCCTACTGCCATGCAGTGGGGGAAAGGGTGTCCAGGAGCTGCCCAGCAGGAGAGGGTCTGGGAGCCAGTGTAGGGAAGTGGGGCCCACAGGGCATGGAAAAGGGAAGGTGTTGCAGAGCCTGCAGGGCAGGGAAGGAGAAAGAGGAGCCCATGCCACCCTGAAAGTGGCAAGAGAAAGGGTTGGGGAGCCTGTGTGGACACATGGTCCTCATCAGGTGTCCTGCTGTCTGATGTGCCCCCCCCAACACTGAATGAGTTTGACACCCCTTTTCTATATAGTACATCAGTGTTTACTGTGTATGGCACAAAATTGTGTTGATAGCATAAGGGCATATACAGCATTTTTGTTCAGTGTGTGGTAAAGTGTTTATATATAAACAATAAGATTTGGTGCTTAAGTTTTGTGTGCACACATACAGTACACCTAAGATTATGCGTAAAGGTTGTGGGTAGGTGGGTGTTTGCAAAAGGATTTTGGCCAGTGAAAACTGTGCAAATGTGTAAGTTACAAGAGTGTGTTTATCATATAACTATGTCTGTGTAAAGTATTTGTATGTACACTATGCATGCCTATACATGCAATATGGATGTGTTCATGGCAGGTCTGAGTGCTTTTATTCTGAGTGTGCATGCAGCTTCCAAATACAAGATACGAGTGTGAGAAAATACATACTTACATACTGTGAGTGTATATATAGTAGGACCAGCCACAGACACAACTCTGTGTGTGTGTTTGTAAGATGAAAAACTTTCCTCAATTTTCCGATGCAATTAGCACCCACTGCTAACGCCCATGGTATTCTCTTTTGGACTAGCAACACATTATTCTGAAACTCTTCTTAGCCCGTGCACAACTATTTGGTTTCTTCTCTGTCACTCATGCTTTTCTAGGCAGTATCATCATGAGTACTTTGAACTCTCTAGTCCCAATCCCATTCATGCTAGAGTCAATGGTAAATTTCTGGTGAGAGCAAGACTGAGCCCCTAACCTTCTCTTTTGTGCTTTCCACCAGGCTAGAGAACAGTCTTTGTTTCTCGCTTGCCTGAAGCAAATATTAACAAGAATATCTTATTGCTACAGGAGCATCTATCCCCAAGCACACTAATAAATTATATACCACAATTTCTAGGTTATATAAACCTTTCATCAGTAGATTTCATATTACTGTACACAGGAACTTAGTTTCACTCTCCCCTCTTTACAGTTAGGGAAACTAAAACATGCCATGGTGAAGTGAATTGACCAAGGTCCCAAAGTGGCAGAGCTGGGAATAGAACCCACATCTCCTGAAGACACATGGCAACTCATGATGGGCAGCTGCTTCTGTGGGAGAGCACAATAGCTATTTAACAGTGCATAGGAAGACTACACCACACTTTCAGACACAAAATGATGGCCAATTTGCTGTACAGCTGAAAGAGGTGAAGTAGAACTGCCCATACTGAAATTTGCCCAGGACTCCAGGGTTAACACAATTACTATGAGGAAAAATGTCATAGGATCTTTAGTGGTCAAGACCTTACAAGAGAAAATGGCTCCTCCAGCATTCTCTCCCCACTGGGCTGGTACTGAACCAGATGGAAAATGTCCCCTTCCTGCTGAACCAGCACCACCTCTTCCTGTAGCTCATTTGAAAATCTGGTCTGTATTTAAAATCCTAAACAGGAGTTGAATTCTCTTAAAAACATGGCCCAAGTTATGGGTGCCCAGGAGCTATTAATCCACAGTCCTATTACAATTAATTCATTAGACCTATGTGAATTAATGCTTTAACAGTAGTGTAAGCATCTGTGTACACTGTGGTTATATAGTCACCTTAAGCAGAGCCCTGCAAATCCACCCATATTCACTTTATAGCTGAGGATGCAGATATCCATAGAACAAATGCAGATACAAATTTTCTATATGTGCAGGTCTCTAACCGTAAGCATCCATGTGTGCTGCAAGTGTACAACAGGTTTGCACAAACTGAATATACCAGAATCTTTGCAATGAAGAATACATGTGTGTATCTACAATAGATACAAGTATCAATATACAGCATATGCAGAACATGGTGTGTAATTAGTTTCTGTCTGAGTCATTAGCAGGGACTGAATACAGCACCTTCTCTGCTACCACCATACACATTTAATCACTTGAGCTGAAGGAGAACTCCTGTTTTAGAGCAACTGTAATAGGATCTTATTATTTTATGTGAAATGGCCACTAGGCGGGGACAAAAGACTCTCACTTGCCTACGTCATATGTGTCTAGATTGGGTGTTGGCATACAATGCACATGCCCATGAATGTACTTTCACTGTCAGTGCAAAGGTGTTCTCAATGTCCAGAATGCATGTATAAAGGCAGGATGCACTTCCAGAGCACAATGTATGCATGCAGTTAGTGTGTAGGTGCTGCAAAGTACAAGGGAGCAATAAGTGTGGCTTTGTGTGTGCACTGTGCGTGCATGTACAGTAGGTGTGTGTGTACAGTACAGCATGTGTTTGGATCCTAGGAGTTGGGGATGTTTAGTAATTAAATCCCTTTTCATCCTTCTGCACCTGTCTCCTTCTGAAAACTGAGAGAACAGACGTCAACCGGGACAAGGGCCGGATTGAATACAGCCAATTCTGAAATATTTATTAGCTTGTGACACCACTCAATGGAGGAAAAGGAATGCTGGCTAATCCGCTCAGCAAGTGCTCGGGCATTTTTCTACAGTGCCTCATTATATTTCAACTACCGTCTACTTTGTCAAAAATGGTATCATTTTAATTTGTGTCTATATTTGCTTTCAAACGCTTTTGCTACTAACCAGAGATTTAGGAGTACTGGACTCTGGGTTTAGATTTATCACACTGACATTTTCTTTGTTTTCTAGTCTGAGTACAGCACTGTCCCAGAGCTCCTATTAGGGAAGATATTTTAGGGGTCTATTTTTTCCATGGGTGTGCTCACCTAAAGTCCTATTAATATTAGCGGGGACAAAGCAAGTGCACTGAGCAGAGAACAGACCTTAGATTTCACACATATGCACAGACATACATACTCAACACAAATCTCTATGCACCACAGGTTGCTGTAGAGAGCTCCAGGTTCAGAGCCTGATCTTGAGGGGCACAGAGAGCCTCAATCCCCACTGACTTCAGAATGAGACCCTTTGAGTTCTTGAACATGAGCCCACACACACTTTGTGGGCTCTCTTTTTAGCCTAATACAAGACCCTAGTCAGCACTTGAAGGCACACTGGTCGATAAGTTGACCTGCTTTACTTACTAAGGACTGAGTTTAGTCCCAAGCGTCACTGCATCGAGCTGTGCAATACACATGATAAGGATCCAGATTTTGAGTGCTGTGAAGCTGGGGAGTTCCTGGAGCTGGAGTTTTGGTTCTGGCTCTTTTTCTGTACTGGAAATTGAAGATAAGCCTCATATATCGTCTGAGATCGTTGTGAAACTGGCCATGTGGGATCATTACTGGGAAACCCTCTTGACTTCAGCTCATGCACTAAGTTCTGGTTCAGGCTGGACTTCATTGTGCTTTGAAAGTTCTCTCGGACTAAGTCGGTGATTTGCTGATAGGTTATTCTTCCACTCTGCAGTGGTTACATTTTTCATTTGGGGCACCAAAGCCAGAAGGTGCTAACTGCACTCTCAGCTGAGGCAGTAAAGTATACTGCACGTTCACAGATGAACAGGAGGCAACAAGCAGCAAGGTGAGAGATATTGCCAGGCTCTTCACCTTCACCTCTTGGGGAGGTCTCCACCATGCTTCTGTAGGAGGTCTCAGAACCTAACCCTGAAGGTTACACTGCCACCACTTCCTAGGGAAGTGGTGGCAGTGTAAACAAGGTTGTCAGACCTGTCAGATTTCTCTCACTGAGGTACATATGTATATAAATGAAAGAAGAACCTGAACCCAGACAAGGCTCAGCTGACATATGAAACCATCTGCCTTCCTAGTTATGCACACAGGTAATGTGTGGCTGTGCATCCATATGCAGGCATCCACACATTGTATGTGCATATATCTGTAGAGAAGCATGAGGGCCTATGTTTGCATCTAGCTATTACAAGTAGATTTACCCTAAAAAATGAAAACTTACAGTAAATTTTGAAGGGCATAATAAAACCTATCTGTGTGAGCTTGGACTATCAATCTGGGATGAACCATGCATACACAGAGAAAATAAGAAACTGTCCTTCCAACATCCAACAGAAATATCAAGTTGTTGCTAAGTAGGAAGAGCAACAAGTCCTTATGGCATGTGACTGAACAACTGGTTAGATAGCTGCATCTCAAAGAGATTGTGGCTGTCTTCTGTTTTGCCAAATGGACATGAGGTTACTCAGTGGAGTTGGTTTTAGAGTCAAAAGTCCAACCCAGAGTCTTACACATCAGTGGAAGGTGGAGATCACAGCTTGATCTCTAGTGACATTGGGGAATACACACACACGTGGATGTGCATCATGCCCACACACAATCTGTTAGGAGTTTGTACTCAGGCCCCAGAAGGAAACTTGCCCCCTCACCTCCAAGAGAGACTATCCCCTGATCCTCATGTGGGATCCAGAAGTAATCTTTCCCCACTAAACCCACAGGTGCTGTGGTCCCCTGGGACATCAGTGGACTGGTGGCACAGTGTAAGTTCTGCAGACACTTGCTCTGTACTTGGGGTAGTGGGTTAAAAAGTCTCCTCACTAGCATGGCACAAAAGAAAAGAGAAGAAAAGACAGACAATAAATCCCATTGTGTGAAGGATCACTGCAACGGTTGTGTTCAAGCAGTAATTAGACATGGCCCTGGGGGACAGTAAGTGCATTAGAAGGGACTAGCTCACCATGAGCCAAATGGCTGCTCTTATTGTTCTCAGCAGGGTACTTAGGATGTTCTTGGACCCAAATCCTTCCATAATGCAGTAGAAATGGGACTGCAGCCTGGGACTGCAGCAGCAGCTGACTCTCTTCCTTTGATGAAACATTCACCCATCCCAGTGCTTGTACGTCCTCCACACATGGACAAGAGCTGTTTGTTCAAGGTGACATTCTTACTTCTCCACATCACAGCAACATGCACCCAAGTGGATATGTCTTGTGCATCATATATAAAACAACAGAGTTCCTTTACAACAGCCATCAGTGTTGGGATCAACAGCATGTGGCTTGCAAGCTAGATGCCCTGGTGTCCCATTGATTGTATCACCAGTAATTCCAGTCACACTGATAATCATCAATCCATCTCTCCACCTGATCATACTGGGCCCTCATTTTCATTGACTGCACTGAGTCTCTTGATGGCATTGAATTTATCTAGCTTAGGTTCCTCCACAGTACCTCCACTCAGTATCTAAGCGCTATAGCATTCATGATTCTATCACGCTTTCCTGCCTGCCTCATCATCCTGATTCCTTCTGTTGTATTGATCTACATTGGACCGTCTTGTCTCATGTGCTCTATTGGTTTCCTCGCTTGTACTGATTAGATCCTATCCTCCTCTCAAAGTGGGCACAGCCTGTCACTTTTTCCATTTCTTTTGAGGTCCATTTGTTATGGACTGTAGTGGGACCAGAGAACCTCATTAAAGCCTGCATTCCCTCAGCTTCTCAGAATCTTCTCTTTGCACACAATATTGTTATTTTACATGATGTCCCTCAATAATCTATATAAAAAATCCCATTGACTCCTTTGCTCTCTCTTAGTTTCTTACCAGTGCATTGCAGACAACAAACAAAAATGTACAGTTTTCAAAACCAGAGAGACAGAAAAGTTATTATATGTGGATCTGTCTTTCTTAATCTTGACTCCAGGTCTGAGTCCCTGGCTACCCACCTTGTCTCATCCTCCTCTCAGCAAATGTGCAAACAGTTGCCAATTAAGAGGAGAAAGTCCTCTGTAGGAGTCATGTAAGTGCTTGGCCAAAACATTGGGTACTGAACCAGAGACCATGAAAGAGCTAAATAGGTGGCCTGCATGGCCCTTGCGTTGATATGTAAACATGTTCAGCAGTAGGATACAGAAGCATATGCTGTGTCCCCTCCTGTAGTGAGAACTTCTGCAATGAAGTTGGTGCCATCTGATAATCAAGTAAAAGCAACAGTGTTGGGTTAAACTGAGCAAGTCAGACAGAAATCAATGAGGCTGATGGAGACACAGTGGTGATTGAAGTTGGATTGGGCTCAGATAAATACCCAAAAGTCTGGCTATTTTGCTGAGGGACAGATCTGCAAATCTAGGTCAGAAATCTCATGGGAACAGGATTCCTTCTCTGGCACTGCCAGCAGATGAGCAGGGCTGGGAATACCCTCCTGTGCAGTATTTTAGTGCTTCACAATCATAGCTAGAAATGGGAAATGCAGCAGTTGTCATGAAGATGAACAAAAATGGGAAAAGTTAAGCACTATTTATTGCCCTCAAATCATCAAAGGTTCCATTCAATTTTGAGTGAAGGACTGAGCTGAGCAGAGTTTTAATCCATCTGTTTTCCCCATTTTTAGAGAGAAGATGGCTGAATATTTGGTTTGTTATTTGAACTCAAGTCAGTGGGACAAATTCTGCTTTCATCTACACCAGTGAATGCAATGAAGTTGCTCCAAATATAACTGGTGTAAGTCAGAGCAGAACTGTCTCACTGGCCACAGCCATGACGGATGATTTCAGACTAGCCTGTATGTGACTTGATATTATCTGGGATCTGTATCCATAAAGAGTTAAAGAAGGTTGTGACTAGTCCACAATCATCCCTGATAAACTCCATGGAAGTCAGTGGAAGAAACTGGCCCGGCCATTCCAAACCTATGATCCATGTATGAGCCACCTGAGTGTGTCCAGCGGGATGTAACATTCCAATGCAGAGCATACAGCTTGCCCCTGCTTTTAAACATGATGCTTGCCTTGGCGATGTCCTTACACATGCCCAGGAAAGGAGGCTCTCAGCTCTGTCATTGTGCCTTGGAGACAGTACCCGCTCAGCTGCTTCACAACTGGCATGGGATTAGCAGGCAATCCCAATGAAGGAAGGATGGTCCAGGGGATAGGGCCTATGACTTGCCACTGCTCTGCTAGAGACTTCCTCTGTAACCTTAAGTGAGTTACTTAGCTGCTCTGCACCTCCCCCCACCCCAGACATGGAGATAATAGCCCCATCCTGTCTCACAGAAGTTGAAGTACTCAGATACTACAGTGATGGGGCCCAAAGAAATACCTGAATGATAGACAGTGCCCTCTTTGTAGTGAGCATTGGACACTGGCTCTAATCATCATGTCAGGAACATCTCCAGAAATCAAAAGCAATAAAGTCATCCATCCACCCTCCTCCATCATGGTGCTGAGGCAGAGGCTGGCATCTAAGCATTCTCAGCTGCCGCTGATTTCAGTCTAGAGTCAAAGGCACTGACCCCTCAATGAGGAACTGCAAAGCCTGGGATTTCCTTTCCCAGTCCATGCCCCAAGCCCCAGTGTTTCTCCCTCTTTGGAAAAACACCTGACATGAATAAATGCCATGCTTGGAAATCAGAAAAACAATCTACCATCTGTAGAGTTTTAAGACCATCCAGACAACTGAGAGACTGCAATGCATGCTTTGCAATTTGCAACAGGACCGTTTCTTCTAGCCCTTCTTCTCCATCCAGCATCATGGTTGTAGCACCCCTGGCTCTGGCACCAGCCAGGTCAAAAGTCCTGACATTTTGGGGCCAGGTCAAAAGTCCTGACATTTTGGGAGACATCTTGAGAGTCAGAGGAATCCCTAATTGCCTGTGCCTTATGCCAAACCCCTGAGAATAGGTAGGCATGACACCCAGTGCCTCCCAGGATCAAACCACTTGTCACAGATGGAGGCCAGTTCAGAGTATCACTAACACCAGGTCCTTTGGCTCTGGTGCTGACAGAGTATAGGGGTGACACAGTAGAGCCTTCTTGGGTCTTCTCATTTGCACTCAGAAAAACCATCCAATTGGGTTGGCAAGTTCTAAAGGGGCAGCCATGCTAGTTTAGTTCTGTAAAGTAAAGTAAGCATCTGACGAAGTGGAAGTTTCTCCGACGAAAGGTCATGCAATAAATAAATTAAGTGCCACAAGACTCCTTGCTTGTCCAATTGGGTTGGGCTTCACAAAGCCATGACTGCACAAGCCCTCCCTGCAAATGGGTTGGGCAGTGCTCTGGCATTACCAGGGCCCATATGTTTTTCTTTCTGGAGTGCTTCCCCTTTAAGACATGACTGTGCAGGCTTTATTTGCTTGTTGAAACTGTTCAGTTTTAGGACAGGGGGGGAGGTCACACCTGTTGTGGAACTTGATAGAAGGCTTATTTATAAACTTTCAGAGCTTGGGATTCTTGCAGAGCTGAATGCGCTGATGTCCGGAGGGGAAGGTCACCGAAATGCTTGTTTATAAAAGCAGCAGCAACTGGAAAAACCATAAAAGTCTGAAATGATGAAATTAACAAGCTATTTGATCAGGCGCATCAGGCTATGCTCTCTGTGGCCAGCCAGAAAAACTTAGCACGTAAGACCTATCCTGCTGGCCACTTCCCTGCAATTCTCCCTGGGAGAAAGAAGCACATTACACCCTAAGAGGTGAAAAATAATCATCCGCTTTATATAGTCTACTTTTGGGTTCCTGGCTTGTCCAATCTTAATTTGACCTTGCATGGAAAGGGGAAAGCCAATACTGCACTTGGTATCACAGCTAATCCACGGTTTAGTTTCACAACTTCAAAGCGACATGCCACTTGTTCACATTCAGAATGATCTTTTAGCAGGAATAAATCCATTCCACAAACTTGCCATCATTCTTTGGTTTGTTTTAGCAATCTATTTCCTCAGAAACACTCCTGGACTTTGGCAAAAATGTATGAGGATATGTTTATTGATGTTGATTTGTTGTTTTTTTCTGTGGGGGGGAGGTCATGTTTTATTTTTTGTGAAAAGAGTGCATATAATATTTTTTGGTGGGAGAGGGAAAATAAAGCCCTTTCCATGGGGCTCCAGAAAAGATCCAACCAGTTCCAATTCTCATTTCACTATAGAGAAAAGGCAAAGACTTTTCATCTTTCTTTTTCTCTTTTTAAGGGTTTTGTTGTTGTTGTTGTGGTTTTTTGTTTGTTTGTTTGTTTTTAAAGATTTCTGTATCTGTCAGAATCTTGATTTCAGGAAAGCTTCATTTTCACTTGGTGACTGATGGCCAAACAGGTGGCTTTTGAATTTACAAGTGTCATATGAACAAGCCTTTTCGAAATGGACAATTTGCAGCTCACTTTCTCCTGCTGACAGTCCCTTTTTTGTGCTGACAGATTCTTGCCTCTTCCAACCAAATAAATTCACAGATCATCTGCCCACTCCCTTTGTGCTTTCCCCCCACCCCCAGCAAAAAATCACCTTTAGAAGTGGGGGGGGGATGACAAAATCCATCTCCTTGGAGCTGCTAGTCATGAAATGGAACTAACTTCACTGGTTAAGGCTTGTTTGCTTGCTCACCTTTGTTGGGTATAATTTATAGCAGGCGCAGGATTTATCCTTAATCTTCTTTCCTGGGGAGTTTGTTTGTTTTTTTTTCGAGGGACTTATATGTGGTTCACAGCGTGGAGTGATGCTAGTGTCAGTGGCTGACCCAAAAGCAGAATGCTCATTTCACTGAACATGCTGGGCTTGTTCTAAGATCATGTCCACCAAAGCCCCCCAGCTCCTTTATTTTTGTTTGGCCAGTGCTGTGCAGGATCCTCTTTAGGAACATTCCCAACCAGGGACTGCTGTTGTTTAATCCAAACCCATCCTTAGCCAATAACATCCCTTCATGATTGCAGCAGATGGGGCTCTTTATTTTTTTGAGGCAAACAAAAAAAAAATAGGGACTCCCCAAATCATAGAATCATAGAATCATAGAAATCAACCCCCACCAGCCTCCATCCTGTCAAGGAGGAATCCAAGGTGCTCAGATATTGGCAAGAAGGACTGCTCCGGTCAACAGTGTCTGACACCAAATTGGCTCTGACACAAGCATGCTAAGGCAGGGCCCTGGTTTATTGCCAAAGACAAGGGCATGTTGGTCCTGCTCAAAGACCTCAAGAGACACATGCAGGAAATGCAGAAACCCACCATTGCCTGCTTTCCTGCCCAGAAGTTCTAATAATGCCATGCTAGGGATTGCCACATGCTTTATAACACTAATGAAGTTTCAATTCTCCCCATAAAGGGGGTTCAGTGCTGAGATACCAGGGTTGTGAGGGAGAGAGACAGAGAGAGAGAGAGAGAGAGAGAGAGAGATTTTGCACTAAGGTTTGGAGGTGCTTAAGGAGTTCTTACTCCCAGGCCCCCAATCTGCTAAGCATAGAGCACAATCTTATACGAAACAAGCAAGGAGTCCTGTGGCACTTAAAGACTAACACATTTATTTATTGCATGAGCTTCTGTGGGAGAAAATCCCACTTCGTCAGACACTTTGAACATGGGGAACTTACAAAATGGGATGAAAATATATGCAGGGAACTGTAAGTCATGGGATCAGATCAATGCAGCAGTTCAGATTCAAATACTGGGGAACAGCACATACAGGAAGATGAAGTCAAATCACTTGTTATAATGAGCAACACTGTCAAATTTACATATTAATTCCAATTCTGCAGCTTCTTTTTGAAGCCTTGATTTGTTATTCATTTGTTTGAGCACAGCTATTAACAAATCATCAATGGAGTGATCAGGAAAGATAATTCAAGGCACTTCAGTCCCACTAAGCTGCCTTTCATACATTTTCCCCTTGTTCTGTACCCCATTTTCCTAGCCCTTTCCCAGCTCTCCATTCTAGACCAAATCTCATCCAAGAAATGGATCCAATACTGAAAAAGACTGGGAGGCCAGCCAAGCAGAGACACATTTATCAAGTGGGTGGCTGTCCAAACATGACATTTTCTTGAGCTTGTGGGATGGAAGTATCCAAACCTAGGCTGGATTAGCTGGTGAGTTATCACAGGTCCCTGTGCACCTTATGGAATGTGGCTCTTTTGCTTGCTTCCCTCATGAGGTTACTCACTGAGGAGGGAAGAGCCTTTACATTGCAGACAGACGTCACCTGAGGTCTCTGCCCTACAGGTGGGGGTTTGCAAAGCAGTCTATGTGACCTGTCAGTGGGGCTCATGTCAGGACTCCTGTTTCAGCACACCAATCTGCCTCCACCAATTTCAGCTGGAGATTGTACTTTTTAGTATGTTGACATTTCTCTAGTTAGTTTTAAGAAACTGAAGAGCCCATTCTGCTGATGCTGGCTGGGGTTAACATTTTCAAAACCACCTCATGTGCCTATGTCCCATTTTCAAAAGGGACGTTGCACTTGGAGCCAGATTTTCAAAGACAATTAGATGCCTAAAGATGCAGATAGTGCCCTGTAAGATTTGCAAAAAGATTTGCAAAAGTTCATGAGCAGGTTAGGTGCCCAAGTCCCTCTAAAATCAACGGAACCTAGGCACCTAAATCACTTAGGCACCTTTGAAAATCACAGGAAATGCCTATCTGCACCCTTATTTGCCTACGTGCCTTTGAAAATCTGCTCCATTAGCACTTTTGAAAATGTTTCCCCTGAGATCTTGAGCTCCACTGATTTTAAAGAGATTTAGGCTTTCAAGTATCTGAGTCACTTTTTAATGTGACCCCACTCAGGTATGTCCAAAAATTTTACCACAGCTATAAGGACTGGTTGAGGTTAGATAAATAGAGCTGCTGGATGGATTGGAAGCATTTATCTAATCTATCTAATCCTCACCCTCCTCGTACCTGAGTGCTTGTGTATATGGGTAAAGGTGGATTGATGAGCGCACGGCTGGATGCGCAAGTACATAATATGGCAGATTGGATGGGATGGGGAGAGACAAGGGTTGGGTGGATGTGACGGGTGATTACATGGATAAATAACATCATCTTACTGAACATTTATATAGTGCTTTCCATCCACAGATAGCCTTAAGTGCTTTACAAACCATTATAAATACAAAAATCACTTCAGCCAGCCACAGCAGCTATTTAAAAGTGCACAACAATACTACACAGCCGTTTAGGACAGAAAGTAAAGAAGAACTCCAGACCCAGCTGAAACTGCAGGGACTTTTTGGTCAGCAAAATGTCACCCACTTCTAAGCTGGTCCAGACACACACATTAGAGCTGTTACTCTTCAGGCAAAGAGCCATGGATTTTAATGATAACCAGTTGACAAAACCACAATTGTATATGCCATACAAAAGACATGTGCTCCTGGACCACAGCCCCCATAGCAGCCTGCCAAAGGCACTGGTTCAGCACCGACTCAATGGGGAAAGCAAAGCCAGAGTTGCCAGGGCTGAATGAATGTATGCAGGGAGGCTTGCTGGGAGACAAATAGGTGGCTGGCTGGGCACTACTTGAATGAATGTTTGGTGTAGGGGGAGGGAGGTGGATTGGTAGATGGACAGATCAGCAAGGAAGAGTCAGGTGGCCATGACAGATGGATTGGTGAACAGAAGAAGGACCCATGCAGAAACATATTTCAAAGCCTGAAGATTATTTCTACTGAATACCTGAAGCTTCAAACCCCATGGGAAGTGGAGATCCATTCACTCCCCAGATTAGCTAAACTGCACTGCCAACCTCCGCACAGCCCATGAACATCCACAGAATGCATGCTGTCCTGCCCACCCTTATCCTAGATCAGGGGTCTCAAACTCAAATCACCACGAGGGCCGCATGAGGACCAGAATGTTAGCCTGAGGGCCGCACCACTGAAACCTTTTTATACAACTATATTGCAAATATTGGTAACAATAGTGTTGTTGAGGGTCACAGGAAATAGCATTGGGGCTACATGTTTGAGACCCTTGCTCTCGATGCTGACTGTTCTCCTGCTAAATATGGAGTTAAAAGCTCTCCAAAGAGTCAGAGTAAAAAGAGAACTGCAAATGGCAGCAGCAGGCCATTCCTACCTCCTCCATTCTTTGCTTTGCTTCCTCATTCCCTTTTTCACACTCCACCCCATTCGCTCCTCCAGAAAGATGGGAATAGGACTGAATTCCTAATGTGACACAATCAGGGGCATATCACAGGCAAGTCACGCACCTTTCTTTCAACACAGTAGGTGAGAGACTTTTTTCAATCCAGACTACTTTATTACCCTTGGAGCGCCAAGTCTGCGAATTGCCAGGTGCTGTACAGCTTGAGGCAGACCTGCTCATTGCTACAAAGATCTGTTCAAGACCATCATAAAGACCCACACTTCTCCTTCAAGCGCTGCTCACATCATTCAGTTACAGGTGTCTATGTGCCACAGTGCACGGTAGCTCGGAAAGTCTTCAGCCTTAGCCTGTCAGGTCAGCGCACGTGGCCAACACCCCCTCTGCACCACGACCATGGCTATATAGGTGACCGTGACTCTGACCCTCCCAGTTCCTTTTTCTGCCCTCAGCAATGGTTTCGGATCAGCCAAGAAACTTGCGTAAGCAAGTGCCTGTCTTCTACCATGAAATTTAAGATGCCTGGTTTCAAGCTGTGCCTAGGATGCTGCAAAGCTTTCCCGCACAACGATTCACACGATAAATGTCTTGCATGCCTCAGTGAGTCCCACCTCGCCGAGAGCTGCTCCCTTTGCAAGTTCTTCATAAGGAGGACTCACAAGTTCAGAGAGCTGTGCCCCGATCCCTTGTCAGGAGCAGTGCGCAAGCCTCTGGTGCCACCTAAGCCCTGAGTGCTCCCCTGGCTCACCCATTGGCCCGGGAGCCGAAACCCCAGGACCGATCTCTGGTGCCGAGCCTAAAGTCTTGGTCAACACCCCCGTCAGTACCATCTGGGCGCTGAACACTGCAGTCACTGAATCAACCTGGTGCCGAAACCAAGGCAGTACCGCCAGCAGCACAGCCGACGCTGCAGGCTTCCACGTCGGTGTGGACATGTTCTCCAGTCTGCATACCAGCACTGTGGAAGAAAACCAGCTTGACACCGACCGCAGCACCAGAAGACGAGTCAGTGCAGAGAGTGGCTCTGCCCACCGACCTGGTACCGCCTAGCCCATCGCTGGCACTGGAATCCAGCACTGGGGACTGCTCTCCCAACCCCGTGCCGTCCAGCCCACCTTCGGTACCACATTCAGTGGAGGACTGCTCCCCGGCCTCCTCCCCACATTCCTCCAGGGACGTGTCAGTGCCATGCTCCCAAGCCTTGGGGGCCCCTTCCCATGGATCGGCGTCGACTTCGCCTCCAGCCTCGGTACGCTCTTCTCCTCTCAAGACAGTAATAAGGGTAGGAGAACATTTAAGGAAACGGCACTGTAAGCGCTTTCCCTCACCTATGCCTCGACACAAGAACAGACCCCTCGGGCCTGCCTGAACCAGTGAGGTCCTCCCCTTTGGGTACCACACCGCAACCTAGCTGAAGCCACTCCCCTCTGCACCATCTGGAGGCCGGAGTGTCTTTTAACGACTGGTCACACCACTGGCTGGACATGGCCACTGATGATACTTTAGCCTTATGGCACTGCTCCGTCCGGTTCCCCTCACAGACCATGGATTTGGACTTCTGGGATGATGAACCCGATCCCAACTCCACATGTTGGAGTAGATCGTGGGCCCGTTCTTCCTCTTCACTCGACGAATACACCTTTGAGAGACCGACTGACTGTAACGAGGACTCTCGTGCCCAACAGGAGTTGCTAAGCCACATGGCAGCAAACCTGAACCTGGAGCTCGGGGTCATCTAAGAGGAGGCAACCCCCTCTTCGACATCAGCCAGAGGGCTCCACCTGCTAAGGCGTCTGTACCGCTCCACAAACGGGTATACAGCATTGTCAAGACCCGCTGGCAAACCCCCTCCTTGATCCTGCCGGTATTCATGGTTGCGGACCATAAGTACCTTGTCCCTCAGGACAAATTCTCCTTTTTTTCCAGAACCCCACTCCGGGGTCACTGGCCATTGATGCCATGAACCAGAAAGAGAGGCAAGGTCAACAGGGTTCCACTCCTAAGAATAAGGAGGTGAGGAAACTCGACCTGCTTGGCAGGAAGGTTTACTTCACAGCAGCCCTTCAGCTGCGCATAGCAAACCACTTGGCCCTTCTGACAAGGTATATCTTTAACCTCTGGAACGCCATGCAAGGCTTCTGCGCCATTATCCTGAAGGATCGTCTTAGAGACTTCGACACAATGCTTGAAGAACGGGAAATGGCATCTAGAGACGCTCTGATGGCCATCTGGAATGCCGGGGACACAGCCACCCGTACGATGGCATTGGTTGAAGTAATGCGTCGTTCGGCCTGGCTGCAGGGCTCGGGCCTATTACCGCAGCTGCAGCACACTATTCAGGACGTCCCATTCGAAGGCCCTAACCTCTTCGCCGAGTCCACAGATGAGAAGGTCCATGACATGAAAGACTCAAGGGCCACACTCCGGTCACTAGGAATTTACACCCTGCAACCTAACAGACACTCTCTAAAACCCCATCAACTCCTCCAACAACAACTTCAGCAGTTAAAACAATAGATTCAACTGCAGAGTACATTCCTGAGGTCCCTCCCCTTTTCCCAGCACTACCTTGGGGACATGGACAAGGACAAGGTCCGTTTGGGAAAGAGTGAGAAGTCCCATGTTCCCCAATCGGGTAGGCGTGGGCAGGCCTCTGAATGCTCGCTGGGGAAGAAACAGTGTTTTTGACAGTTACCATACAGCCAGCAAACCCACAAATCGACTAGTCCCCAACTACTTACACTACTTCACACACCACTGGGCCAACATCACAGCTGACCAGTGGGTCCTCGAGACAGTCGCGGAGGGGTATTGTATTCAGTTTCTTTCGATTCCTCGGGACAGAAAACCGTCTCCTCATTCATCTGTTGGAAACCAGGAACTGTCCTAACTTCTCCAGATTGAATGCCAGAAACTCCTCTCCCTCAGAGCCATAGAAAAGGTCCCCAAGCGGGAGTGGGGAAAAGGGTGTTACTCCTGATACTTCCTGGTCCCGAAATCCAATGGGGACCTTTGACCCATTCTAGATCTCAGAGCCTTAAACAAACACATAAGGAGAATAAAGTTCTCCATGGTTTCCCTATCACAAATCCTTCCGTCTCCATCTCCCAGTAATTGGTTTGCCGCCCTTGATCTGAAATACACCTACTTTCACATAGCCATAAGGCCCCACCACAGGTGATTCCTAAGGTTCATGGTGGCAAATGACCACTTTCAGTTCACCTCTCTCCCTTTCGGGCTCTCCCTGGCCCCCAGGGTGTTCATGAAGTGCATGGCACCAGTCGCAGCATACTTGTGCAGATGGGGCATAAGAATTTATCCCTATCTAGAAAACTGGTTAATAGTTGGGAAATCAAGCTCCCAAGTCGGGCTCCATGTCGAAGCAGTAGTGAGGCTCTGTGACTATCTGGGCCTCCATTTAAACCAAGAGAAGTCAAAGCTCTGCCATCCCAAAACATAAAGTTCGTAGGGGTGTGTCTAGATGCCCCGCAAGGTCAGCATTCCTACCCCGCCATAGCTTTCGGTCCATTTGTATCATCATTACAGACCTGCAAACGTCCCCTGTCACCATGGCCCGATGGTGTCTGCAGCTCCTTGGTCACATGGCAGCCTCCACCTCAGTGATCCAGACAGTGTTCCACATATGGAGGGACTCCCTGAACAAGGTACTGTCTGTCCCCCAGGATACTCTGGGGACACTTCAGATTTGGAGGGATCCCCACTTTGCCATGGGGGGCATTCCCTTCAAAGACCTCAGGCCCTCAGTGACTTAATAATGGATACTTTGAACACAGGGTGGGGGGGCCCACATCTCTGGGGGACTCTCCACTAAGGGGCTCTGGTCCCACGCTGATGGCCCTCTCCACATAAACGTGAAGGAACTAAGGGCCATCAGGCTAGCCTGTGCCCTTCCTAGACAAGATACAGGACAGGTTGGTCCAGATCCTCACGGACAATACCACAGCCATGTTCTACATGAATTGGCAAAGGGGAGTCCATTCTACACCACTTTGTGAGGAGGCGTGCAAACTCTGGGAATTGGCCATATGACACAACTTCATCCCAGTGGCCTCCCACCTTCCTGGGGTGAACAACGGGCTGGCAGACTCTCTAAGCAGAAAACCGCTAGTGAACCATGAGTGGTCCCTTCACGACAAGTTGTTCTCCCTCCTGGTAGACTAATGGGGTCTCCCCCAGACAGACTTGTTTGTGACACAACAGAATCGCAAGTGCTCCCAGTTCTGCTCCCTCAGGGGCTGGGAGGAGGGGTCTCTCACCGATGCCTTCCTCATCAACTGGTCAGAGCCCCTGTTGTACACCTTTCCACCGGTTCCCCTGATACAGAGGGTTCTCCTGAAAATCGACAGGGACAGAGTGAACATAATACTAATAGCTCTGGACTGGCCCAGACAGCACTGGTTCCCACTCCTGCAGAACATGTCCATAGAGATCCCACTCCACCTCCCACCATCGGCGGACCTCCTGACACAGGACTCGGGGCACCTTCGGCACCCAGACCCAGGCCGCGTACACCTGACGGCCTGGATGCTTTCTGGCTCAGTGGGCAGGAGAGGCTTTGCTCAGACAGGGTTAAGAAGGTCCTGGTTGGTAGCAGAAGACCATCCATCAGGTCCATGTACACAGCCAAATGTAAGCAATTCTCCATTTGGGCTTGGGACAAGGGTGCAGACCCTCATATCAGCCCCGATTCACCTGATCCTCGACTATCTGCTAGACCTAAGGGAAGGAGGCCTTTCTCCTTCCTTACTGAGAGCCCATTTACCGACAATCTCTGCTCTCCACAAGAGTGTGGATGGGCAATCAGTTTTCTCCCATCCCCCTCCTTCAGATTCCTAAAAGGGGTGAAGAGACCTTTTCTCCGATCTCATAAGCCCACCCTGCCTTGGCACCTGAATATTGTCCTCCAGGCAATGACAGAGCTGCCCTACGAACCCTTGGACTCAGCCACCCTCCTGGTCTTGTCCTGGAAGGTGGACTTCTTAGTAGCAATCCCTCTGCTATAAGGGTTTTGGAGTTGAAAGTCCTCTCCTCAGAACCCCCATATATGACGTTCTACTCAGATAAGGTGGGTTTGCATCACCATCCCTCCTTCCTCCCTAAGGTGGCCACCCTTTTCCACCTTAAACAAGAAATTTGCTTGCCAGTTTTTTACCCAGATCCCCAGGTTATGCAGAACCAGAGGAGGTGGCATACACTGGACGTGAGGAGAGTGCTCCTAACTTACATCGAGTGCACCCAGTCATTTTGGAAGACCCCCCCAACTGTTTGTGGCAGTCGCCGAATTTAAGAGAGGTTTACCAGCATCCTCTCAGTGTATCTCTAAATGAATTGTGATCTGTATCAAGGACTGCTACAGAAGGTTGAAAATGCCCCTTCCTGGAACTGTTAGAGCCCACTCTACCAGGGCCCAAGCATCCTCTGTGGCCTTCCTTGCCAAGGTCCTGATACAAGAGATCTGCAGGGCCGTTATGTGGTTGTTGATTCATACCTTCATGACTCACTACGCTATCGCCCAGCAGGCTAGAGATGCTGCTGCTCTGGACAGAGCTGTGCTCAGTGTGGGTAGACTGTAACTCCTCCCACCATCCATGGGTACAGCTAGAAATCACCTGTAACTGAATGATGTGAGCAGCACTCGAAGGAGAACAGTGGGTTACTTACCAGTAACCGTTCTTCTTCGAGATGGGCTGCTCACATACATTCAGGCCTCTCCCACTGTCCCCGCTAATGGAGTTGGCGAAGGTATACGGGACTGGGAGGGTCAGGGTCACAGTCACCTATATAGCCATGGTCGCTGCGTAGAGGGGGCATTGGCCATGTGCCCTGACCTGACAGGCTAAGACTGAAGACTTTCCGAGTTACCATGCTCTGTGGCACATAGATACCTGTAACTGAATGTATGTGAGCAGCCCATCTCGAAGAAGGATGGTTACTGGTAAGTAACCCAATGTTTTTAAAAGCCAAAGTCACTCCCACCAACAACTCAGCTCCCAGAGAATGCTTTGATTTACCCACTGAGATTCCTGCCTATTACCCAGTTTCTCTGACTGGTGCAAAGAGGCCAAGCATTTTGCCCCAACCCTCCTCGGTGAGTCAGCAGCTCAGACAGCAGCAGATAGCAGCAGAACCCCTTGTGATACTGTCTCTTGGCCTCTTGCAAATACCTGTTAAATGAGCAAAATGGGTTGTCTGCATCTCTAACAAGGCCACTTAGCCTTGCAACCATCCCTGGTTCTGAGCAGGCTGACAAGCAGTGTACCTGCTGGCAGAAGCAAACTATGCAGAATCCTATTCTCCATAATAACAGACGGACCCCACCCTGTTCTCTTAACCATCCTCAAGCCCCATCACTGTCACAAACCTTCCAGAGATACATCAAATCACTGATGTGGTCACTGGTGCCAGTATGCCTCCACCCCACATCAATCTCTTGGAATTGTGAACTCCAACCTTCCCCTCTCCTTTTTGGTGGCAGTGGCCTGATCACTTGCTGCAGGGCATACTAGTGTTATTTTTCCTCACCACTACAGCTGAGTCCTGGGGCTGCTGATGGGAGATCTGTGCAGGCTCCAACCACAGCAAGAACCCAACTGATGCAGTTGTTTGCATGGCACAGAGGAATCCTCCCTGAGCCCACCTCACATGGACCTGAAAAATTTCCTAGATCAGCTGGTGTAATGAGCTACCAGAGGAAGCCTGGCTAATTGGATACATAGAGCTAGAGAGCGCTCCTCTAACATAAGCCTGCTCTGCTCACCAGGAATGCAGTCTCCTGGATCCACCAAAAAACTTGGTCTGAAAGTGCTAGGCTGCAGCTGGACTGAATATGTGGCATGGCTTGTAAGTCAGCTTCTGATCCCTTTGCTACGTGAAATAAAGGTTTTCCATCCTCAGACATCTACATTTAGCTCTGCTAAGTATGAGGATGTCCCAAAGCCCACAGAAGCCAGTGGGAATCTTCCTCCTTGCTTCAACAGCTGTGAAACAGGTCCTGAGGGAAAACCCTCTCCTGCAGGGCTGGCAGAAATGCACAGAGAGAAAATGAGTATTCAGGGAGCTCCAGACTCCTCCTGGCACAAGGTGGGTTAAAAATGTCAAGTCCAGGCCTCTCTCATTCTGGCTGTCTCCCTTCCAGCCCTCACAGTATTCAATGGACCAGAAGCAGCATCTCTAAAATCAAAGCTGCCCAGGAAGGAGCAAGCATCCAGGAACAACCTGGGGATGCCTGATCCACAGAGTGGCCCCTTTTCACTATAGAGAGTTGCTACTGAAAATGCTGCAATAGAATATATTATCCCCCCACTACCCTGCATGCAGGAAAAACATAGTGTTCCTCCCCAAGGGTCTCAGAGACTTGTGGTTCTTGGGATCCAACTGTGTCCTGCAGCCTCATTAAAGAAAATTTCCATAACAATTGCGCCCTGGTTCCTGCTTACCATCAGAGAGATCAGTTCTTGTGGACTTGGTCTGCATTCTGTCAACATGCAAAGCTCCAGATGGTTGGGGGAAAGTAGTTTGAATGACCTATGCAGAATCAGACCCATTTCACATTACTTAGCATCAAACCAAATGTATTTACATCTCTGCACTCATTCCTTCCCCTCTCCATTGCACCAAGAAATTTCACTGCACCTCTCCCTTCACCTCCTACTCACACTTCCCTCTTCACAACTCACTTTAGCATTCTCCCCCTTCCTGTTTATTCACCCACCTACCCCACACCTTCTTCGTCCCTCACATCCATAAAGTGGTCACTACCCATAAAAAGGTACTCTAAGGCCTAATCTAACTTTTGCCAAAATAACAGGTATGATTTTTTTTCACTCCTTAACTGACACAGCTATGCTGAAAAAAGCCCTAGGATAGACACAGTTATAGCAGCAAAAATGTGCTTTTACCAGTATAGCTCATTTAACTCAGGGAGCTGCTATAAACTACATGGGAAAAGTACCCCTTGCTGGTATAACCTGCATCTCACTAAAGCAAGCTCCTTCTAGTGTAGAGAAGGCCTAGACAGAGCCTCCAGCTGGGTGTGGCTTGTTATTTCCATTGTTTTACATCATAAACTGCTCTGAATCAGGGCCAAGATCTTTGTGTCTTGCACATGTTGACACCTTACAGATATAAATGATTAGCAATACAAATCCATGCCAGAGAGAATTTGACTGGAAAAGAAGGATGAGGTGATTAAAGCACTGAGATGGGACTTCAGAGAGGTGGGTTCAATTTGTCAGACACCCTGAATGACCTTGGGCAAGTCATTTAATCTATCTGAGCCCCAGTTTCTCCTCTGTAAAATGGAGATAATAATGCTCCCTTTCTTTGTCCGATCTAGCTAGCCTATAAGCTCCCCAAGGCAGGGAGCATCTCTTATAATGTAATTCATATGGTGCATGGCACAATGGCATCCTGATCGGGTTGAGGCCTCTATACTGTGATATAAATAACAACCATAGCAGAGGAAATCTAATAGAAATGAAATCTGGTAAATATTAGACCTCGCCAAAAATTTAATTGTTTTTTAAAAAATAAATTGCTAAATTATTCTCCTATGAAAAATCTTCAGTTTTTCAACAAAGCAAAACAAAACAGAAAATTTCAACAAAAATTAAACTGTTCCATGAAACAACTTGGATAAAAATGTTTTTCTGTCAAAAAATATTTCTTCCTCCCTCCCTAAAATATCTAATTACCTTTTTGGTTTGCACTTTTTGCTCATTTATAAGGGCCCTGTGCCTGAGTTTAATGACAAAAGGTATGTATGTCTGGGAAACTTGTCTTGACCCCCCCCTCACAGATTTGAACTCAAATCAGAAATATGGAGGAAACTCCATCTAGGGCTCTGTCGGTCACAGGTGCCTTACCGCTGCAATGAAGCAACTGGTGTTTATTTTTAGCAAAAGAACATTACCAGCCAAGCACTCCTGCCATTGGGGACAGAGGTGGGTTTGACTGGTGAGTTCTGAGTGTATGTTTCTCACATCTCTCTTGGGGCTGGTACATATGTATTCTTTGGTACACACGTTGATTTGTATTTGGCTGTGTGTTTGCCTGTGAAGTTGCAGAAATGTTTTCACTGTAGCCATGAACTTTGGCATTTGTGGGTGGAATTCATGATCTTTTAGGGTGACCATGTTCCAAAGGGGCAGCCGTGTTAGTCTAGTAAAGAGAAAAAAGCAAGGAGTCTTGTGGCACTTAAAGATTAACAGATTTATTTATTTCATGAGCTTTTGTGGGAGAAAATCCTACTTCGTCAGATGCTTTGAAGAGGGGGATCTTACAGAATGGGATGAAAATAAATGCAGGGGAGTAATTGTGAAAAATCAGGCCAGGGTTTGGGGGATAAGAAGTGTCTATATAGGACAAAGCCCTGAGTATCAGAACAGTCCCTGTAAAATTGGGACATGAGGTAACCCTTCTATCTTTGTCAGTAAGTTCACTCTGACTATGAGGAGTCGACGACCCAAAAGAAAAGAGTCATTTTTTTGAAATTCCTTCAACAACCAAATATTTTGAGAGCCACAATGAATGTAGCTTCCTCATGGGATGGTGTGGGAAGCTGGGCCAGGACACCTGCTTCAGGGTTCCCTGGTTTGGGGGGAGGACAGGATGGAGTCGCAAGTAGGCAACTAAAGAGCTGCATGCAGCTCCACAGCTGCAGGTTGCAGACCCTGGTATGTCATGGGGTTTTTCAATGCATTCTGCTGTGCTTAGGAGCATGCCTCCAAGGATTTGGAAATGAGTGGATTTCACTTTATGAATGAGTTTCACAACTATACACATGTACTTCACTAGTACATTAGTGTTTCACTATTCCTATATGTTCCACTAACTTTGGGTATCACTATGTTTGGGAACAAGCAAGTTTTATATTATTATGGGGTTTCACTATGTCTGTGTGTGGTTCACGTATATTTTTTTTACAAGTGTGTTTCACCATGTTTGTGAGCGTGTTTCTATTTGTGCATGTGGTTTGCCTTGTTCAGCCCTGCTGTTTTTCCTTTTGTGACATTTGGTAGGCATATTATTTTCTTTTACTTTTCGCTATATAGAGTATTTGTGGGTATGTCTCTTTATATTTGTGTTTTTCTGTGTGTTTCTTTGTACCTGTGTTGGAGAGGTTGTGTGGGAATGTACTGTAAGTGTTTATATTTGTTCTGTGTCGAGTCTTTTTCCTATGTGTTTTATTGGGTGTTAAGTATGTTTTTCTCTAGCTGTTTTGTTTCTCTTTCCCCGTTGCATGTTCTGAATGATTCTCTGGTTTTGTGTGTGTGTATATATCTCACTGTTTTGATTGTTTGTGTTTTGGGGGGGGGAGGAGGTGGGGATGAAACTGTTTGTCATTTTGCTTTGTATTTATCTTTGGATGTTTTCCCTATGTTTGCATAAACTGGATGCAGACTACAATTTAGTGATGAATTCTATGAATACTAATCTTAAGCTACCCTTGACCCTGAGGTCAGCTAAAGATCAAAACCAAACCATTTAATATTTTCCTTTTGCAGATCAATAGAAGCATAAATTCACTCTCAATGACAACGATAATTTCAAACAGATCTATAGGAGGCACGCATGCATTTCCAGGATGAGCCACTCATGCACCAGTTGGGGAGCACGAAAAAAAAAGAAGTTTCTCAGCTTTTTCTTTTTACCATTGAATCACTTTTGCCTTTTTTTTTTTTTTATTGCTCTGAAATGCTATTTTCAGCAGCTGCTGTCATATAAATATCTCTTGTTTTTCTTCTCCTCTTTCCCTCCTGGTGAAAAGGGCAGGGGACCTATTGAAAATTCTGCTTTATCTCTTTCAGGAGAGTTCAAGTGCGGGTCGAACAATCGATTCCTCCTCCTTTTCTTTTTTAAGTTTCCTGTCGTTCTTTTGCCCAGATCAGCACTGAAGGAAAATAGGAAGGGCAGCCTTGTGCATGTATAGCTATATACCCAGAGAACGTGTGTGTCTGTGTACATATCTACGTATATTTCTCCATGCAAGGGTGAACAAACAATGAAATATTTTTTTACAGCAAAACTATCTTAGGGAAAAAAGCTGGAAAAGTTTGGAAGTGCTGTTTGATTCTAAACTGGAATATTACCAGACACTTTCAAAATTTCTCCTCTAAGAGTTGCAAAGGCTTTCAAGACAATGCTGTAAGATCCTAGACAGTTCCTAAATTTGTTCATGCATGGCGGGAGGGAAGGGTTATTTTGCAAGTAGCATTTTTTCACAAAGAAATTCAGCCAGTCTGATGGTAATCCACAAATCTTTAAAGCTGCGTTTAATCTAGAAGAGGTATTTTCAAACATTTTCACTAAACGAAAAGATCCGGAAAAATTCTTTTAAAAAGACAAAACAAATGAAACCATTAATCTGCCTTGATTTTCCACCTCATAGACCAATCTGTTTAGGAATAACTGAAATAAAGTGGAATGTAGTTTTGGAACCCCCACACCTTTGCCTTTCCCCCACAAAAGATCTCTTTCCACAAATTCCTTATTTATGGAGAAACACTGAAAACCAGAGTAGGTCCCACCACCCCCTTCGCTAAAAAAGGCATCATAAGCACAGGGGGAAAAAGGGGAGGGGGTTGCTTTGTGTAGGAAATAAAGACCGTAAAGTGAGGACTTTTATTGCTGGCAATCAGAGTATTGCTGCTGGCAGTGGCTAAAGGTGGAAAGCAAAGATGATTTAATTTATAGAAAGGACAAAGATGTCATGTAGCAGATTTAATCACTGAAAAGAAAAAAATATTTTAAAACTCCAGCTAACATCATAATTTACATTTTTGGGATAACAAAGAGGGGTGGAATAAAAAAACAACTGGAAAATATGGAAAGGGTGAACACAAATGAAGGAAGATAAATAGATTTGCCTGTAAAACTAATAAATTTAAAAACAAACCAGAAAGCAAAACACAGCCCCTTGAAAGTGCTGGTAAAATGGACCATCGATTTTGGAATTCATCTGCATTTTGTATTTTAATAATGCTTACTTTCTCTTGATCTCTCTCTCTCCCTCTCTCGATCTCTCTCTCTCTCTTTTGCAAAATATAAAAGCTGATCTGATAAATATTAATTTGAACCATCATAATGTATTTGAAAATTCCAGCTAAAATGTCACCACATGGAACATTAATGTAATATTTCAAGGCCCTGAGAGCAATACTCATATTGATTGCATTTATTTCACTCTAGGGAGGAGAAATAATTCTTCGGTGTGGGACACATCTGGTAGCCAAAGATGCAAAAGGCTGAGGGTAGAAATGCAAAATTATATGGGAAATAAATAAATAAATAAATAAATGGAAAAACTAAAACCCAAAATAAACCAAAAAGTGCAAGTGAAATTGACAAATGCAGCTCTTCGCATCTTAACCATGGGCTTCCACAATTTTTTTTTAAACATATCACTTCTCTTTGCATTTTTAGTTTCTGGTGAATAAGAAAAAAAACACCTGCAAAATTTAACCATGATTTTATGAATCTTATGGTAGGAAAAATAACAGTCTCATGAACATTATAAAGGAGAATGTGTGATAGGATTTGCTTGTTGGAAACACAGATGCAAGATCAGGAGAACAGCAAAGCAGGTAGTCTGCAAAACTTTGACAGGGGTTTCCAAGGAAGGGGCCCTCTTTTGGGGTGCCTTACCAGAAAGTCGCTGTTCAAACTTTGCAAGGGTGGAAGCCTGGCCATGTATGAGTCAGGGGCTATTTTCTTGTAATTCTGCAGGAAAATAGGAGCACAGAGACACACTGCCCGTCTGGAGTCCCATAAAACAGATCTTTTCCTTGTCATTAAGAATATTGATGTTCATTAGGCCTGGGCGTCAATGAGTCTTTGTGCAAATGAAACGAAATCTGAGTCAAATTGTGACCCTGAGTCCAACACATAACCACAGACTTGCTGGGATCTGGGGATTTGGTCTTTCACCCTAGCACACAGAGAGACCATCCCTTTCCTGAAACAAAAATCTACCTAAATACAGTAATTGATTCTAAGTGACAGTCTGAGGAATGACAAAATACTGTGCTCTGTGGTGATGGGAATTCTAATACAGGTGAAGCAGAATAGAGTGACTTTGAGGTGGTCTTTAAAGACATAAGCTTCCCTACTAATAGTGATCTCTTATTTCCTCTCTACCCCAGATTCTGGAGTAACCGTCAGTTCCTCTGGAGGTAAAGTCCTTTTCTTTCCCACTTGCCACTGGGTTTTTTCTTTGCTGGGGGCCTGAGGTTGATTTTCCTGCTGTACAAATACCAGGCTAATAAAGCAAGCCCAGTAATTCATGGCAAGCTGGTTTGACGGAGCCCTTTTAGTGTGACGGGTGGTTTTCGGAGCTAATGTCTGGCTGATATTAACAGCCGTGCACACAGAGTGAAATCCGCAATGCAAAAACCAACGGCTTGCTAAATACTTCCAGGCTCGCACATCTTGCTGCCCCATTCATTTCCTTGACCTTTCACAGGGGAAGAAGGGGGAATGAGAGGGAGGTGCTGGAGCATGGCACTTTCCAAGACATGAACACACTGCAGCTGAACTGCCCCCCCACCCTTGGACGCTGAGACCTTGAGCTGAGGACCTGCTCCCTCTATGCCTGCAGTTCATAAAAATAGATAAAGAGGAGCCAACTTTGGCAGTGGGCAGGCTTGCCCTACTGTTGCCTGAACAGGGACCAGCAAGCAGCTCCCAACAGGAGCTTGCTCTGCCATGAACATGCAGATCACTTGGGCATTTTACTTTGGATAAACACCATGGCCAATTTGATCACCATATCCTAGCTGATTCCAGCACAGCTGTTTCTCGGGGAGGGTAGTGTGACCTAGCAGTTAAAGTGAAGAGCAAGTCAAGAAGACTTCTGGATTCTATTCCTGGCTCTGCTACTAACTTTCTAAGCAAGGCATTCCCCCCACCTCCCCATGCCTCAGTTTTCCCCAACTGTAAAAAAAAAAAAGTGTAACAAACCCTCCCACACGAGGATGCTAAAGGGCATTGTGAGGCTTGCTTAGTGCTTAGAAAGCACTTAGAGATCTTCAGCTACAAAGAATTACACAAGAGCCAAGTATGATAATTAAATGTTATATAACCGGGCTTTGAAGAAGCCTTGTGTGTAGGCAGCAGTGCAGTGCGATGTAGGGCCTGCGGTGCAGTCTATGGCAGCCGGTATGGGGCTCAGCTGCACTGCAAAATACAGTGGTGCTGATGATGCTGGGAGGGAAGGGCACAGCTTGGATGTGGCAAGACAACAAGTTGGTCTAATAACTCCACTGAGCTGGCTGAGTCTGGGGAACGACAAATCCTTTCTTTGTGCCTGTCTCATTATTCACCCCTTAAATGGTTAAACACCCTCTGTGTTCACTTAAACTGTCACTTTGCAGAGCTGCCAAAATATTTTGATGGCTCGTACCAGATCTCCTTGGCAGTCTGTTCTTTCAGATGAATGAGAGACTTTGGACTACGGAGCAATGAATAATGCATAACCAAGGCGCCCCCTACTGGCCACTGGAAGTCCTCAGCCAAGTTACAAACCTCCACAAAGTTGCAAACAGAAAACACAGAAGGCAACACTTTAACCACGGCTGAACAGGTCTCCAAGAGCATTGCTCCCTATATATCCATATCTTACTGCTTCTGTTACAGGTGGGATCGGGGAGGGAGTCTCCCCATCACATTTCAGATATGCCTAGGTAACAGGGAGTCCTTTGTGGTGAAAGATAGACATGGAAGGATTTGTTTTTACTAGTAAATGTTCATAAACATCTATTTCACTTTACACACGCAAACTGAAAAAAGACATTTCCATCAATAACAATTGAAATTTACACACAAGCAAAGTAAGAAAAACGCTATTTGAGAACTTATTAGAGTTCAATTTAAGGATACTGACTTTGTATATTTTGATACACAATGTTGATAATTTGTTTTTAATGGTTATAAAGCTTTACCTTTCTAAATCTCAGCACCTATTGTGATGAGATAATCATTGTTGGATGGCCCCCCTTCATTAAGTGCCCTATAATTTCTTGAAAGTGGGAAAAAAATAAATTGATGAACATCAGAAAAGTACACTTACAAATAAATATTGATAAACATCTGTCCAGAATTTAAAAAAATAAATAAGAATCAAATTCTGCTCAGCCTACTTAAAGCACTTCAAACTGTGCTTGCCACATGTACATCCCTGATGGCAGCTGGAAGGATCCAAGTGGCACTACAGAATGAGGTGTTTATTGAGACATGGTCACGTTTGTCAAAAGCCAAGGACCAAAAATACTCCAATGGACACTGATGGGTTCTGAGCAGAGCCTGGGATTTTTGAAGCCCTAAGTTCCTTGGAGATTTGATTCCAAGGGGAGCACTCCAGGACATGGTCTTGAGGTTGGAACAGAAATAAAATCGGATTTCCAAAGTCAATCCAACCATGGGAAGAGGCAGGCAACAATGGAGTTTTGGTAGGGCTCATTAGAAAGGCAGGGACCCACATGCCAATTCTGGATCTCTGTATGAATTTGGGGTGCTTGCTCAAAGCTTATGGTGCTCAGGGCTGGAGATCGGGCTTAGGGCTGCTCCTGCAGCACACCCGGGTTCATTCACGGCTGTGATTCGATTACTTCATAATGGAGGAGGTCCATTAAATCTCGGGGGGGGGGGAGATGCCAGAACACTTCACACGGGAATGTGGCAGACTGGGCAAAGCTAGGAGGGTCCCAAACGTCAAGGAGCTGTTAACACCCTTTGTGCTGGCCTGTGCTGTACAGCAGAAGAGTATGTGTAAAGAATGCCCTGCCCTTTTAAGAGCCAAAGACACACAACCAGGTTTCCTCTACCCAATCCTCACAGATATAGAGAATGGATCACTTCAGACACAGCCCTTTCCCTGTCCCTCCAAGAGTTCCACCTGCCAGGCTCATCCCCTGGAGACCATTCTGCACGGGAGAAATCAAGTCCTCCACAGCAGGTCTAGCCCTGCTACCATGCAGACCCCATGCTCAGGGCAGATAACTGCTGCTTCCTTGGGGAGGTGGGGGAAGAGAGAAAAAGAGAGAGATTAACTTCTTCCCGGACAATCTCTGTACTCTGTACACACCATCACAAACCCCAAGTCCCACTGGAAAACTTCTTTTGGGGTCATGCTCCTGGGACACAGCAGAGGATTCCAGTTAGGATTGTCTAATCCTCCACTGGCTGTGTAATGGTAGTGGTATGCAAGGGTGTTCTGAGTGCCCTCTAGTGGTAGCTTCAGTTCTAGTTCTACCTAGTCATTGTCACTGAGAATCCTTCAGAGTGGGAGGTCAATTGTCTTCCATAAAGTGACAGCCAGCTCTCTCTGGTGAGTCCACAGGCGGCTAGCAAAAGCGACACAGGATCCACAGATCTTCTCACAGCTGGGGAAGACATTTCCCAATGGGCAGATCTGGACTGTTGAGTCGGGCTGTGGTGTGTTCTTTCCTCCTTTCCTATTTCTCCACTTCCTCTTGCTTCCACTAAATCTCGACATATTGGGATCCTTGCCCAGAAGGTATTTTCTCATTTTGGTGGGTCAAGGGCTTGGGATCCCCATTAGTTTACATCAATATTGCACTTAGTCATGTTGGCTGAGGATGACTTTGAAGCACCTGCACTCCTTCCCCCTGCCTTGTATCCACTGGCCATGCTCAGTTGTGAGACCATGACCTGCTTCAGAAGTTTATTTTCCGGCATTGGAGAACAGGACCTCGTGTCGAAGATGCCTTGGATCTTTACAAGAAGCTAGGCATGTTTGTTCTGTAGCAGATAAAAACAAAGCCAGTAGACTGCTCCATCCTGTGCTCAGTAGCTGGGACTGTGACTCCTGGCACCAGGGGATGGTGTGTGGAGCTCATGCTGTGCTCAATTGCTGGGAGTGGGAATCCAGGTACTAGTGGAAGCGTGAGGCTCCTATCCCTACCTGGGACTGTGAATCTTGGCAGTAGTGTGGCAGTAGGTAGATCACACTGTCGGGAGAGCTGTGCCCTGGCATCAAATTCTTACTGCCCTCCCTAGCACAAATGCTGGAGCCTTGCTCCCATTTCACAAAGCAATGAGCTGCTCAGCTGTGCTTCATGGCCAGAGCAAAAGAATTTCTTCAATTCACCCTCAGCTCAGGCAGCAATACTGACATGACCCTAGGGGTCAAACCTTTCACATGCTGGGTGTGAGTGCTTTGTGCCTTGTGAGGCTGTGGCCTTTATTCTCCATTCATGTCTCACAGTGGTCCAGCACGATATTTATGGTGTGCTTCATCTGGATGTAGGGGAAGGCAACCCAACCACTGTCAGGCTCTGGCTCCTCTGGCTCTGTTACCCCAGCTATGAGGAACAAGTCTTCCTTGCCTTCCGGACACAGCGGAGCACGGTGCCACCTGGTGGGGCCACAGTGTGGAGAACTCACAAGGCAGCTCAGTCCCCAGGTCTTGGCCAGTGCCCAAGCATAATTTTTTCAGGCTCAGTACAAACATGTAACACAGGCTGAGCTCTTCTGATTCAGAGGCAAAAGCAGGCCTGAGATCCGGTCCTTGGGCTGTGCCCTCAAGAGTCAGGTTCAGGGATGTGCAGGCCCCTTTCTCCTCTGGTCTGGATCATATCGCCCAATGGAATGTTCCCTGATCCTCTCATCTGCCTCCTGCAACATCCACTATAGTCATTTACATGGAGATCCATTCCAAGTAGTGGGGCAGAGCAGATTGCTGGCTACTGAACTCATCAGGAACATGTGCCACTAGGAGCAAGGTGGGGGAACATCCTGGTCTTTCATTCTAGGGACTTGGCTTCGATCAACTGTTTGGCCCTCTGGGGAACATAATTTCTATCTGATCTTTCCTCCTCACAACACCAGTACTCAAGTCTGACCCAACTGGCAGCCTCAGCTTTGGGAGCCAGCCAGGACTGGGAGGGCAGGCCAGGAAGGAGGCAGCTTGCATGGTGCTTTCCCACCTCTTGTGAGTGTCAGGCCCATGATCCAAATGATACATGTTGAAGTCTGGGGCTGTGTGCAGAGGCAGCTATAACTTTCCTGGGATTTGTGCATACCCCAGAGATGGGAGTTTAATGTAGAGCTCAGGATGCAGGCTCCCAAAGGCCCATGGCACTTCACTTAGTTTGAGACCATTTCAAGTTTCTTTTTCCATACTCATATTTGCTGTGGGCCTTTACCATGGCTTTAGAGAGCCACTGGCAGGGCTGAGAGAACAAGCCACTGGGTTTTTGCAAGTATTTCAGTGCCTGCCGAGACAGTGGAATTACACAAGGAGCTTGGAGCTGGTGCACTCTGGATACCACACTTGGCTCCTGGAGATCAAGGAAACCCATGAGAGAAGTAAGGGCAAATATTAATGACTTTGGTTTTCTGCAGCAGCTGAGCATACGGTGCTGTGGCATTCATGCTAACAGGGAGAAGGAAATGGTGTGTGAAAATACCTGGCCAAGAACACACTCTGAGCCAAAGCAAAACCCCAGTAAGCACAACATGGTACTTAAGGCTATGTCTACACTAGCATATTAGTCCAGATTAAGGAGGCTTAATCTAATTTGGTCCCTGTCTACATTAGGCTTTGTAACTAAAAAGTTAGTTTGAACTAAAAAAAGTTCAGCTAGTGTGAACTAAAAAGCTGCAGTTAGTTCAAACTAAGAGTCACTAAGGCCCACGTTCCCTGCATAGCATGGTCCCAGCAGTAGTGTCACCAATAGATTCCAGCAGCTGCCCTCCACTTATAGGTCCCCCAGCCCCAAAGCCTGTGCATGGGCTGCTGTCATCAAAGGCAGCCAAACCTCAGAACATACCATCCTGGCCCACACCTTGGAGACTATACCAGGGCTCTATATTGATTCTAATGCGTGATCCACATCCCGATGCTGCAGAACTCCATTCCTACCTACCTCTATGAGCTCACTACTTCCTACACTCTGTGCCCCACCTGAGCTTACTCTGCTCCTTTGTCTCCTTCCCCCATGAACAAACAAGGAATCCTATAGCACTTCATGACTAACAAATTTATTTATGGCATGAGCTTTTGTGGGAGAAAATCCCACTTTGTCAGATGCTTGATGATGCAGAACTTATAGAATGAGAGCAAAATAAATGAGGGGAGATATCATCACAGGACCTAATCAAGTCAGCTGCTCCATCAAGGGTTCGTTCACTTGATTTATGCCATCATGTGCTAGAAATGCCTCCCCCCACACTTCTACATTAGACAAATAGGACAGTGTCTGCACAAAAGTATAAAGGGGCACAAATGTGACACCAGAAATAGCATTCCATAATGAATGAGGGAACACTTCAATCTTTCTGATCACTCCATTAATAATCTGTTAATAGCTGTACTCAGGCAAATGACTAACAAAGTAAAGCTTCAAAGAGAAACTGCAGAATTGGAATTTGTATGCAGATTGGACATCATCAGCTTAGGGCTGAACACAGACCATGGTTTTTTTTCCCAATACAGCCAGCAATTTTACTTTCCTTTCTCCCCTCACCTCCTACCTATGTGCTGTACTCTACTGTTTGAATCTAGACTACTGCTTTGATTGCAGCAACAGCCTGACTTGATCCGATGACTTACACTTCCCTGCATTTATTTTCCTCCCATCCTGTAAGTTCCCCATCTTCAAGTGTCTGATGAAGTGGGATTTTCTCCCATGGAAGCTTGTGTGTAAATATATTTGTTAGCCTTTAAAAGTGCCACCTGACTTCTTGTTTGTTTTGCTGAAATAGACTAACACGGTGCCCCCCACAAATGAGATCACAGCCTATATTCTCCTAGCACCCTCCTGCCCTCCTTCAGATCACTCCTGGAAAACCCACCTGTCCTGGGAGGACTGTGCACATGCTGTTACACCAGCTGCCACCTGAGCTGCTAGCACTTCGTTGTGCGCCTCTCTAGGGCTCAAAGATTGCCAGGATCCCCTTGAAATCAATGGGACTTTGCGGCATCCAAGGAATGCAGAGGTCAGACCCTTGGATGCTCATATCATTGCATTTGACACATCATTTGATGTATGTTTTTGTTAATGCAGCATGCTTTGCAACCGACTGATAATTATCTAACTAGCAGCATTGGTGCACACAAGAAGCATGGTTTAGTAACCAGATACGGTCTCTGCCCCAAGGGGCTCGCAGAGATAACACAAGATAGCAATGTCATCAGCATGCAATGGGTAGGAAAAGAAAAGAGAGGACAGGAAGAGAGAGCAAAGAGCCCCAGGTTTGAAGAAGCACTAAGGGACCTCAGGGGACATGTGCTTTCTATGTGATTCGGCATCATATGTTACTTGTTTGATATTTTTAAAAGGTATCTAGTGTGAGAGCAGACAGAGATGGACAAGGGAGGCAGTGGTGCAAGGCAGAGCAGAGACCAGTGACACAGAGCAGATGAGTGATGCCAAACAGAGCAATCCAGAGTGATGCAAGAGAGATCAGTGTTAGAACAGAAAGCATCGGTGCAGAGAGGAGTACAAAAACGAAGTGTGGACCAGTGGAGATCCATGATGCAGTGTAGGCCAGTAGTGGAGCAGTAATGCATAACAGGAAGCAGTGGTGCAATAAAGAGTAGTGGTGGAGCTGGGCACAGTGGTGCAGCAGAGCAATAGGAGAGTGGGGGCAGTGATGCAGTAGGGGAGCAATGACACAGTGCAAAGTAGTAATGGAGCAGGATGAAGTGTTGCAGTGCTGGAAGTGATGCAGAGCAGTAGGAAAGTTGGGGCAGGGATGCAATGCAGGGAGTAGTGATGCAATGTAGCACAGCAGGGAGCAGTGGTGCAGTGAAGAGCAGTAGGGAAGCTGAGAGCAGTGACTTAGAGCAGTAGAGGAGCAGTGACGTAGTGGAGAGCAGAAGTGGAGCAGGGAGCAGTGCAGGAAGCAGTGATATGGTGCAGAGCAGTAGGTGAGGTGGGAGTAGTGACTCATAGCAGTAAGATAGCAGTGATGTAGTACAGTGGTTTTCAAATTTAGGTTCAGGGTTGTAGGCCTTCAGGCACTGGGTTACGGCAGCATCTGCTGCCACTGCCAAATGACTTAAATGCATTGCTCAAAGATTTAATTGTTGAGTCATGGACCTAAATAATTTTTTTCAACTGGGTCCTGAGAGAAAAAGTTTGAAAACCACTGATGTAGTGGAAAGCAATAGTGGAACAGGGAGCAGTGGTCCAGTGCAGGGAACAGTGATACACTGCAGAGCAGTAGGGAAGTTGGGAGCAGTGACTCACTGAAGAGCAGCAGTGGAGCAGGGAGCAGTGGTACAAACTTGCAAAAAGGAATGAGTTTTGATATGGCTCCGAAAGACTAGTTTTGCTCAACTGATGCACAGCAAGAGGAGGCTGTTCCAGGATTCAGGGTGTCATGAAGAAAGACACAAGTGGGAACAGAGCCAAGGAGAGGAGCAGGCAGAATGCAGGAAGGTGATGGTCAGAGAAATGGAGATATCCAGGACTCTGGGCTGGGCTGGGCTACCTACTCAGCCAGGACTGCACATCTCACCAATGAGGAAAAGCCCCGTTCTGATATGCTCCCTGGTACATGTTCCATTTCCTGTTGGAGAATGTATAAGGCATTGCTTGCGGGCACAAGGCTCACTCTGGCCACATCCCGACTCGGCACTGGGCCTGGTGTTGCTGTGGGATTGTCAGCAAACTTTCCGAAGCCAATGAAGGGTTTGGGCAAGGCCAGCATGACTCAGTGCAGGGAAATCGCTCCACCAACTAAGAATGGCCATGAGCCACACGTGGGGCTCCAACATTGCTCAGGAAGTTGAGCAGCAGAGTCAGTCTGGGTGTGGGGCACGTAATCACATGCACCTGGTTATCCCGCTTCTGCCTGGCCCAGCAGGAGTGTGGGGGAGGGGGGGTGACCATTTATACTTGAGCAAAATGCTACCCAGAATGAGCAGTGGATTCTGAATTGGGAGAATTTCACACACAGGAACGTGGGGTGAATCAAGCTTCACCAACAGCCTCATCGTCTATTACTGTTTCTATCTGCAGATGGAGAAACTGAGACAAGAAGCTTTGCCTAGAGATAGTGGCAGAGCTGAAGCTGGAACCCAGAAGTCCTAGGTCTTGTGCAACAAGTGTGGAAACAGGACCCTGTGCACCTAGTCCACAGCTCAAACACAAGAGCTCCTGTGAGTGCTGAGGATGTGGAGAATGGCTGGAGAGGCCTCCTCCTCTTATCGACAATCTCCCGTCTTTGCTTGCCTCATCCTTCTTTGGAGGAGAGCTGCCCCTCTGCTGGATGCTCACTTGGCATATCCAGTCCATGAAGTGATGCCTCTTCCCTTCAAGTGCCGAGTGCCATGGGTTTGTGGTATTTGAGTACCTCATTATCTTGGCTCTCACCCCACATGCCATATGGGGCCAGAGCTCTGTCCATTAATAAATGTCTTGCCCATGCTCTACAGAGATGCACAATTTCACAGCAATGCACAGAGATGTCACACAGGCCCTGGGAGAGCAGCTGCCTTTATCACAAGTTCAGTTCCTGAAGGTCCCTTAGCTCTTCCCTCTCATCCCCTCTTGCACCACGTGTCCCAGTGACAGCCTCTTCTATGTTACTGCATGCACGAAGGTGGCTGCTGAACGGGCCAGGAAGCATCCATTCAGCTTGTGTTCCTCTGATAGCAATTCAATGCATGGCCTCTGCCGGCACAGACTCAAAAGCCAGCCTCATTTTGTCCTTTGATCCTGATTTTATGGGTGGGGAGGCTGGGACACAGAGGAATTAAATGATCAAGGCTGGCCAGCTGTCACACAGCTACAAGGTCTGGACTATGCCCCAGACCATCACCACTCTCCTGGCAGTGATCCCTGTAGTGTGCCAGGCCCCAAGGACCACACAGTTCCACAGAGGCTGGCCTGTGACATCCAAGGCTGCTCTTGGCACTAGCGTTCCTTGTTTCTCTTTCTGGTCCCAGCATTGAATACAACCCAGACAGACTCCTACAGGAAGTTAAGCCATAGTCCTTGCTGGTCAAACCAGAACTGTGATGAGCCAGCCAAGCTGTAATGGACTCTGTCTCTTGTTCCTTTGTTCACCCAAGTCAGGGCTGCTAAGTCCCTCCAAGGACAGCACTTCTCCCCATTGCCCACACCATTTCCCCTTTGTCCTCCCAGCTCAGCTCACATGTCCTGCCTGCTGGGGTTTCCTGCTGTTGGGTGTGGATTTTTCAGTGGCTGAGGCATCTCTATCTGGTCAGATCCTCTGATGATCTGGGTCAGTTTCAGTCTGTTCTTTAAAGGCCTAGATAGCTAGATGACACATGCCTACCTCTGTTTCTTGTTCTGCCCTCAGAACAGACAACCCATCTCCTCTCTGCACAGCCATGTAAGTCATGCAAAGTGTAAGAGGAAACTGAGGCAGACAAACACATTACAGAAAAATCCCACTTCATGCCAGTAATTCAGCTGCCTGCCTCAGACCTGAAGCCAGGCTGCTTGATGCCCCAATCCCATAAAAAAGGAAGTCACCTCCTGTAATAAATCAGCACAGGAGAGCCAGGGAAAGAATGAACAAGGAGTCTTGTGGCACTTTCAAAAACTCCTTATTTAATTTGCTGAACTAGACTAACACAGCTACCCCTTTGGATCAGGGCAAGAATGGAATCCCTCTCTCCCTTTGCAGTGAAAAGGTCTAATGTTGTTCATTGAAGGTGCCATGGCCCCAGTTCAGCAAAGCATTCAAACACATACTTTGCTTTAATCAGTTGCTCAAGTGTTTTGCTGAATAGGGGCCTCTGTGAATGGCAGCAGATTAGCCTGAAATAGACAGTATGTTCCTCTCATGGGAGCCTTCAGGTTAGATTGGCACCCTTGCCCTGAGCTGCAAGACAGATCTGTATTTAAACTGGGACACCTAGCTGCGCTTGGCCTCTGGGAACCTCACAGTAGTTTATCTCCTGCTGTGTCAGACCTTTGCTTAATGTGCCCATTCTTCTCCGCTCAGCCGGTGCTGACATCGCTTTGCCGGCCCCCCTGCTGGCTCTGCATTGAGAAGAGCTGCCTTTTTGGCTATAGCCAGCCAAAGCACTGAGAGTACTGCTCTCCCTGGGGCAAAGCTTCCTGAGGACAGCAGAGACACAGCTGCCCACATGTACAGTGCATACCTCTTCCCACCACAGCCCTGCACTCCAGGTGGGATCACACTCCAATGGCCGGCCTCAAGCTAAAGTGACTCTTCCTTTGCTGCCCTGGGTTCCACAGGACAGCCAACGGAAAACTACCTTGAAGGAAGGAGGATGGCAGAATCGGATCCTCAGTGAAAGTCCATGCTGCAGGCTCTTGCCTGCCCTAAAGGAATCCCCTGCTGGCTGACAGCAGATGGGGGTGCTGAACTAGTGCAGAACAAGAGTTAGCTGCAAGTGCAGAGAAGGGCAAATGATGCTCAGTGCCAATAAGAACCTGTGCCCAGCGGTTACTGATTCCTTGCAGTACAGCCCACGCTCGAAATGATGAGGACCCTACAAAGAAAGGGAGAGCAAGGAGGATGGGGTAGCAATAAGCTGTAGCAGACCTCATAGTGCTTGACAAAGGAGGGTAAATGTCATTATACCTGTTATATTAATGGGGAAACTGAGGGACAAAAAGGCTAAGGATTTGTCTACATGGCACGTTATAGTTTGGCCAGCCAAGGTTTTAATTGACAGCACATTAAATGACCATGTGGGCCTAAATACCTACTGAGCACTAATATTTCAAACAGAAGTTTGCTAAAGAATTTTTAACGCATAGCAGGTGGCTGCACACTGTGAGCCAGTGCACAGCAGGCCTGCATGTTGTATATTCACACTGTGGCTTGTGGTGTAGCAAGACCCAAATGATTTCAACCAAGGCTACACAGCAACAAATGGTAGAGCTGAGTTTACACCTAGCACTCCTGACCCTCAGCCCTTCTCTACCCCCTGCACCATAGTGTTCATCAGTTCCTCAGCCTCAAAAGTGCCTTAAGAGATTTTAAATGTTTAATTGGCTTCCTCTGCTCCTCTTCTCTCCAGGCCCCATCCCCACTCCTACCTGCACACAGGGACAGTGCAGAAGCACTCAAGTACAGTAGAACTAATGCCTTTTTTAACAGGGAGCAGTTAGCCAGGAGAACTGATTGTGAAGGGACTCTTTGCCATTGGCAGTTTTTAAATCCATAGCAGATATTTTTCTAATAACCAAACTCATCGAGTCCAACCACAAGCTTCTGAGCCGGACACAGCCACCTCTGGGGTGGGGGATGGGGATTCTATGCCTGGGTTACCCAAGAGGTCAGAAATGATAAGTATAAAGGTTCCTTCTGGATTAAAACCTATGGATCTGTCCAAACATTTCAAAGATTTTTCACCCTTGGTCTTTTAGGTCCCAGGATGCTAGGTTCTATTTACATCTCTGCCACTAACTCACTGCAGCCACTCCACTGCCTGTAAGAGGCATGCTATGATAATCCTCAAAAAGATGAATAAATATTGTGTGGTGTGGTGGGGGTGGCATGATATAAACCAAACAGCAACAGATAGAAAGAAACAAGAGGGTTTTCATCCCAAAAGACATTCTCTAACCTTCCCTCTGAGCTGGGGATGGCAAAAGCAGGGCAAGACCAACACGGTGATGTCTCTGAACCAGCTGGCAGCCCAAGGTAACTTATCATCTTGAATGGAACACTGTAAGGAGTGAGAGTGAAGCCACCCATGAGCATCTGTCACTGAGTGAGCACAAGGGCTGGGGGTGAAAAAACCACAACATTCATAACCAGAGATGGGGTGGGCTGCCAGGTTCAGAACTAGAGAGGACACTGATGGCAGTTTGGCCCTATCTCATAGAAAAGAACATGAGCGGTTATGTTCAGTCATGTATTTCTCTATGTGTGTGTTCACACAGCAGTCTTATTTCGAAACAAAAGAGGCTGTTTCAAAATAAGAAAGGCCACATTCACACGATGCACCATTGTTTCGAAACAACGGGTTCTGTTGTTTCGAAACAACGCCGTTGTTTCGAAATAACTTAAACCCCATGTGGGGACGAAACAACGTTGTTTCGAAACGACTGTTTCGAAACAATGCCGTCTGAACATGTTGTTTCGAAACAACGGTGACTCGTTTTGAAATAACTGTTGTCTGAACCTGCTATTTCGATTCCTGCTTTTTTCCTTAATTCGAATTAACAAACTGTTAATTCGAATTAACTTATTTCGAAATAAGGCGTTATTTTGATACAACGTGTATCGAAACAACTTGTATCGAAATAACCCCCTGTGTGAACACAGCCTGTTTGTCATGGGATTCATATAGCGTCCATTGCCCTAGCAGCTTAGTGTAACCCAGCACAGTCAGGTTTCCATAGGGAAGTTTCCCCTGGACCTCAGAAATCTGATGAACACTAGAAACAAGGACTAGCAGATGGGTGTAAGCCAGCTCTGTCAGGTTTCATCAGGGGGGTTTCTCCTGGACTTCAGGAATCCAATGTACACTGGAAATGAAGCCCTTTGGAACCAGAAACAAGGATCCATGTTTCTCCAAAGGGTATTAGGCTGGAAGTCATGATTTGTTTCCCTCCCTACCTCTAATTCCAGTGCTGTTACAATACCCAGGGTAATGGTCTACAAACATGCAGTCAGGGCTCTAATCCTGCAAGCAGATCTGTGGCAGACGCTCCTTCCACCTGTATAGAGCACTAGACACACTGCTGGGAATCCACACCTGCATGGGGATCTGCTTTCACAGCTGAGACTGCAGGATCAGGCCTTCATTTGCAAATGAACTTCTGCATGCTCTGGGACAGACTTATGCAATCCTCCCTCATGCAGGGAACTGCAGACTCTTTACACAAGCGACCCCATCAACTTTGGAATGACTTTATTTGTGTAAATAAATGGGGCAGAATCCAGCCCTCTGCAATTCTACTCTGGAAATGACCGAATGCGTAACTGTTCACAGCCCCTGACCACCACCACGGCTGCTCCTCATTCACTGATTAAAAGGATATTTGGGGAATGATTTTTACCCTCAATTCTCTAGGGGCATCACATCACCAGCTCACCTCAGTTAGTCAGCTAGAGCATGTTTTATTAATCTGGAATCTCAACAAGGTTCTTTACTTCTATTAATTTATTAATATTGCTAATTAAATATCATATTCGCAAATGTAAATTTCCTAATAGTGTCCCTTCCATTTCCAAATTAGAAAAAAAAATCTGCTGCTTGTTATGTTAGTCAATTGAAGTGAGTTCAGTCTCCTTACTGTTGCACAGTCCAGAATTGGGGGGGGGGGGGTGCCAGGAATCCACCATGCAAATAAAGTGCACTTTCTTTAAAATAAAAAAGGTAACTGAGCTGCAGAGGGAAGAAAATGGTGCACACAAGGGGGCAGGTTGGGCTGCACTTCGATGGGCACACTCAGACAAACAAGGGAATAATTTTGGGATACCTGGGGCATTGTAAAGGATGGAAAAAAATGGATTACACAGTGGCAGATCGTAGTGAGGAATAACTCACAGTGCAGAGTGAGCAGTACAAGCAGATTGCTGGGAGGTGCCCAACAAGCATCATAAGGAGGGTAACCTGGGGTGCACAGGGGCAAGGATAAGAGAAGGAATAATGGGAGGGGCACCATGGAGCGGAACAGTTGCAGGATGCAGTGATGTTTGAGGCCTAGGGGATGAGAAAGGCTGGTCTGCAAAGACATCACTGCCAGGGAACAGTGAGACCATGGGATTCAAGCCGTATTTTTCATACCACCCTGCCACCACTTTCATTCATTTATTTGTTTAATTTTGTAAGGCAGGATTGGCTTGGACAGACAAGCTGGTGTTGCATTAAGAAAAGTTTTAAAAATACATTATGTCATTTTTTATTATTAATGTTAATGATCTGAGCCTGCTCATCATTTCTTTTGTAAGGAACACTGTAATATGATGATGCTGTGCAATATGAAACGGATATTGCAGCAACCCTGCTGAATTGGGTTCTGTGTTAGATAGATAGATAGATAGATAGATAGATAGATAATCTGTCTGTCGGCAGAGACAGAGGTCCCGTGAAAATCAAAGGACAGTAATAATACTTTATTGTTCATATAAATGGTGTGATTTCACACTATTGCTCTGGGAGTCTTGACACTGATTCAAACGGGTGCAGAGTTTACTCTTGATAGCCCCTGTGATCCAGAGATCTGACAGGCCTTTACTCAGCTGGCTATTATCCTCAGTTTTATAGCTGAAGAAAATAAGAGGCATAGACATTAAGGACCCAATCCTGAGGTCCTTATTCAGTTTTTACTCAGACAAAGATCTTCCCTCTCCAACTAAGGGTCTCAACATTCCACCTGCTAATGATCGAACAGGAGGTTAGTGGACAAGTGGGAACAGAATCCAGGGACAAAATGCAGATGGAGGTGAGCTTTCAACCTGAGCATCTCCAGTGAATCACAACAGCTTAAGCAACCCCTTCTTTGTGGTGGGGGGTGGTGTGCACACGACACTGCCATTAAACCAGATGGGGTCATCATTTTAACAGAGAAAGGGGTTGGGGGTGGGCAGAAGCTACACAAATAAAAACACACCACAACAAGCCTCCTCAAACTCCCAGAAACAGGAAAAAAAGCAAAAAGTGCTGGTTGAACTGGAAGGAACTGGTTCTCTCCATTGCACACACACTGGTCTCCAGCCATTAATGATCTCTGTTGACATGAACATCATTTCCTCTGCGTTCCGGTGTGTATAATTGAGTGGGTCTGTAAAGGCGAGAGCACACGGCTGCTGCCAGCTTCTCAGTCAGCAGTTACTGACAGCCTAATCTCAGCTCAAGAAATGTTGCCACGGTATTGGCTTCTGATGCCATGTTATCTCCCTAGCTTGAGCAAGGCAAGCGCTCACCCTTCTGCGCAGATATAATAGGAGAGGACATCACCTTAATTCCACCTCCATTAGACCTCCGAGAGTAGACTGTGACCCTTTTCACCTCATCAATATTCAAAAGCTTAACAAAAAAAGGCTATAACTAGGGAAGTCAGAAATAATGTAATGCGGTATTGATTATTTTATGGTACAATTAGGTGTAATTACATCTCTCAAATTTTATTTTAATGTTACTTTCTACTACTTTTAGCCTTTTAAAATTGTCCAAAACATCTCCCTTTAATGGAATGAACATGCCTTCAATTTAAATGTGAAACACTCTTTTTCTGCGAAAGTGTGACCTCAATATATCTCAAAACATAAATTACTGCTATGTATAAACCATAAAAAATGAATGATGAATTTAATTCTGGTGAAGCGTGAGGGACTCGGAATGCAAGAAGGGGGGAAATGTTGCTTATCCAGGGGAGAAGGGACAGCTTAAGTGGGGGGAGAGGGTGACCTTCCCTAACATTGCAATGGGACAGGACATTCAAAGGACTTGTCTGACTTCCAAAGGGGGAAATGAGAGAGTAATGCATTCTCAGGCCCAGGTCCTCTGCAGGGGTCAGTCTGCACTGATCCACTGCCTTCAAGGGAGATATGCTGATTAATAACAGCTGGTGAGCTGGTCCTATGTGATTAGTCAGCACTTGGTGTAGCAGGAGCAGAGAGACAAATGTCATTCTCGAGAACTAGCCAATGACCTTCTAAGGCCCGGCTGGACAAAACCATGACTGGGATGGTTTAGTGGGAGTGGTCCTGCCTCTGGCAGGGGGTTGGACTAGATGACCTATGAGGTCACTTCCAACCCTATAACTATGTCTACACGACACTTTTATTTCAAAATAACACTCATTATTTCAAAATAAAAGAAATTAGGTCTACACAACGTTTTCTTATTTCGAAAGGACGGATCCCGTCCTTTCGAAATAAGAATCGTCATTTCGAAAAAGTAAAACCTGACCCCCCTCGAAACGGCCGTTATTTCGGAAGGGATATTTCGAAATAACGCCATTTAGACCTGTTCTTTCGAAACAACACCATGTAGACCTGTTGTTTCGAAAGAAATGTTCGAAACAACAGGTCCAAATGGCTTTATTTCAAAATAACCATTTCGAAATAACAGCCGTTTGGATTGCAGGCTTTCCCTTAATTCGAATTAACATTTTGTTAATTCGAATTAACTAATTTTGAAATAAGGATTTTATTTCGAAATAACTCATTTCGAAATCCTTATTTCGAAATAACGATGCATGTGTAGACATAGCCTATGATTCTATGATTCTACTGCTAATACCACATCTCAGATCTCTCTAGAAACTGATGGGCCGAAATTCAACAGATACAATTTAGGCCCCTTTGCAAAGCCCAGCATCTTGGTGTAAATGAGAACCCAGCCCAGAGAGTTTAACTTCACTCTATGAGCTATTCCTCCAACAGACCTCATCCTAACTTGTAGCTATCAGCTCACCCACTGTTATTACTAGTTATATTACTGTAGCACCTTGGAGCCTTAGTCATGAAGTAGGACTCTGCTAATGAATAGGTAAGAGAGAAATCTGAGCATCTCTTCAATTCTAGTAGAGAACCTAGACAACGGGACCGGGACCTGGGAAGTCTCTTGGAACTAATGTTACTAAATAATAATAACCTACAACCACTTCATTAATGGACACAGCCAGGATGCCATCTCCCACTGCAGTCGGCTGGGATGCAGACTCCATGTTGACATTTAATTCAACCCCAGTCTTTTCCAAAGGTCCTCGTGCCTGGGATCACTCTTCCTATGTGAATGGTAGTTTAAGTGCCATATTCCAGTGTATCTCCATCAGTAGATCTTTCTGCAAGACATAGGGATGGTGGAGAGAGTAGTTCTTCACCCCCCTAAATCTACAGGATCTTACATGTGTATGCCAGAGAAAAGAAGCCTGAATTTGGGCAGCAGTGTCACATACCATGGACATGGAGTTCTTCTGGGCCCCATGCAAAAGACAGACCATGAAATGAAAATAATTTTTCCATTAAATAATTTTTGCAGCTGAATATATGTGAGCTTGAACTTCCTGCATCACAGAGAGTAGAGCCAGATAGAGAGAGATGTATAAGGACATAGATAATGAGACAACATCTGAAATGTAGTGCCTGAAGGATCTCAGCCTCCCTGCTAATGTACTCCACATATTAGTTGCAAATGGAAGAGATGCTAAACAATCAAGGTACTGAATACCTGGGGAGGGTTATTCTCCTCTGCCTCTCTCCATTACGTACTCCTGACAACATTAACCACCATAGAGCTTCCCTTAATAAGAATGCCAGAGAAATCCACGGGGGTAGAGATGGGCATATTTAGCAAGCTGTCTCAAAATACACAAACTTGGCTGAACACTTATTGATTGGGGAAGTCAAAGAGAGCACACCCATCAATGGAAGGCCTCCTAATGAGCACCAGAGCATATCTCTGACAATTAGACAGGTTTGGCCTATGTGTGGACTTTCAGGATCAGTGCTGTCTGTCAGTCTGGAATGAGAAGTCGCATTGAAAAATTGGAAAGGGAATAGTGTTTAGTTAAAAGCTATGTGAAGGGGTGCTCCAAAAAGGAGGGAGCTAGGCTGTTCTCAGCAGTAACAGAGGCCAGAACAAGGAACAATGATTTCAAGTTGCAGCTGGGGAGGTCATGGTTGGATATTAGGAAAAGCTTTCTCACTAGGAGGGCAGTGAAACATTGGAATAGGTTGCCTAGGGAGACGGTGGAATCTCCATGTTTGGAAACATTTAAGGCCCAGTTAGACAAAACCCTGGCAGGGATGATTTAGTGGGAGTGGTCCCGCTTTTAGCAAGGGTTTGGACTAGACGACCTCATGAGGTTCCTTCCAACCCTATGATTCTATGAAAAGAAGATTCACCCTGGCTCCAAAAGTTAGTAGAGACCATAAAGACAACTGCAGGCAGCAGCCTTCAGTGTCATGCCAATGTCTAGGGACAAACTTGTTTTGGAGGAACCTTGGAAAAGCCAGCAGAAAATTTGCTCATCAGGAATAATATGTTATCTGAGGAAGTTCTGCTGAGCTGGAAGTTTTTATTCAGCTGCTTTTAGAGAAGGACATTAATGATACCAGTAAAGGCCTTGAAGACCTTGTCCATGCACTAATCTGTCTTGCTCTTCTACTGGATATTGCTTCTCTGAGTCAAACTGTCACCTAGCAGCTATCGTCATTTAGGACATTGGCTTTCAAACCATGGGTCGGGACCCAGTATTGGGTCACAGACCCTCTGGTACTGGGTCACAGTGCCCCCCACTGCTGCCACTGAAAGACTGAAATGCATTGCTCGAAGATGTAATTGTTGGGTTGCAGGCATAAATGATCTTTTTCAACTGGGTCTCAAGGAAAAAAGTTTGAAAACCACTGATCCAGGAGTTCCTGCATACTGTAAGCAACAGTATCTTACATGAAAACTCCACTCCATTGTCCTGCTGTATCTGAAAGCAGATGCCATCTGGGAATGGGCCTTGTGCCCTCACTTTCCCCTGACTCTCTGTATCTAGCAGATGTTGCCCAGATTCTGGCAGCCATTGCTGTCTAGTGGACATTCAACGGGAACCCTGTCCAATGAGTTCACTCAGTCAGCTAGATTTTATTTAGCAAACCCAGGGGTGAGGCCCTGCACTATACTCTGACATGCTTTGTTTCCCTGTAGGTCCTGTAAGAGAACCAGAGGAACAAACTATCTCAGATGGTTCCTTTTTACCCTGCTCAGCCTCCATTTCAAGGCTCAGACACACCCAAGTTTCTGTCTGCTAACTTCCATGGACTAATGAAAAAGAGATACCACTGCAGCTTGCAGGCATGATCCAGAAGTCTATTTAAGTCCTATAGGGTGTGTCTGCCATCAGCTTTCCTTCTGTTGGCTGTTGTTATTCCTAGAGAATGACTTTGGCCCCTCCTGACCAGCCAGAAGTGACAGCTGTCTCTCTGATCTTTGCTGTACCCTGGAACCCCACCTGTCAGCTGCCAAAGCCCACAGCATTCAGCTCAAAGAGAGGCCTCAGAACCACATGAATTAGTGGGAAATCAAGTTCATTCAGAATTTTAAAAAAAGAGAGAGAATCTGAAGCTTTGTCAATCATCAAAAACTCGCACCAAAACCCACCCAGTTCCACTGGTGCAAAGCTCCAACTTAGACCATTCAAAACAGATGGAGATAAATGCAGGAATTGACTCCCCAATGCTAAATCATTCTAAGATATCCTTAAACCACTGTATGCACCTCTCTGATACAGAACTAGATCAGCCTCAATCATATCAAGACAAGTTCTCCAAAACAGACAAGGACTCAGACAAATGATGTTGGCCATTTGAATCAAAAGAGCATTAAAGTGGGTTTGGGTTGTGCTTTCTAAACCTAGACTGGGATCACCTTGGCATTTACATAATCTTTCTCTCTTTGCATTTGTTTGAATTGCACTACTCCAAATCAAAATTCAATTTACAAGCCAATCACTGCCCACAATCTCTCTTCTTGGCCTTTTTGGAAGATCTGGGACCAAGCTGTTTTGATTCCAAGCCACAGAGATAAAATCAGCATCAAGGACCAGCTTGTTTAAGCTACAACTTTTCAAATATATCCACCACCAGCTCAGTATCCCAGGATGCTTGTCAACTGGACCTGCTGATTTGTAGCTATCCATTTTTTCAAGTATTCCCTTATCTGCTTTACAGCAATAGCTAGGGTGCCAAGATTCTCATTACATCCTAATAGTCCATACTCAAGCTCTATATTTTTCTTCTTAAAGGCCAATTAAAAAGTAACCTTAAGTAGTTCAGCCATTTTAGAATCACCATCAATTCCAGCTCCATCCTAACTTATTAATGGACCAACTTCTTTTGTCAGATTTCTTTCCTCCCCAATATACTTAGAAAAGCCTTATTATTTACCTTAGCCCTCTGGACCAACATTAACTCTGTTTAGCTGCCCTGGAAACTTTAACCAATTCTCTTTTTGTTAGATGGCTTCCCTCACCTTTCTCCATTTGCAGTATGGCTTCTGGTGTTTAAAAAGCAGCCTCAGATCATTGAGCCAATCCCACATGAAGCAAAGGTAGCTGTTTCTTCAGCCTTAATTATGGCATCTTCCATAATAGTGGCTCTCAACCTTTTGCTGGTCACAACACACTTGGCAGCATATTGCAACCCTATAGGACACACTGCCCCCTCCCACCTGCCCCAAGCACAAATTCAGCCATCTCCTTCACTCTCCACGACACACTTACCACTGTGTGGCGATGCAGTACCGTGTTCTGACACAGTGGTTGAGAACCACTGTTTTAGGATGCTCTAATCAGGATAACTGCTACCAAAATCAATCAGAGTTTGCCAGAGCTTTGGCCCTAAATTTCTTAAGACTCCAAACCTAAAGTTCTCAGGGATGGAACAGGAACACAAGAGCACAGAACAGAACAGAAGAAATGTAGCAGACCAGTGGTTCTTCTAGTCTTGTACTATACCACCAATGGTGGCCAGGAAGAGCTACTTTGGAGGAAGGTGCACCAAACCACAGGGGATGCAGCTATGGGACAATCTCTCCATAAGGACAGTTTCCTGCTACCCTCCATAGTTAAAGGCTGGCTAAGGACAGAGCAATAATGCGCTTCCTCAGATCTAACCCCTCATGCTACTATATGCTGTACAAACCAATTCCTTTATGTGCTGAATTGAAGGAATATGCACCAGATTCCTTGGTACTCTGATGTCCTTAGAGCAGTTGCTCTCTGTTGGTTTAAAAAAAAAATGTGGGCCCAAGACACCTTTTCCTTTGGCTCCCTTACCTCTTCTTCCTTGGCATTTCCCATGGACTGGCCTTTTGGTTACTGGTTGGGCTGTCCTCAGCCTCCAGTTGCTTTATCACCTTGTAACTTGCTCAGGGCAAGTTAAATATCAGTTACTGGTATCTTGGCTGAATGGCTCCTTCTGTGTGTTTCCTCTTATCATTCTCCTAATGCCTCCAAGATCATCTCATTCCATTAGATTCCCCTTTTGAACTCCTCCACCCCCTTCCCCGCTGCATGGGACAAGTGTCCTACTATAGCCCTCAAATCCAGTCAGTACAAACATACTTGGTGTGGCTCCACTTTTCAAAGTAGCCTAGGAGAGTTAGGCACCAAATTCCATTCACTTTTAATGAGAGAGAAATTCCTGACTCCTTTGAAAATCTTGGCCTGTAGAGAAAACATCATTGTCTGCTAGTATCTGCTTGATTTTACCTCCCTTTCTGGGTGAGCAGTTTATTCATAAGGCCAACACAGGGAAATCCACCCCTCCCTGGCCTAAATCAAGTTTTCACATCAATTAGGCAAATTGACATCAGATTTAACATTGTTTCCAATTATGCCTGTAAAAATGCTGTTAAAGCAAACCCCCAAACTGATATAAACAAAAAGTCAGCCCTGATAAAATACTCTCAGGAAAAGCTGCAAAAGATAAAAATGGTCAATGAGGAGAAGAGAAAACTTCAGTAACAGATGATCAGCCAACCACAAAGAGGTTCTGGTCACCTAACAGGTGAGAATATACAGTCCAGCTTTCAGGCATGCTGGAGAATTCATCTCCAGGTGGCTTAGGCTCTGTCATCCAAACAGCCACTCATTGAGGGCAAACCAGCCAGATGTACAGAGATGCAGAGAGCCTCTACCTGCCCAAGCTGGAGGGAAAGCTTTGCTAAAGTCATTTGTGAGGCTCCTATTGTAGATTAATAAGATGAGAATGTTTGGGGAGATTCGGGGAAGGATGCCATGTGAATCAAATTTGCAGGTTTGAATGGCTGGCTGGGCTTATCTGTATCTGCAAGCATGTACTCTGGCATAGGATCAGACAGGCGTCTGTTTTTGAGCTGGGGCATGCTGCTGAAGACTTTCCCATAAAGTTTTGGGATGACAATGTGCGAGTGGTAACTCTCCACTAGCCTATTTTGTCACTCCGTCCCGACTATGAACAACCACCCCCCAGCACTGTCCCTCTGCTTTGCGTTTGGAAAGAGGAGGCCAAACGGGAGGAGGCCAAACGGCAGCTCCCAACCGCATTTGTTTCTGAGCAGATCAATCATCTTTCTGTTTTGTTTGTGAGAAGCAGCTAAGTTACTGTCCAGTGAATACCAGCCTCTTGAGATACCAAAGATCCTGCTTCCTGTTAGATGAGTGTGTGTTTCTGATGAACATTCTAGACAATCTAGCCCAGGCTCTGGTTTCTGTTTAAAGTTGGTACAGTGATTGCTTAGCAAGAACCCTTAGGTACATCCCAGTATCAATTCTCCGATAATGATACCACCTGCCCATTATTATGTGTTACAGCAGACCCTAGAGAAGCCAGTTGAGTTCAAGGCCCTATTATGCTAGGCTCTGTCCAGACAAATTAACAGACAATCCCTAACCAGAAAAGCTTGCAATCTAAACAGACAAGGCAGACCCAGGATGGGAGGGAAACAGGGTCACAGAGTCACAGAAGTGACTTGCCTAGGGGCCCCCATCAGATCAGTGGCAGAACAGGGAGTAGAGTGCTGCGCTCGTGACCTGCTGCTCCATGCCCAAACCATCAGACCAAAAAGTAATACAGAATATGAGCAATGGAGATTTTTATTTTACTTTGTAGCCAATACTTGTTGTCTTGCAGGATGTATGACAGGTTTCCTTCCCTTGCCACCTGCCCACCCTGCCTCCCTATTCCACCAGCATTGCACAGAACAGAACCTCCAAGATGTAACAGCTTAGAAATTAGTCTTGCATATTCCCCACATGCCAGCCACAAAAGCTTGTTTTGATATTTGCAAGAGAGAATTAATTTGGGCTTTCAGATAAAATCTCAGCCACTCCCTGATGACACTTACACCCACAGCCATGGAGGCTGATAACATCATCAGCTGACTACACAGCTACAGCCTTTTTCAGCCGTTTCTAGGATTATGAAATACATATTTTGTTAGACTGGCTAATGCCAAAGTTACAAAATCCATGTAATTAAGATTAATTTAAGAGCTGGATTGGATCATCCTATGGCATCCACCCATTAATTAAAAGAAACACTTTGAATTTCAAGTGCCTGCCTTAATATTTCACTCTGCACTGGCATTATTAACCTCTAGTTGGCAAGAAAGATTTAAGTCCCCAGGTGTGAGAAGCTATGGGCCACTGGTTAACTGCAGAAGGGTGTCTGGGCTGCAAGATAGGTGCCCTCTTCTGGAAGGTATGTATAGTGAGAGGATAAACAAATCTAGCCTGATTCTACATGTGTACAAATATATAGAATAGAATAATAGGGTTGGAAAGGACCTCATGAGATCATTGAATCCAACCCCCTAGGGCTTGAACCCAGGACCATCTCCATATTAAGCAGAAGTGCTAGCTACTACACTATTTTATATGCACAAAGCACTGTCTGCAAACATACATGCACTTATTTTTCCATAAATGCTGTGCACATCCTGTATATGGGTGCCTGTGTCAATATATGAGCAAATGTATATGACTTACCTGTGTACATACAGATGAATACCTAAAACTCTGTAGGCATGCATATATATGCAAACTGCACAAGTATATATCTGCACCTATGCAAGAGTATGTGAGTGAGCGTGCATATGTATGCATGTGCAAAGTGAAAGTTTAAATGTATGGATATGTGCAAAGCTGTATCTGAGTGCCAAAAACAGAAATGTGGAAATAAAACAACCAAGTTTCTGCAGACTATCATGAACATTTTTGATGTTTCTTTTGAGGCAATTTCATGCCCTTCAAATTTCACTTTTCCATCAAATCTGACAATATCTGTTGTTATTAATTACTTGCTTTGCAGCAGCATCTGGGGCCTCAATCAGGACTGGAGCCCCTGTGTGATAGACATTGTACAGACAAACAGGTGGACAGACTACCTGGTCTGAAGTGTTTCTGACTGAAAAAAAGACTAGTTAAAATCACACCAGATATTAAAATTTCAGATTCCAAGACTCTCACCTTTCATTTGAAACAGGCTCAGTTCCCCAAACAGGAATGGAATGGAGAATGGCACAAAGTTGGAGTAGCTTTGTCTTTCACTGTGAATATTTTGTTCACCCCTCACTGTCTCAAGCCTTGGGAGACAGACCACTCCTTGCTTACAGACAGCCCCCTGACCTTAAACAGATACGCACCAGCAACTACAGACCTAACAACAGACAGAACCATTAAAGCAGGCACATATCCCTGCAACAAACCATGCTGCCCGCATATCTGCACAGAAGACACTATTATAGGACCTAATAAAACCAGCTACTCCATCAAAGGCTCATTCACCTGCTCATTTACCAATGTGATTTATGTCATCATATGCCAGAAATGCCCCTCTACCTTATACATTGGACAAACAGGACAGTCTCTGTGCAAAAGAATAAATGGGCACAAATCTGACATCAGAAACCACAACATTCTAAAACCAGTGAATCAGCATTTCAACCTTTGTGATCACTCCATTAATGATTTGCTAACTGGGGTGCTCAGACAGATGAATAACAAATCAAGGCTTCAAAGAGAAGCTGCTGAGATTGAATTTATTTGCAAATTTGATTGCATTGTTTCAGGGCTTAATAGGGACATTGGGTTTTTCTCTCATTACAACAGGTGATTTGACCTCATGTTCCTCTGTATGCTGTTCCCCAGTGTTTGACTGTTTTGATTTGCTGTTACAGTGTGACTTGTTCCCATGACTTACATTTTTCTGCGTTTATTTGCTTCCATTCTGTAAGTTTCCCCATTTTCAAACCATCTGATGAAGTGGGATTTTTTCCCACGAAAGCTCACACAATAAATAAATTTGTTAGTCTTTAAGTGCCCCAGGACTCCTTGTTTGTTCTTCTTGTATACCAGTCCATGAACATTCAGAGGTGGGGGAAAAGTTGCATACCTGTACATGGAAGAGCAGTGGCATACATACATGAGAGTCCACATTAACTCATATAGGAAGTGGGTGGCTGTACAGATGAGTTGTGTGAGCCGGCATATATCAATGTGAAATATGCTACACATATCCATGGGTGTACTAGAGTACAGATCAACAGAGTGCATCTATATATCCATATGGACATGCACATGAAAGGGAATGAGCAAACATGCCTGACAAGATGCATGAGATACGTTAGCAGCTGGGAAGAAGCATGTCAGCAAGTTTCTTCCTCACTGATATGGTTAAAAAAAAAAAAAGTAAAATCTTTTCCAGATCCACAGATTTTTCTCTCAGATTTGATAACTGCAGGGCCTATTTGTTCTATGTATTTTTTATACTCTGAACTGCTTTCATGCAAAGACATGATCTTAAATCGTCGAGAATAAAATTTCTCACACTGATCCATTTTCTGCAGGGCCCCACACTGCCTGGGCATGTTCTGCTCTAAACGCTACAATGTCTTTCTCTTCCCCATTCTCTTCAGCACCCCCCGTGCGCTGAAGCAGAAACTGGTCTATCCCATGTGTATCCCTTCATTCAATCCATACCCTGTGGCTAAAATGAAGATTAGTAACATCCAGGGCTGGTCCAAGGTTTTTTGGCACCCTAGGCACCTGTGATTTTGCCGCCCCCCCCCCCCGCCATGGTGGGCTGGGCAGCAGGCTGGCTGGTGTGGCAAGCTGCTTTGGGTGAGTGGCAGGCTAAGCTGATCTGAAGCCGAACGAGCTGCAAGCCAGCAGAGGGGCTCCTGCCTCCCTCCTTCTTTCTAGCCCCAGCACATACCTTTTCTTCAGTGGGGAGCGGAGCCAGCCAAAAAAGCTTCTCATCTTGCTGCACACTGGGCTACGTGCCTGTGCACTGCAAGGCGCACCCCCTAGTGTTTTCCACCCTAGGCGACTGTCTAGGTCACCTCAACAGTAGGACCACAGCTGGTAACATCATGTAGTTTTGCATCTCATCCATTCCCAACGGCACCTTTTTCTGGCTGGGATTAACGCTCCTCTTCCTGCCTTATTACCTCTCTATCACCCAGTGCAACACTGATAGAACAACTAGTTTCTCTTCCAAACTTCACCATGTTGCACACCTGACTGTTCTCCTTCAAGGCAAACTCAAATTCCTCAATTAGCTGCTTTGTATTTTCAATATAAGGCAACTTGCATATATGCTGAATAAGAATGTGTGTGTGGAGTATAATCTAAATAACTAACATCTACAAATCTGTTAGCTAATTCCCAATTTTACCAACATCCTTCTCTCTTGAGATCCTGAACAACAGAGACAATTCAGTCACCCACATTTATATAGCACCTTGCACTGAAGCACTTTACAAACTGATACATATAATTTCACCTACCTGTGAAACAGCAGCTCTTTAATAGAGCACAAGAACTCCACAACCCAATGAATCTGCAAGGAGATGGCAGAATGCAATTAACCAAGTTACAATTTGCAGAGACAAAAATACGCATATTTGTCAAACTCTAATTATTATTATTATTCATTTTATTACCATCCTGGTGTGCTGCCCAAATTGTACTTCCTTTTTATAGTTGGGTAAACTGAGGCATGGAAAGTGACTTGCCCAAAGTCACATGTAAGCCAATGGGAAAGATGGGGACAGAATGCAGGTCTCCTGGTCTCCCCAGTTTCTGCTTGAAGTGCTAGATAACAAAGCCTCTCAATCTAACACATCTTCTCTTGTAAAAAATTCCATGGGATCTTTAATGAGCACAAATGGCCAGGATTTTCAGTCTTATCCAAAAAGACAGTACTAAAACAGCAGGGCTGATAACCAGCACAAATATCTCTGTTGAGACCCACAAGTGTAGCTGTCTCTATTGGGGATGGAGAGCACAGAGTGCTGCCTTGTGCCGTAAGCAGGTTGCATGCCCACCTGCACCTGAAACCATGGCATGGTGGTGTTTCTTGAGGTGTCGGTGTACTCTACATGTGTTCTCATTCTTGGGGAAAACGTTCATGATTATTTCATTTTGTGGCGGTAATGGAAAATACATTTTAGTGCTTGTGTTCTGCATTTGCAATTCATGTTCCCATACATGATTACATTAAGTCTGTGTTCTGTCATTTTTGATGAATGTAGCTTGTTTTCTGTAAAAAACAGACTCTAGGATGGAAAGTGACAGAAGTGAAGCTATAACAAAGGATGATCAATTTTTTATGACCAGCACCAAATGCAGGGGGAAGTCCCTAAGTGTCTCTCTGTAACTGGGGACCCTTCAGTCACACACTGAAGTGTGACCCATTCCCGTCACCACAGTGCCTCTGGCAGTCGCAGGGCAGCAATGGCTAATAGCTCCTCTTTTTTTGCCTGAAATTGACAGACTGGCTTTTCATTAGCAGCTCAATGGTTCAGGCAGCAGCAGCAGCCAGTTGGGTGATAGTTATTTGGCCTCTGCTCCTGAATTTCAACAGGTCAGGAGTGAGCAGAATGGCTGATGGCAGTGGGAAAGTTAGAAATGATTCAGGGCTTCTTTGGCTTGTTCTGACCTATTAACTTGGCCGTGCTTCTGAGCCCTAAACAAGATCAGGAGTCCCCTGATGAGAGAGTGTTCTGGTCTCAAAGAGCTTTTTATCTGAGCAAACAAAGACAATCAGAGGCAAAGGAAAGACAAGGTCAACAGGTACAAAACCCAGATTTCCAGCCTAGCACTCCAGCCATACAAACAGGGCCTTTCCCAGTGCTAGTCTGCTTTATTTAACTTCTGGCTAAACGTGCAGCCAGATTTGTCAGTCTTACCAGAACTGTTCCCTAGCATTTATACCCTGAAGGCCTTGGTCAGTCAAGCCTTCAGTGTGGGAGAAAGAGTAATGCCAGGGCTAGATCTTCAGAGCTTGGCCCCATGGGTGGTCTGCCTTAGTAAGGAGTTGGACTAGTTAAAAGTTTGAGTAAGAAAATTTGGCCCTGTGTTTCCAGGTTCACAATCTTCCTCTTCCTTCACAGCAGTTCCAGATCCTGGGTGGACCTCTGTCCCTATAGCCTTGGGCTAGATCATGAGCTCAGTGGAGCTAGAGAAAAACCAACCTAAAAGCAGTGGAGTGACACCAGAGTCAACTTGGTGTACGAGAGAGGAAAATCAATCCCTTTTTGCTGTTAAAAATCTTTGCTCTAGCTATAGTAGGGTAAGTCGGGGTTTGCTGGGTTTGTTTCATCCCTCAGGGAAATGTGCGTGCCATAAGCAGATGGTTTCGGAGATTAAGTTCTAAGAAAGCATTAGCAGGAATATCGGCACACAGGGCCCAGGCAGCTGTCTCTGCTTGCACCTGTTCTGTTCTACAGCTTTCAAAGAGTCAGTGTCTGCAGGGTTGGTTTGAGGGGCAGTTGCGGAGTGGGTAGCTTTTTTAAAAACAGAAGCTTATGGGGGAAATGCAGTAACAGGTTCTATAGGAAGTCGGATTTTTTTTCCCCGGCAAACAGGCTCACCCCAATTATGCCATGGCCAGGAGCTTTACCTGCTGTGACCTTGGATGAGACACAGAATCAGGTTATTCTGAGCAGTGTGGGAATGATGAGGGTAAGGTGAATGGCAGTCAGGGCAGAAATCAAAAAGTAATTGCTTTTGCACCAGATGAAAAGGGAATTCACAGAACAGGAATAAAAATACAAGATCCAGTCCCTCTCCCCTCTGCACTCCATTCCCTCCACTCCTTATTTCTCCAGCAGAGCTCAGTTGAACTGGAGGATCCAAATGATCCATACTCTGGGGAAAGCACAGGCCAGAACAGTCCTAATACATCTTCTATACTAGGACAGGGGTCTCAAACACACAGTCTGTGGGCCGCATGCAGCCCCTAAAGCTATTTCCTGTGGCTCACAATGACACTATTGTTACCAATATTTGCAATACCATTGTATGAAAAGGTTTAAGTGGTGCAGTTGTTGGGCTAATGTACTAGTCCTAATGTGGCCCTTGTGGTGATTTGAGTTTGAGACCCCTGTACTAGGGTGTAGAACATGCTTTTCACTGTGTTGGACCAGCAGCAATGGCCAGTAAGGAGGAAAAGGAGAAGTCAGGGCCACACTCCCTCCCTACTCTCTTTGGGGAGGCTAATGCTTCTCATGGCAGGAGCCTGGACTGGCCCTCCTACTAATAAATTCTGTGCAGTCCTGCTACAGGAAGTGGTGGGGCAGACCCTGAGCAAGGCCACTTAGTCCAGGCACATTTGGCGCACATCACTAGAAGGAAGGGACTGCTCAGGGCACAGCGACATGTTGGACTTTGCCAGGGGCTATTGGTGATACTGACCATTTCAATCTGAAATGTATGTGGGAAGAAAAGTGGGGTATAGCTGAGAGATTGCAGAGTTTAGCATTCCCGTTTCAGGTGCTTCCTTGGCCCCCCAATGCACTCTGATTTAATGAGAGAAATGTCCATGTGTGCCATCATAGGACACTACAGTGAGATTCAGGTGCTGGGTGTCACAGGTAAGAGAATGCAAGTCACTGTGACAAGATGTCATGTGCCGACAGTGACTAGTGAGTCATGGGGTCACAAGCTGTCTGGAGACACTGTGGTGCCACTGAAACCACAGTGACAAGCTAGCCATTGTGGGCAACAGCATTGAGAGTCTCACACTGGGTATGCTGGCTAATGAGTTTTGGCTTCCATTTTCTTTTCCCCCAGCAGGAGAGTCTCAAGTCAACTGCCATAACTTCCATTTGTCAGATGCTACAGCTCTTGTACCAACTACCAGTCACAAATGACCAAGACCCATTGATTCTCTTTGCCAGCCAATGCAGCGCTACCAGGGTTGCTGGTCCCTGTGGCATTTGCTGATGCCAGAACTAGAACACCACCTGGGCCCAGCACAATATGGGGGATCAGGAATGCAGCAGTTGTGATGCATTAGTATGTACAGTACCAACCCATCATGCCAGGAATGTCCCCTACAGAGAACTGAGCTCTCCAGGCTCATGCCGTGGAAGGTAGCTGGCCCCTCCTGAGTCCACTTGGAGCCATGGCACACAGAGCTATTTAAGTTACTTTCAGAATAGGTCTGGTCTGAACAAGCTGTGCGGGAAAGGAGATCCAGTTCCCAACTTTGCAACTGGTCCTTAATTTCTGTTATGGCCTTGAACCAAAGCCCCAGATCCAATCTAACCAAACTTAAGGAGATTTCAGACCTAGAAGTGAACCTTATGGCTCAGATTCACCTCTAGCTTTAATTAGCAGGTATCTTTGGCACCTCACATCCAGCAATCTCAAAAGCTCTTCACAAAAGGCATCATTAGCCCCATTTTATAGCTGAGAGACAGAGGCGCAGTGAAGGAAAGGGACTGGCCCTGAATCAGTGATGGAGCCAGAAATAGAATCCACATCTCTTAATTCTCTTTCCTAGACCATACTGCCTCCACCTTCGAGGAACAGTTCACGTTGAGGGTTCTTTTTATAACAGATCACCTAAAGGAAGTGGCAAAAGCATGTCATAGGCAACTTGTCTGACTGAGCTCAGACCTTGCAGCATCACCAGAAAGGTACATTTGGCCATGTACGAGGATCACTCAGAGAAAAATGGCTAGAAGGTTATTTATTTATCTGGGAGCAAAGGAAACTGGGATGTTCCTCAGGCTGTTTCTCTGTCTTAAATATTCCAGTGGGTTTTTCCAATCTTATTTGACATCTTGGAGCCAGTGACTGGGGGGGATTTTGGTTTGGCTCTCAGCCAATCAGAAGTCAGGAGTCTAACCAATATTGGTTCAGCATCCAATAAAAAGGGGGGAAAATCAAATCAGCATTTTCAAGGGTGGTGTTTCTGAAGGTATTTTAGATACAGGGATCGGAATGCTCCCATCTGCCTACCACACAATAGATGCAAGGTAGCATATGGTCCCTCATGTATCACATGGACAGACATGGACAGACATTTTCAGAAGTGGTCATGATTTGCAGACTATTTAGATGCTCAACCTGAAGTATCTCATGCCTAATCCTCAGAGGTACCCACTGGCCTGAGGCAGAGCCGCAAGAACTCATCATTTTAGAAAATTAGGTTTCAAGGTGGACATTTGCAACCAGTGGTCATCTTTGATAGTTTTGGTCCAAGCATACATACATCTATTAGTGTGTACAGCAATGCTTATAAGTTAAAGGGGGTGCACATGTGTCTTTGCCAGCTTACATGTAAATCCACAAGAACCTCTTCCTCCACATGCTGATGCCAGGTGCCCAGGTGCCCCATTTCCAAAGGCTAAAGCAACAATCTCATTAGGCTAGAAAGTCCAATCTTCTGGGTAGTGCAAATGAATGTCAGAGAGTTTGGAACTAAGGCTCAGATCAGATAAGCAGCAAAACATTCCAATGATTCTCCAAAATGACCTATTTTTGCCCTCATTCCTGACACAACCCCAGAACCCTTCCATTCAACAGCCTGCAAAAAAATCTTTTCTGATCTTCAGAGAGCCCCCTGTTGTGACAGACATCCCGCAAATATGGTGAAGAGCAGGGCAAGTGCTGAGCAAGATGAAATGAAGAAGGTCCCTTATGGGTAACAGTGAATACGCCAGGCAGAGGAGATAGTACAAGGCAAGGCCCAAAGATAGAAGAGAACCATAGGGTACCTCATGAGATGATCAAATCCAACCCCCTAGGGCTTGAACCCAGGATCTTCTACAGGTTAAGCAGAGGTGCTAGCCACTACACTATTTGCAGGGCTTCAGATACAAAGCTTAAAGATGAAATGGGGAGCAGAGAGACAAGCACTACCAAAAGATTGGAACCAACACAGAGAATGCAAAGCAGAATAGAGGGATGTTTATGTAGCATAGGGGTCTCAAACTCAAATCACCATGAGGGCCGCATGAGGACTAGTACATTAGCCTGAGGGCCACACCACTGAAACCTTTTCATACAACAACATTGCAAATAAGCAATAACAATAATGTCATTGTGGGCCACAGCAAATAATCTTAGGGGCTGCATGTGGCCCACATATGAGTTTGAGACCCCTGATGTAGAGGCTTGCACAACCCACATCTGTCAATAATGCCTCACCATCAACTCCTATTATAAACAATGTCAGATGAGTATGCAGGATGCCACCTACACCTTCCCATAAACCATCTAACCCAGTGGTTCCCAACTTGTGGTCCAGGGGCCAAAAGTGACCCTCAACTCCTCTCCTACTGACTGCAGAATGGAGTCACTGCCCAAGAACACAGCTGGAGCACATTTCCACAGGGCTAAAAGACTGATGTAGGCTCCTTGCTGCAACTAAGGGGATGGGAGAGTAGTGCTCCCCTCCCCCTGGCTGTAGCAGGGAGCACTGAAAAGCACTCTGCTTAGGTTCATAGGCACCAGGATCCCTGCTGGAGCCAGAGGGAGGGAACCACTGATCTTCTGCCCCCTTGGTGGCAGAAGGGAACCATTGCTTTGGGACCAGACAGTGTGCACAGAGCTACAGGTTGTGCACAGTTTCCCTGCTGCAGACAGAGAGATGGGAGATCAGCGAGCAAGGAAACAAACTTTTGGGTGGGGGGGGGGGCTGCTGACAGAAGCTGGTGGCCCTTCAGGGCTGCAAAAATAGTATCTGTGGCCCTTGAGCCAAAAAGGTTGGGAACCACTGTCCTAACATATTAGAACATTTGGGTAGGAGAATTAGTTCATTCTCTGGTACAGTGTTAACGCAAGGCAAACTCCTGCATTCAAGACAGGCAAGTTGGGAGGCTGCATCTGGTCACAGGAAGACACATAAGCCCTGCCCTTTCAACCTCTGGATGGGGTCTGTCTACACAACCGAAAAGTGCCATCTGCAGGGCTGGAGTTGGGTCACTTTGCACTGGCTCTGTTTTATTTTTTAAGGTTGCCCTTTTTGACCTATTGATTCGATACCTTAATTTAGCAAAAAATTAAGCCACTAGCTCTCCTGGTTGTACTAACAATCTTCAGAATTTGAACTGAGCATAACAGACATAGTGATATTTGGCTAACTCTGCAAATTGCCTGGAACAAATGGTCTAACTGGTAAAGGCAGGAACTGTCCCACTTGTCATTACAAGAAGTTAACTCTGAAACCTAATGAGGTTCATTTACATGTCAACAGTATTAAGTAGTTCATGGCTGACCAAAGCACACAAAACAAGAACGAGATAATCCTCTTGTAAGTAATGGCACAATCTACTGTGAGTGGCATCTCAGCATGGTGTCTCACTGGATGAAGCTGGGTTTGTGCGAGCATAGGAAAGTATCATTGCATTTTTGTATCCAGTTCACTTGACTCCATCAGTTCCAGGGAACTATTTACAATCTGCAACTTCCATCTCTTAATCAAGTCTATCGATCGTGGTGTCTGCCAGCTGCATCTGCCAATGCCATTCTGCTGTCTATCATTACCAACATCACACCTGCTTCTGTCACTGCTACTGTGCCATCTGCATCCGCCAATCCCCCCTATCAAGGCCAGTTTCCTTTTAATTACCTGAATGATGGTGTGGATTGCACCCTCAGCTAGTTCACAGATGACACTAAGATGGAGGGAGTGGTAGATATGCTGGAGCAGGAGTAGGCAACACCCGGCATGTGTGCAAACACTGACACCTGACCCAATTCAGAGCAGCACACCACACCCTCTGTGGAGCCTCAGATGTTGCTGCCCCTGCCAACGAAACCCATGCCAGGTAGATTCTTTCAGAAGTGGCTGCGGCACAGGGGTCCCCACCATGCCCAGGCCCCAAACATGCCACATAAAGACGCTCCCTGGAGCGGCTCCTCCCCTCAGCATGCCACTGCCAAAAGTAGCCACTCAGGGCAGCTTCTTTCTTTCTGCAGCATCCCTGGGGACCCCCCATCTTCAGGAGCACCACCAAGAGAGTCACCCTGGGCAGCTCCTTTCCAGGAGCAGCTCCTTTCAGTGACATGCCCGGAAAGTGCCTACTGCCAATCCATTTGTGGCTGCCATCAGATTTTTAGGTGGCTGCTGCTTTTGTTCCCAGCAGAGGGGGCCTTCAGCACTGGCTGAGGGTCAGGGATGAGGGGCCAGCATGGGGTCAACAAAGGTTGCCTAGCCTTGCACAAAGTGACCTAGACAACTTGGAGGACTGGGCCTAAGAAATCTGATGAGGTTCAGCAAGGGTAAAAGCAGAGTCCTTCCATTTAGAACGGAAGAATCTCATGCACTGCTACAGACTGGGGACTAACTGGCTAGGCAGAAGTTCTGCAGAAAAGGACCTGGGAGTAACAGTGGACAAGAAGCTGGCTATGAGTCAACAGTGTGCATTCGTTGCCAAGAAGTCTATCTGCATATTGGACTGCATTAGTAGCAATTTTGCTAGCAGACTGAGGAAAATTACTATTCCTCTCTATGCAACATTGGTGAGGCCTCATTTGGACTACTGTGTCCAGTTTTGGGGCCACAGTAGTCCAAATGAGGCCTCACCAATGCCAAATATAGGGGAATAATAATGAAAATCAAGGAAAGATGTGGACGAATTGGAAAGAGTCCCAGCAGAGAGCAACATAAATGATTAGGGGACTGGAGCAGGTGACTTTTAAATGAGAAGCTGATGGAACTGCATTTATTTAGTCTGCAGAACAGAAAGAATGGAGTTAGGCTTTTCTCTGTGGTGGCTGATGACAGAACAGGGAGCAATAGTCTCAGGTTGCACTGGGGGCAAGCTCGGTTAGATATTAGGAAACCTTTTTCACTAAGAGAGGGTGAAGCACTGGAATGGGTTACTTAGGGAGGTCATGGAATCTCCATCCTTAAATGCTTTTAAGTGCAGCTTGACAAAGCCCTGTCTGGGATGACTTCATTGGGGGTTGGTCCTGTTTTGAGCAGGCAGTTGGCCTAGATAACCTCCAGAGATCCCTTCCAACCCTGATCATCTCAAACTGGTGCAAACAGCCAGTCAGCACAGGGCAAAGGCAGGCAATATTCAACTCCTGTAGCAACAATAGAGTATCAAGTATGTTTTCCTCCAAAGCATTAGAGTTCAAAATGGAAGCCTCAGACCCCTGTGAGAATTGCTGACACTCTTTTCTCCACAAGGGTAAAAAGCATCCGTTTCTCACCCTCACAGACAGGCGGGCTAGCAGGCCATCACAGCAATGGGGCTGTACAAAGAATAGCTACCTGGGATCACGGTTAACCTGTCTGTCCTGAACTAATCCTCATTTCCTCCCCATTTTGATATGTGTGCAGTCAGACACATGACCCTAAGGAAGCCTAGTTTTGCAGGAGGTGGGAGGAAAAGAAGTAGCCCCCATGCTACATTTGCAGAGTTTATTAACCACATCACATGTGTGGATTTTCAGCCAAATATGTGACATAAAGAAAGCACAGGTGGGAGTGATATGGTAATGGATTCATTGCCACTCATCTGTGATAGTTCACTCATGGCAAAGGCAGACAGCCCATGCTCATGCCAGTGAAACATCTGTACTGTCCCACACCATCAGGTGTTCTCTATCAGTGCAGCATGCTCCATTTACTCATGCCACTGCCCAACCTGTCTGTGCCAGTGCTTCGTCTGGAGCCTTTAATGCCTTGGCGCTGCCTATGTGATGAGTTGCTATCACCAAGCCCTCTGCATATAGCCCTGGCACTGCACCCCCTGCATTTATTGCATCCTGCATGTCATCTAGCAATACTAATGTGCCATGTGCACCAGACTGCAGAACACCATCTCTATCCAATCATACTGGTGTGCTACTTGCATTTTGTAATAGCATGCCATCTGCATCTGATGCCAGTGTAGACTACAATCCCAGAGCGCCATTTGCATTTATTAGTACCACTGTGCCATCAGCAGCTGCTGCTTTCCATAGAGGTTGGCACCATTACTGTATTTTTTTCTTTTTGCATTAAACCCATTTCAGCTTCCTTCTCAGCCTCTTGTTGCCCAGATGCCAAAGGAAAGAAGGGTGGGTCTGTGCTTAGGGCACATGTTCTACTCACAGATCTACCACCAACTCACTGTGTGCCTTCAAACAAGTCACTTTGCCCATCTGTGCCTCGGTTTCCCCATCCATAAAATGAGGAGGAGAATATTGACCTCCCAGCAGGAGGCATTCTGATACAACAGCAATGAGCACCACACAAACTACCTATCAATAACAAACAGGGATGACAGAAGGGGCCAGAGGGCAGTGAACTCCCCTTCTTTCACCACATAGCCTGCCCTGCCAGGCAGAACACCAACCGGCCTTCTGCCTGCCTGCAAATGCATGGAAGTCCAGCCAGCTCCATCCTCATTGAACCACCCTGTGTCTATTTGATAAAGACGAATATTGCTTTTTAAATAAATATAAAAACTCTGCTTCCTCCTTGGCGAGTTCATTTTGAGTCATTTTATCTCTTTCCCCCCCTAGATTTTTCCCCAAATAATGTGATTAAGTGAGTCAGCGTTCTGCTTTCCCTGGCAGTCTCTGGATTTAATTCAGTTTGAGGACTGCAACCTTTGACTCCTTTTTACTATACTAACCCAGCTAAGAGAACACTTAGCGATTTCTCCGCTTCCTACTGGGAGAAGATCTGGGGGAGGGGGGTGAGTTGGGGGGAGGAAGGGAAACAAACTTTCACATAAAATTATGGTATATGGATAATTGAGAAGTTTAAAAACATGAATCTAATTGTGCTGTCCCCTGAGAAGCAGATATTGAGCCATCCTATAAAAGGCTTGGAGTATCCCAATGGTGATTTATTGCTAAATCCTAGTATTTTTCAATACATTATAGTTTTTAAATTGTGTTTAAATTGAGTGTAGAAGAGCAGAGGCCATTAGGAGATGCAGAAATGATGATTATATTTAAATATTCATGCACGCAGTACCTTATTATTGAATCTGAACACTAACAAAATCAATATTAAGTGCGGTTTGACATGAATTTATTTATGAATTTCGACTTTCTAAGTACTGTATTTTTTCACTCAAAAATTGTGAGTATAATGTAGTAATGATATCAAAACAGAGTGTCAGAGAGCATTAGCTGAGGAGGTTATAAACCTCCATATTACGGGGCCCCATATCGCCCTCAAAAGTGCTTAGTGCACAAAACCAAAATACACACACACACACACACACACACACACACACACACACACACACACAGAAATAGGAAGGAAATTCTCAGGTCGGAAATTGCACTGCAGCAGCTCTGATTGCTCTCAGAACCTGCTTTAAGGACCAAGCAAGCTGGGATTTGGAGACAGCCAAATCTGAATGGAGTTCTGTGGGTATGCGGTTTTTGGGGACACCTTAGTGCACTGGTGAAAGGAGTGCAGCCCACAGCATGGCCTGGCCTCAGCGGTGTACCCAGGATCCTTGTCAGAAGGGAACCAAATATATATAAATACATGCCAAGAATTCGCCACTTTCTCCCTCCCCATATGTTTCTAAGGTTCAGCTCTGCTGGCACCCCAGGGAGGAGATTCTCCCACACAGGAATCTCCCAGATAAGGAGGCTTGGATTGGGAATTTTGTACGGAATGACCCTCAGCTCACACATAATATAGGGAAGGTAGTGGGAACAGGATTAGAATACCTGTTCATAATAGGTTCTGGAATGGACAGCAGAGCAAGTGAAAATAATAATATCTTGAAGCCTTTCACCCAAGGCTTCCAAAGCACTGTGCAAGGATAGGGAAACAGCTCCATTTTGTAGGTGGGGAAACTGAGGCAGAAACTGGGGAAAGCTCATTTTTCCAAAAATCTCAACTGATTTTGGGGGCCTTCATTTTCAGGTGTTTGCATCTCATGCTGGGCACTTAGCAACAGAGAATTAGAGGCTGTTGATGAAAGCTGGGGCCTTGGCATCTTGCCCAAGATCCTACAGGCCCTAACTCCTAGTCACCCAGCCTAATTGTTAGACAGTCTCAGTCTGTCTGTGGTTCCTGAGGGTGAGAGTACAGTATGGGTCCTTTCCAGGGTTAGTACCACACTGTCATTAAATGCGATCAGGGCCTTCATCAGTCCCAGTGCTAGTGCCCCAACTGTGGCAGTGGCCAGAGGTGGCTTTTGGGGTAGGTGAAGCAGGCAACCACCTAGGGTGCCTCAGCAGCAAGGGGCCCCTTCACCTACCCCAAAAGCAGTGTTTGCCTTCCACCCTGCCGAACACATAGCAGGGGGCTGGGGCTGGGGCCGGGGCCAGGGTCGGGGCTGGCAACAGGGGTGGGGCTCTGTGGGGAGGTAAGGCCCAGGGCCAATCGGGCTGTGGGAACCCTGGTGCTGGGGGGCTGGGAGGGCATGGGGCAGACCACACTGTCTCAGAGGCAAGGCTCCTGCCCCACCCCTGGGCTGGCTGCTCCGCCCCAAGCAGCAGGATTGGCCAGCCCAGGGGCCCAGGTCTGTGCTTTTGCCCTGCCCCTTGCCTTTGCAAGTGGGAGCCTGGGGCCCTCAGCAGGGCAGCGGGGCCATTTCTGGGGCAACTGACAGGGTGCCGGGGCTACGGAGGGAGCTGGCCACAGTGAGAAGGGGCCGTGGGGGGGCCCAGGCAGAGTGGTGGGGTTGCAGGGGAGGTTTGGGACCCCTGGCAGATGGAGGATGGTCCCAGGAAGCCAGAGCCATGGGGCAGACAAGGTGTCATGGCTGCAGGGGAGGGGGTGTGGAGGGTGGGGTGGGGGCCAGCAGTGGGTAGCCAGGACCATGGGGGGGGGTGTGCAAAGGGGGGTTGGAGCCAGCAGGGGGGCAAGGCTGGGGCTGCAGAGGAGGGAGCTGGGACCATTGTGGGGGCTGGGGGTGAGGAGCTGGGGCTGCAGAGGGGGGTTGTGGGGGCCTATATGGGGCATCACAATGGGCCTTTGCCTAGGGCCCCCAATTGCCTAAGGACACCTATAGCTGGGGCCATGTGGCCAGGCCATTCTGGTAGCCTGACCCCACATCCCTGGCCAGGGTCGGGCCCTGATCAGGCTGCTACCACCACTGATCCCAGCCAGGGATGAGGGGCTGGGCCACCAATCTGGCCTCGACTTCAGCCAGGGCTGTGCCTCAGCAGCAGCAGCCAGATCCAGTTCCAATCCCAGCCGGGGTCAGATTGGGCCCAGGGGGAGGATTCAGGCCCCAGGGACAGGGCTGGCATTGCAGGGGTCAGAGTTGGCAGTGGGTGCTTGGCCTGGGTCCAGGCTGGGCGCCAAGAGATTTTGGGAGCCAGTGATGCCTCTGAGTGGGAGCTTGAATTTTTCCACTTGGCTGCAAGGGGAAAATCCAGATTAAAGCTCTGATCAGGCTGGACCAACAGAGTGTGGTGATGACACTGATCTGGACACCCTGGACTGAGAGCTGCTAGGACCTCCTACTCTCTGGAGCAATAAATTATGGCTCAGAACAGGGCAGACTCCCTGAACTCCTGGGCACCCCACTTAGAGGTGATGGATTAGCTGAGCCGCTGGTGCCTGTCCACACCTTGGCCACGGTGCCGTGGCTGCCAACAAAGGGTGAGATTAACGCCATGTGCAAGGATCATTTGGAGGAACTGTTGATGTCCTATAAGGACCTACACAGTCCTGTATACAGACCACTTCCCAACCTCTAACTCTGTTCTACAGTCCGTGGGCTTAGGCAGCCAATAACTTACCTTGCTCTCGTGCTCCAGTTTAGGAACCTCACCCATCCAGAGCATCATTTTCAGTGGGACATGCTATCATTGCTGCAGACAAACTGAATCCAGACCAGGGTCAGGCTGCAGATTAGGCAAAACCACTTTGGTGGATCTCGGCCCAGATCATGGTTCACAAGTGCCCACGTTATACAAGCAACCACCATAAAAGGCAACAATAGGCACTATACCTTAACCATCCTTCTCTGCTGCCTGCCTTCTGGACAGGCTAATGTGCAAGCAAAACAACTCTAGCACATGAGAGAGTGTGTGAGTGTGTGTGAGAGACTTGGGTTTTTCTTAATTCCTGATTGGGGCACGACCCAATGTTAGCTGAAGCCAACAGAAAGGCTCCCATTGACTTCAGTAAGAACAGATCATGTCTGAGAGTGAAATTTTCAGGTGCTCAGTACCAACAGTCAGGTCCAGATTCTCAAGAGGACTCTGCTCCCATTTAGGCAGCTGAACTGAGCCTGATTTGCAAGGCAGCCCAGCACCCAACATACCATCAGTGTGCTGAGTGCCCATGAAGAATCTTGCGCTAGAAGCCATGAGCCAAGGATATAGAGCAAATAGTGTCAAGAGCCCAGGGTAGGACTCCTCAGCTTGGAAGGATCTCTTAACTTGAGTCCTCCACCAAGGGAAGTACGGTAATTCTCTGCAGCTCCCTCTCCCTCAGCTGCAAAGAGGATGCTGAAGACAATCCCCTCGAAAGCAGTTTTCTCAGAATGAATTTCTGCTCAAGTTAATCTTTTCTTCCTCTTTCCCGCCTCCTTAGCCTGCATCTCACCTCCCCCCTCGTTCTTGCATTTCCCTGTACAGCCTGCCAGGCTCTTAATGGACTGGCAAAGTTCTTCGGGGACTGGAACTGACACAGAAACCCTTGTAAGGTGCCCCCTTGGAAGGAGCTTGATCACGGAATGCTGACATGATGGCGATCATGCAGCACGGGGGCAGGCCGAGGAGGATGCACATGGCAGGGCAAGCCACAGCAAAAACATCACTCATTAAAATTAATTCCTTTCTCATTTTCATCTTAAAAGGAACACTTGGATTCAGTGGCCTGGGCTGAGTCCCCATTGACAGAGATCTGTTTTAAACTGCCACCAGTCACAGGTTTAGCTCAATTTGTGGTCTGCACAAGGAGAATGAACATGGACTGAAGAGTTCACAACACCTCTTGCTGCATGTGGTAGGAGCCATAAGCAAAGCCCAAGACTGCATGAAGATGGAGATGCCAGTCTTAGTGGTAACCCCACAGAAAAGGGTTGTGGGATCATGTCAGAGGCCTGAACACCATTAGTCCAACAAAAAGCCCAAGCAGCTCTTGTCATTGAAGGCTAGAAGTTTGGAGCTGAAAACAGGACTCCATTGTACCAGACACAGTACAAACACACAGTCTCTGCTCCAAACAGCTTACAGCCTGCCAAGAGAAGGCAAGTGTAACTCATAGCCTAAAGGCTACCACTTAAAGAGATGTATTGAAGCTGGGTTAGTGTTGCTGGGCAGATTTGGCTGCCCAGAGCCCTAAATTTCTGGAATGGAGTGTTGTAGCATTGAGCATGCTCCACAAGGTCTTCTGCTGTTGTGGTAAGATGCTATGAGTGCAGCAGCCACAGACAGCAGTTGTATGGAGAAGATTGCATGAGCTTGTTCAGAGTGTGACTAGGAGAGGCTGAGCCAGGAGTGGACAGCAAGGCGTTTTCTCCCTAATTTGGAGCATTTTGCAGCAGAGTTTCTGCACATGTATATGGTGGCGTCATTGGGGGGGCCTCAGGGGGCCTCAGCTCCCATGAAACTCATGGCCAACCCCTGAGTAGCTCACCACTAAACTGTGGGGGGGGGGTGCACTGTCACGCCCACACACAGGGAATGCTGCCAGGCTGTGGCTTGTACCTGGCTGGAAGACAGAGTCTTCCGGCCAGGACGGAGCTGTTCCAGGCTGGGGCTGAGAGTTTCTAAAACTCCCGCCCTGGCCTGACCCTGAGCATGCTCAGAGCAGGGTCATGCCAGGGGCCTCACCCTGCTCTCCCCCACCAGCAAAGTAAGGGAGCCAGGGTGGGGGGAGACTGGGAGGCAGGCACTCCAGCCCTGTGGGGAAAGGGCGCAGGGGAGGGGGTAGGCCCAGGGCAGCAGGGGCCAGCGGTGGGATGGGGGGTTAGGGAAGGGCTCGGGGGGCTGCCGGTGGGGTTGGGAAGGGAATGGATTGGGGCTCCAGTGGCCGGTGGGGGCAAGCCCCTCCCCCCAATATTTATCTGTAGTGACACCCCTGTATGTATATGTGACTGAGTGCTGGTTCATCAGCAGAGAGAGAGACATCTGCATGGATTTCTACTGAGGGTTCCTGCAACCATAGAAGAGGAGAGCTGCTTCTTTCAACTCAAAAGACTTGGTGAACAGAGACTACAGCTGAGATTCGGGTGAACTCCACCTAAACTTTGAGAACTCTTGGGTTTCTTTCTCACACTGTTTCAGTGGGGACTGTTCTGTTTAAACTCTTTTTTTTTTCTTCTTCTTTTTTCTTGTTTATGTGTTGTAGAGGAGAAAGCTGTGAAGTGGTGAATGTGGATTTACCAAACAGCCACAATATGTTATAAATCTACAGTAGTCATTATGTTTTCTTATAAGATTTATTGTTAGTAGTTAATAAAGTTCATTATTTTTATTCTTAGTTCTTTAAATATGGGGAGGGTGATGTTGAACAATCTTTGCTGTGAGTCTCTTAAAGACTGAATCCTAGGTCTCCAGATGCTTCTCTCTAGGAGTTGTGGTTTATTTCTGTTAAGGCACTGAGAGGGCCATTAAATGAATTCTAGCTCACCTGAAGTTTATACAAGCACAAGGCAGGGTAAAGGAAATATCACTACCCCATTTTATAGATGCAGAACTCAGCCTTACAGAGGGTAAGTGACTTGCCCAAGGTTATACAACAACACTACAGGAGAGCTCAGAATTGACTCCAAAAAGGTCAGTCAAATGCCCAAACAAGAACATCCTTAGGGTTGGTCCCACAGTTCACCACCAATGGTAGCCACGGAGGGTAAAAAGGGCTCAGGAGTTTACGCCATCATGCTGTCTAATCCCACTCTGAGCCCTAACTATGCTATGGCTTCTATCACCACTGCCCCTGTGGCAAACCAAAGGCATTACATTTGCCAGGGTTAGATGCTGTCTTAGAGACAGGATGCTGAACCAAACAGGCCAAGTTCCAAAGGGTAGCTGTGTTAGTCTAGTTCAGTAAAACAAACAAGGAGTGTAGACTCCATGTTTGTTTAGATAGATTTCTTTGGAGATAGCAATTCGAGGGCTGCAGTGAGGTCTACTTCTCAGAATTGCTGAGTACCCGCAGTTTCTGCTGGCTTCAGTGGAAGTTGTGGGTCTCAGCACCTCCAAAATCTACCCCACCTTGTCTATAGCCTGGGTCTTTTGCATGGATGAACTGGTTCCTAACAAGAGGTGGCCTGTCTTGGAGATTCAGCTCACAAGGTGGTGTCTGGTAGGGGCAGTATTTTTAAAACTAACAACCAGTTTAAGGTTTCAGCTATGTCTGTATCAATATTTTAACACAACTATTACAAGGAAAACTGGAGGGGGTTTTGTCCCTCCCCTTTTCCCTCTCCCCCTCTCTTTCTCATTAAATCAGTGTGGCAGACTTTGGCTTGTTCCTTAACTATGTGACTATCCAGGAAATTTAAAATATCCCAAGCAGAGTGACGGATTATGAAAGCTTCCCACTCAAGAGGTCCCAGTCCTCTCTTACAGCAGCTCCAACAGCAGCTGTCTGCAAGAGAGTGCCACAAAAAAGGAATTTTCCTCATGTTAAAGGGTCTGATTCCGACCTGCCAGTAGTACAAACGAAGAATAAAACCACTGAAGTCAATTGGCCTGATTCTGCGGGGCCCTGCAATCTGTATGGGCATTGACAATAGCATAAAGTAAATGCCAAAGCCCAGCCATTCTGACTTAGTAACATTTTATAGCCCTCTGACCCTGGGGCCAGGGACAATACAAGGAGCAGAGCAATGGGGCATTGGGAATAGAAAGGCAAAAATCAGTGTAAGTAGGATCAGAATCTGGATCAGAGAATCTAGAGATGGAAGATGACTGATAAGTAGAGCCCTACACAGATACAAATAAGTGGATCCGTATCTGACCTGCATCCACAAGAAATGGTCCACAGATATCCATGTTATATCCACGGATGTGGATATAATGCAGATATCCACGAATATCCACATATTTGCAGGGTTCTAGCTCTGTGCAAATAAAAATATGTGGATCTGTATCGGATCTACATCCACAAGAAATAGTCTGCAGATATCCGTGTTGTATCCGCAGATGTGGATATAAGGCGGATATCCGCGGATTTGCAAGGCTCTACTGATAAGATCCTTCCCCTCCATCCCTCTCCCAGATCAGCTCCTGGCCAATCCAGGATTTGATGTAAATAAATATATGATTGGAAGAGAGAGAATTATACCATCAGACACCCATAAATGAATGAGCCTGGACTGAGGGTACCAATCAACATTCTACAACAGGGGAGAATCAGTCAAAGGTCAAAATGAATTTAGAGCACTTTGAACTGGAATATTCAGTGTTTTAAAGGTAGAAATGGGGGGGGGGGAAATGCTATCATCAAGGGGGAAAAAAAAACCAAACAAACCCTTTTTTCCAGTAAATCGATGTATTTTGCTCTAATTTTATTAGGAATATAAAAGGAGCCTTTTCAAAAGTGCTTAGAGAGCAGAAAAAAAAAGAGATAGGGAAGGCTAGCAGTGGAAACATTAGTCTGTCTGTATTAGGAATCCCATACTCACATTTTATTGTTACTGTCAGGATGCAAAAGGCAGCGCTTAAAACAAAATAATACATAATGTATTACAGGGGCATAAACATCAGCAGTCATTTTTATTTTAAAAAGAAAATGCAAAAAAAATAATAATATGGAGATGGCTCATGAGTGAGGGATCTGAGGCACACCATTTATATCTGTGTCCACCAAGATAATCAAAAAGGTATTACAGCAAATGATGGAATGGGGGATTTCACAGGACTCCACAGCACTTTAGTGCTGCTCTTCTCTTTGCTCTGCATCAGAGAGACAGGGAGGTGAGAGAGAGGTGCTTTAGAAGGGCCATTAGGTGTATTTTGTGGCAGGGAAAAGGGGAGTCCTCAGCTCTGGAGGAGGGGGCTCTGCAGGGAAAGCATAATTAATGAGCTCTGTGCTTTTGAGATGTGGCATCAGTGTGCCTCAGTGAGAACGGAGAACAGGTCTGCCTTTTAAGGAAAAAATGGCCCATTTTGTGAAGGCAAGTAGGAAGGTGTCAAAATGTGAAACTTTGATGTGAAAAAAGGTCACTACGTTTTTCCAGGCTCTCTAGTTCTTGCTTTTTGTCTAGTTCTGTCTGTTTAGACAGTCAGTTTTTTGAGGCTGCCACTACAGGGCTTAGCACCATTTGGTTACATCCTGGCTGGAGATCTCTACACTCTACTGCAATACAAATAATTAGTATAACCATTTGGAGCAGAAGAGTTAGGAGGTAGAAGTGCTGCATACACCATCAATCTTCTTTTGAGTCAGAGCAATAGGCTCTAAAAGGAAGCAAGGCAGGGAGATGACCCTTTCCCCCAACTCCACCTGCCAAGTCCTTTCTCTTTCAACCAGCAACTCCATTGCAGTATTACCTTCACAGACCTCACTCAACTCTCAGAGTCTCCCTTTCAGCTTCAGCATCCATTAGGAATCCTCACTTCACATTTTCATTCCAGCCTCCCTGCCCCACATCAGCCAAGTTCCACCATCCTTTGTCAGCCATTACATCAGCACTTCTCCTTCCTCAGCTCCTCTGCTCAGCCCTGTCAACACACAGCTTTCATCACAATCCTGAACTGCAGAACAATTCCCACCACTCCCATTCAGCTTCAGAGTTCTAATGTGGACACCAACAACCCCTCCCCAAAACCCGTCTCACCTTCTGCTCTCCAACTCTACCCTACTCTCCTCCTTAAATCCCATCATGACCCATAGACCCATCCCCCCATTCCATCATTGACCCTTGCTCCTCCACCTCATCCTCCATCACCCTTACCAGCTGTCCCTGCTCTTTTATAGCCTGTTGCCAGCTCCACCCTCCTGCTTTGGCATTCCACCACAGACCTCACCTCCTTCCTTGTATTTCCCACAGAACCTACTGCACCAGCCAAACCCACCACGGCCCCTACTGTCCCACACCAACCGCTCTCACAGAGTCAATCTCCTCAGCAAAACTTTCTTTACATATTTCGGTTAGTCCACTTCAACTTCCACCCCAGTCCCACACTACATTTCCTCACAGCCTCCTTCCCCCCACCCCTGCCACATGCCATGTGCCCAATGAGAATAAAGAGTTACTTAGGTTCATTATGACCGTGTCTTGACAGTGCCACAGTTTCCCTTCCAATGGCTCCTTTTCCTCCCTGCTTCCTCTTTTGTATCAAGTGGCGGACAGACAAGGCTTCCTGACTGGCACAGGTTAGTATGTGTGAACCAATCAGATGTGAATCCTGAATGGAAGAGGGCCAGCACAGGAGAAAGCAACTCCATTCCAGTATTCCCTTTACTCAACTCCCAGAGCCTCCTTTGCAGCTTCAGCATCCACAAGGAACCCTCCCTCCATACTTGACTCCAGCTTTGCTGCTCCACATGATGGGAAATGGGGTGCACAGAGAGGATGCAGTGAGCATGTCTGGGGTGAAGTAAGTGGAGAATGTAAGTGATAGGATCTGAGGTTAGGCTGGGTGGCAGTATATGGAATCTTGGAGAAGTCTGAAATGGATATGGGAACCAAAAGGTATCCTGAACTGGGGAATTCAAAGCAGCAGGAGAGGGAGATAACCTTCACAGTGGCATTGCAGCTAGAGTTAAGGGAGTGATGCATGGACATATATATATCAGGCAGTCCCAGAGAGGAGGAGGTTGCAGTCCTCAAGGCAAGAGAAGACCAGGCTCTTGACCAGTGTTTTAGCCTCTGGGATGGAGAGGAAGGTTTCAGTTTTTAAGTGCTCTGTGGGAGGGAGTGGGAAGACTTGACAACAGGCTAGCTTTATAGAGAGGAGGACAGCCAGAAGTCAGAAGGGACACTCAGGTTTTGAGCTTGAGAAGTCTAGAAGATGGTGATGGCACAGGAAAGAAGAGGCAGAACATGGTTGAGAGGGGCAAGAAGCAGCATAGTTTTGGTCCTATTGAGCTTAGTTGCCAGTGAGTCAGCTGGGAGAGCCAGACGTGGCACTGCACTAAAGGACATCGGCCAGATGAGGAGAGGCAGAGCGGCCAGTCATCAGCACAGAAGTAGCACCTGAATCTGTGTGAAAAGACAAAAGTCAGCCAAAGATCAGGTTCAGAGGAGATGAGAAGAGAACCAAAGCCAGCGTCTTCAAAAACTCCAACAGAAAACAGGGAAGGGTAGAGGTGCAGTCAAAGAAAATGATTCCTTGGAGGCATGGATAGGCTTTGGCGGAGGAACAGGACAAAACATGTTCTCTGAAGAGGTGTGGAACATCACCAGGAAAAAAGAGAAAGTGTGTGTCTTCCAAAGTTCCAGTACAGGCTGCAAGGCCTTCTCCCCTTCAAATAACCCATAGGATCTGTCTTCTATGCCAGATTTAGCTACATCAAGGGGGAACCTACCAGGACCTGCTGATCAGGTAGGTAGGCAGGCAGCATGGTACCAGCCCCCTAACCATGGATGATTCCAGGGTCTCACAAGGCAGGGGCCAGTCTAGCAGCTTTGGATCTTCACACATCCCTCTGTGTATGCATTCCCTCACCCAGATCAGTCAGTTTTCAGCAAACCTCCCTCATGCTAGAGCAAGAATCTGGCACTGGTGTGCCATGGCAACACCCAAAGTGTGCTGCAAGCATCCCTGAGAGCTGGAGTTAAAGTTCCCTCCCTGCTCACGCCAGCCATGTGGGCTGTGCAAGCCTGGGAAAAGGCAGGGATTAAAGTAAGGGGGAAGGCACCGGAACACTGTTCCAGGGCCCCCTATTTTTAGGCAGGCAGCCTTCTGGCCCCCCTAAAAAAAGAGGAAGGCACTGGAATGCAGAGTTCCAGGGGTCCCCCAAAAAATAGCAGGAGCAGCCGGAACGTAGAGTTCCGGTGGCTCCACCTTAGGCCCAGCCAGCAGAGAGCTGCAGGAGGCTGGGAGTGCGTGAATCTCCCCCTACAGGGCAAGGACCTTGTGTCAGGCAGCCTGCAAACAGCTCAGGTAAGGGCTTTGGGGTGGAGGGCTGCTGGGGGTTGTGTGCAGCAGGTGTGTGTGTGTGTGTGTGTGTGTGTGTGTGTGTGTGTGTGTGTGTGTGTGTGTGTGTGTGTGTGTAGCAGAGGTGGGTGGGAGTGGATATGTAGCAGAGGGTGTGTAGCTGGGGTTGTGGGGGGGCTGTTTGGTTGGGGGGGTGTAGCTGGGGGGTGAGGTGGCTGTGTTGGGGGGGTGTAGTTGGGGGCTGGAGGCCTAGTTCTGGCCCCTGCAGTGATGGGAGGGTCCATCACAGGCAGCAAGGGACTGGGGGAGGGGAGGATGGGACTCACTGGGGTGGGATGGAGCAGCAGTGGGGTGAGGATTTGCCCTGGGTGGCAAGGTGCCACTGTAGAGAAGGGGGAAGTGGGTGCTGTGCTGTGGTCTCTGCCCTACCTTCCCACTCCCTAGGTTGCCCCCTCCTCCCCCACAAAGCCACTCTTGTTCTCCCTTCCTTTCTCCTCTCTTGCCACCCTTGTGCTGTTCCCCACATGGCAGCCCTCAGGGGCATCGCTGGCGCTGGACACGCCAGGGCATGTGCCCCGAACTCAAATGCCAGTGCCCTGGATATCAGGTTGGGCCGGAGATTCAGGGCCCAGCCGCCCGCAGCCGCTTCTGGCCCCATCCCCAGCCGGGGATCTGGGGCCCAGCCGCCAGCAGCCGCGGCAGCCCCCGCATCCCTGGCCAGGAATTCGGGACCTAGCCGCCCGCGGCGGTGCAGCCGCACCTGGCCCTGTCCCTGGCCAGGGGGTGGGGCCTGCCAGCTAGGGGCAGGTCCTGCTGGCTGGGGTGGGGGGCCTGGGCCCGTGCCCCGGGTCCCTCCCTGGCCAGTGATGCCCCTGGCTGCCCTTGTCCTCTTTTGCCACCCCTGCCTTGCTCTGCTCCCCACACTCACTCCTGCCACTGCACACGACTCCTGATCTCCCCTGGTATGCCACCCCTGCTCTGCTACCCCTACTACCCCACACAGGAGCATTTCTGAAACACTGTGCCACAGTTCATGAATATTCATAAGTAATTTAAGTTAATTTGAATATTCATAAATATTTTAATAGTGGTGTGCCTAAAAAAATTTGAAGGTATCGAGGTGTGCAACACCAGAGAAAATGTTGGGAACCAATGGCCTAGAGCAACAGCTCAGAACCACAGTGGCCTCGGAAATGGGGACTTAGCAAATGAAATCAATAATGCAATGGTGGTGGGCTGAAGAGACATCACAAAACTGCCTATCCCTCTCAGCACATTTCTTTTTTCTTTTTTTTTAAATACAGAAGAATGTAGACTTTAAATATTTTACCTGACAGTTGGATCCGGTGCCCCTTGGACCATCCAGATCTGGGCACTCCCCTCTGGAAAAAATACCTCTTACCCTGCATTCCCTGCAGACTCTCAGCAGGGGTTCTACCCCACCCCCCTCGTTTCCCCTCTATGTTGCACCAGCTTTGTCACATTGTATCACGCCTGGTAAGGCAGCCTGTCCTTGACCTTCTGATGAGAGGGCTGTCAGGAGGCTGTGACAGCTGGTGCCCTGAACAATCTTCCAGCTCAGGGGAGAGAAGGAGGGGAGGCCCAGGAAGTAGCAGAGTGGGTCACAGAATTGGTGTAAGAAAAACAAAACAAGGATTAAGCAGCTTTGGGAATGGAATAAGAAATTATATTAGATCCCTGAAATGGGAATACAATGGGCCAATTCCCAGCTGACCTGCATCTTGGACTACGGGGCACAAGGCAGGGGGGTAAATCAGGCTCACCAAGTCCCTGGGACCTGGACCAATTTGGGAAACTGAAAGGTTGGACCTTGGAGGCCAGATTTGTTCCTCTCTGAAGTTGTGGTGCCACCTGAGGGAGTAAAAGCACATCACCAGTTCCTGCCCCGATGTGTGATGATGCTCTGCAGGTCCACAGGCATTTCTAGCTGGGAAATGGAGAGGGACTGCGGATGGCGGGCTAGATCCAGGGAAACTGGCAGCTTTGGCACTGATTGACCAGGGGTATGTCCACACAGGCTTCTTATTTCAAAACAACAGAGGTTGTTTCGAAATAAGAAGCAGCATGTCCACACAACGCACCGTTATTTCGAAACCATTAAACCTCGCATCTAATCAAAATAGCCATTGTTTCAAAATGGTTGTTTCGAAACAACGGCATTCGGACACATTGGCTATGTTCACACACAGGGGGTTATTTCGATACAAGTTGTTTCGATACAAGTTGTATCGAAATAACGCCTTATTTCGAAATAAGTTAATTCGAATTAACAACTGTTTCGAAACAACATGTCCGAATGGCCTTGTTTCGAAATAACCATTTTGAAACAAGGGCTATTTTGAAAGTAGGCTTTCCCTTAATTCGAATTAACAAACTGTTAATTCAAATTAACTTATTTTGAAATAAGGACTTTATTTCGAAATAACTCATTTTGAAATGGGTTATTTCAAAATAATGATGTATGTGTGGACATAAAAAAACAACAAGGAGTTGTGTTTTTTTTTTTACTGGACTAGACTAACACGGCTATCCCTTTTGAAATTGACAAGATGTGTGGACATAGCCCAGGAGATCTCAAGCAAGTCATGTCACCTCTCAGTGCCTGAACTGACCCATAATGCTTAGCCACCTCACAGAGTTAGAGTGATGTTTACCTAACATTTCCAAAGAGCATCAAGATCTTTGGATCAGAGGCCCCATGTAAATGCAAAGCATGGCATTGTTATTACATTGGTATTAGATATTGGGTGGGAGGGTGTCAGCTGTAAGAGCGCTGTGAATGGTAGGGTCTGGCAGGCTGGAGAGATAATCACTGGGGCTCCACAGATCCTCACTATTGGGGGCACAGTTACTGGGAGTGCTGCAGGAATCAGTTCAAATCCTAGGTGATGTCCACAATTAAATTGAATTAAATTATATCGATTTAATAAAATCAATATAAAAATTGTTAAATCGATTTAACAGGTCCCTCCAAAAAAAACCAAAACAAAACAAAACCCAAATCAAAATAGCATGTCCAGACACAGGACTTGCTATTTCAATTCAGGAGAGGGACACCGTGGTAGGTGTGGCAACATGGCCCCCTCACTGGGCCATGCTCCCACCCGATATATAGAAAAAGGGAAGCACCTGGGAAGGAGAAGGGCAAAAAGTGTTTAATTGATTTAAGAGTTAAATCGAAATAACATGTCCACACCGTGTTATTTCAAAATAACAATTTCAATTTAACCATCATATCGATATAGTACTAGGTTTTATTATATCGATATAACTTTCCTTATAGCGAAATAAAGGAACTCCTCATTTCAAAATAAGGGAACGTTGTGTGGACATACCATTTTTTAAATCGAAATAACCAGCGTTATTTTGATGTAAACAGTGTGTGTGGACATACTTCTAGTGATGTCAGTTTGCTCATCTCAACCTTGCTTTTAGATGTAGTTTGTCCACACCATGAAACAACTCGTGCTATAAGCCTCTGTTCAGGAGAGGGTCAGAGATGGCAAATCAGGGATGCGAGATGCACAGCCAGAGATGGGCAAATAGCAGCACTCTGTGGCAGATGTGATACAGGAAGATGGGCTGCTGGCCAAGAGTGAAGGGCAAAGGCAGAGCTACATAAAGAGAAGTTGGCCCTGGATAGGTCTCTCAGGTCCTTGACTTCATGAGCACCACATACAGCCCAGACTTAAAGAACAAAAATAAGAGAGAGAGGAGCTGAATACCCTGTGAAAATACTGTCCTCAAGCCATGGCCCAGAACATAAACTCCCCTCCCCACATACCAACTAGTATCTGTGACATCTTTCCACTTCATAAATCTTTGCCTTGATTGCTGGATACACAGGGGCCTGCAAGCAGATCTGGGAAACAGCCCCTTGGGGACCCAGCAAAGAACAGTTCCTGAAAAGCCTCCGTGTGAAACCAGAGGTATCTTCTCATCCTGGTAAAAAGCGATCAGGGACCTAATGCTCACTGCAACTGCACAAGGGTTCATGGCACCATCTAGTGCTGAGAGAGGAGACTGCAGCATCCCTGCTGGCATAGAGAGGGGTGTGTGAGAAATTAGAGAAATCCTCTGCTCAGGTAAAACTGGCAGTGCTCTAGAACAGCAGGGAGGCCCTGGAGTATGTGGGTTGCTTTCTCCATTGTTCTCACAGGACAGATGTGCCACCTATAATTGTTTCAGTGGTGGGAGGCAGCTCACTGAGAAGGGATAATGGCACCTGAGTAAAGGGTATGGGCTACTGTCATACTCTCACTGGCTGTGCTGTCAGCTACTGTGGAGATGTGTGCATGCTACTTTCTAGGCTCCAGAGACCTCCCACAGTTCTCAGTTCCATCCAGCACAGAGATGGATCTCCACTGACGGCTTCCACAGCTGGTAACGAGAGCCTGCAAGATTGCTACATTCCTCAGCTTCAAGGGAGAATACCTGGCCCATAGGACAAGGAAGGTTCTTTTAGATACAGTGACAGCATGAAAAGGAAACAAAGAAAGTAGCACTACCAATAGGAGTGGGAGACCAAGGCAGCTGGATTGAGGGAGAGAGATGAAACCAACATGGAGATATAGGCCACAGCTGAACGGCGCAGTGCTGGAAAGGGGAGAAGTGAAAGTAAACCAGTGAAGCAGTCAAGTAGGATGACATGGTAAGAATGGTGGGAGAGGAAGAGGATTTTAGGGTTGTTGTTTTTGTGCGCAGACAGATGGGTAAGGAAGATATTGGCAGTCCTTGCAGCACAAGAGAACCAAAGCATGAACCAGTAGGGGGAAGAGATGAAGGTTAGGTGTTAGGGTCACTGTAAAGGAAGAAAGACAGGATTTGACCAGAGCCCCAGTGTACAAAGGACTGAGATGGATTGAAGATGACTCCATGGTTGCCAGGCTGGTGGATGTAACAGTGGGAAATGGGAATAGGGCAGTATCATGCTGTGACAGTGGGAAGATCAGGGTAAAACATGTTCTCCTATCCTTTCAGCAACAGGCACTAATAAAGGACAATCTACTCCTTATTCATCATACAGCCAATTACCCATTCACTGTCCAGATCTCTTGTGTGTCCATCACCAGGGTATTCAGATACTAACTGCTATCACTAACAACAGTTCAAGAAAGTGGCATGGGCCGTCCAGGAGAGCAGAATGGAAATAAAATGCTTCATCGGATAAGGAGTGGGGTGAATTGGGCCTGTCCAATGATCTGCACATCTTCCCCAGCACAGGTGCTGCACTAAGGGGGCAGGGAAGAACTGAGGGAAAAGCAAGGATGAGTACTGTGTGCTGAGTGGGCACAAGCATGCCAGAGTGGGTAATTACCACCTCAAAAGCAATGGAAAAGTCATGCAGCAGGGTGCGTAATTCATCCACTTCCCTCTCTTCCTGTACGGCAGGGATTAGTGAGCAGCTGCCTGAACTACCTGCGGCAAACAGCTCGTAAATAACACACCCAGATATTCAGATTTTCCTTGTGCTCCTCCCCTTCCTGCTCAGATGTAACATCCTTCCCTCTGGCCAGGATGTAGGATGGACAATTGCAACAAGTTACACAGAATCACAACTGTGCAGGACCCTGATATAAACAGCTCACAGACAGCCATCACTTGGGCCAGTCTGTTGGCCTTCAGTCTTTGACTGAAGGAGGCTAAATATGGGGTTTGGACACATAGACCTTCTGGGACAGAGTCACTCCTGTTTGGACTTCACTGAAGTCAGTGCAGAAACCCTTTGAGCAGTATCATTCAAATCAACCAAGCTCTTCACCTTTGCCAGGTAAGTAAGCCAAGGATCAATCTGTTTGCTGGGGATGGGGTGGGGTGTCTCATGCAGGAGACTATAACAAAATATCCTAGCTGTGCTGTAGACACTGAAGATGCCATGGCAATTCTCTGAAAAGCAGGCGTTTGCCTCAGTGTCCTTGGCTAGTGTGTCCTCTCCTTGTTGTGATGGCAATCCATCTGGGTAATGTTCGATCTGCAAGGAAGCTACATCCCTTTGGGATACGCCATGAAGATTAATAATAATGATGATGATGGTGGCTGATAAGACACATGCCACAAGCCAGCAGGATGCCACCTTCCAGGGCCATGGATTCTATGGGAGAGATTGGGGCCTGGTTCTCTCTTGCCTAGCAGCTTGTACCATCATTTATCTCCTTGCAAAACAGGGTGAAAAATCTGAACTCAACTCACTCCCTGTGGGGCAGAGTGTGTTATACTCCTGTTGCATGAATTCCACTGACAAGCCACAGTGCAAGATAGTAGAGGGGAAACAGGTCCTGGGACTTCACTATGGATTATCAATGCTCATGGCTGTCACTGACAGGGGATCCTTATCCTGACAGTGCTGAGAAAAGGCACAGGCAGGGCTCAGCCCCACATGATCAGGCCTTTATTCTGGTCCTATCTCTTTCCTGTGACATTATGAGCACACACAGTTCTTAGTCCTGCTTGTCCAAAACAGGCTAGTTGAACCCAGTTATCAACAGACTTTCAAGCACTTTAAGCAGCTAATTAGGGCATCTTTTTTTTAATCTTCTCCCCACAAGCTAATAATTGCATTATAAAAATGAATATGTAACAAAGCAGAAACCACAGGCGCGGTGATGGTTGAGAGGGAGATGGAGCGTATGCCAGTCCTCGCTCCCCAGTCACTGGGGGAAGCCCTCACATAAAAGGGACTAGTGAGCCAGTGCGGTTTCCACAGCTGTGGGGAGGAAAACCTCGAAAAAGCCCCATGTCGTTTAGAGTCACAAGAGTCAGTGGATGGCTTAGTGCTTAAACAATCAATGCGCAGGAAGAGAGAGGATCTGTGTGTGTGTGTCTTTCTCTCTCTGTCTCCTCATATCCAATGAAGAGTAAAATGTTGACAACAATAAGGCAATTTTAGAGGAAAAAAGTCAGACTTGGCTCAGCTCTTGGTTGTACATGTGAAAGGAAGCAAGAGCACCATCAGCTATGTCCAGGGACATCTGGAAGTGGGCTAGAGTGGGGCCTGCAAGAAGAGAGATTGTGTGACCCTGGGAAGCGTCCGAGGGTAAGCAAGCGAGGCCAGCAGCTGCACAAGAGATGGCCTTGAAGAAGCTCCAAATTGATGCAATTCCAGCCTCTTGAACAAGGAGTTGGTGCAGGGTATGCATTGGGAGCCAGGGCTCAGAGCTCCCCCAGCAGGTATCACTGGAAGGACAAGAGAGGGATGTGGTGGTGTGTTCTGGATGCTATCTAGCATCTCTTTTTAAGAACAAACAGCTGCAGGAATGGTAATTCACATACCATGCTTTTACGGGGGGGGGCTTTTCCCTCCTACCTCCCGTTCTTTACTGCCCCCGAAGGGCAAAGGCAGCCTTTGCTCTCCTGGCCTGACGTCCATCTCCAAAGCTCTGTTATGAACCCTCCCGCACACACAGTTAATTAGGCAAAATATCCTTTCTAGCAATTTAAATGATTTTGGCATTTTCAGGAGGGCACATGTAATATTCAAATTACTTCCACTCCACGCTGCCTTGTCTTGCCTGGCTCATCTTCCCAGGTGAATTTGTAGTCTCTGAAATGCTCTAATTTCCCACATAAGCCATGTCAAATATAATTTTGGTGCAAAGTTGGTAATTATACGTAACATCAGTCTGATGTTAAAAACACTGAAAAATTTAGCAAGAAGAGACGAATGGAGAGGCACAAGTCTGAGACCCGCCAACGAAAGGCGTGCGGCCCCCTTAGTATTTGCGCTCTTTAATTAATAATAGCATGTTTTCAGGAACTGAAAAGATGTGTTTCCCGAACTGACTGGAATTCACTTATGTCCCAATTACATTGTCTTGGTGAGAACTCAGGTCAGGTCTGCCAAAGAGCTGCGGCTGCACCAGAGACAAAATCTGGGTCCCCTTCTGAAGTCCAGCAGGATCATGAGACTGTAACCAGAAGCAGAATCTCATTCTTGGCTGCTAAAATAGAGGCTAGACGTCCCCTGCCCCTTCCACACACATTCACACTTCCCTTCCCTATACAACTCCTTTGGAGAGAGCCAAACAGATTTGCATCAATGAGTCATGCAGTAAGATTATGTATTAGAATAAATGAAATTTTACATCCAGCCCAAGTGTATTGAACAAATATTTTAACAGACTTGGTACTTGGCTCCAAAAAGATGAATTAACATGGAGAGTGAATTATCTGACCCATACCCCAGCAATTCTTCTCAAGGATGCTTTGCCTGCCTGTTTCATATAGCATTCCAGCCTTCCTTGCTTTCTGAAACCACCATTCCACAGGGCTGGCTGTCCAGGAACCCAGTTTAGGATGGTCCGATTTAACCAGGCCATTCTGCAATGGGAACCAGTTCCTTAGACTGCTAAGGTTTGAAGGCTAGGCTGCTGGAAACCACTATCCCAGGGATTCTGAAGGATATGAACAGAACTCAAGAACATCACCAGGCCTTTGAACAGTCATTTCAGCCTATTGCCTCACATGAGAGAACTCAGCAGAGTATTTGTGAAGTTCCTCAAGAATTTGTGGGGGAAGGGTGCTGTTGTCAGCCATAGATGGTATTGTCATCTCGTTCTCCTGGCCACCACCTCCTCAGCAGCCTGTCAACAGAGCTCATGGGTCACTCAGATTAGAAGCTACTGCTCAGGAGCAACGTAAAGTTCTCCTCCCCAGGCACTGAGATCTCTGTAGTGCTTCCAGCACCAGCCAACAGAGAAGCCAAAATTTGCAAACTATTGCACAGCTGTTAGAGCAACCTTGAGGTTAAAGTGCAGAACTGGGGATCAGAATTCCTGGGTTCTATTCATGGTCCATTCACGATGTGACCATGGCCCCGTTCTTTCATCTCTCTGTGCCTGAGGTCCCTCAGCTGGAAAACTGGGATAATGAGACTTATGCAGAGGATCAATGATCATCTGTAATGCACTTTGGACAGAAGGTATTATAGAAATGCAGAGCATTCCCACCACTAGCTACAGTCCTATTACTGCTTCTTAAATAAACAGCTCATCTAGTCAGCTTTGAGAAGTGTCCCACAGCAGCTGAATCTCTGTCAGCAGTGCACGGAACATATATGCCACAGCCAGCGGCATCCTCTCACAGCAAAGCAATCACTTTCACAGATCACCGCACATTGAAAGGAGACCCACTAGAACCTTAGTGGTAATGCACCAGAATGTAAACCCAATGTTATCATATGTTCTGCCTGTGCAAAGTAGATCACCTAGTTTATCGGACCTATTTCCTGCCTTCCTGCATCTTCTAGCTCAGGAGAAAAAGAAAGCAAACTGTTTAGAGAGTCATCATTCTCCACCATCACACAGATCCTCCCTCTCACCCCCTCGAAACTAACTCCCCCTTCTCAAGTCTTTTCCACTCTCTTTGGTTTGTACTGCTCATTTAATAGAGACTGGCTGTGCATCAATAGAAAATCCATCATGCCTTGACCACATGGGCCAAAGAAACCCCAGGAACTTTCACCACAGCTTTGTGGCGAGAGATGAAAAAGAAGGGATTCAGAGCAGGAGTGGGTGGGTGTGTGAAAAATCTCTGGCTATGAATGGAGAGTGCAGTCCCGCTAAAGAGTAGTCTGGGTTTCAGTCAGGGCAAAGGGAATACAGAAGGCCCAGCTATTGCATCCCACTCCCCCAACCAATATACAATAGAGAACATAATACCATCTACTACGAGAGCTTGCAACAACCTATCTACAAACATAGTAGCAAAATTAGAGGACTAGAGAGAAATGGGGAGCAGAGAGTGAGAGAGATTTTCTGCTACTCCTGTTGAGCTCACTGACAAACTGACTTATCCTACAAGTGTCACCGGGGCTCCTTTAGATCCACTCACATCTCTGCATATGTCCAGGAGCCCATTTTTAATTGTGTGCTGAAGCATTGCAAAGCACACACATGGAGGCCTTTACCAAGATGCTTAACATGGATTAAACAAAGAGAAGAGATTCCAAAGCCTCACAGCAACCAGCTGAGAAGGGTTTGCATTTAGTACAACTCTCTGCCCTGACTTAATTAGACACAGATGCAGGCTGGAATATTAGTTGCAACAATGTACATTTTAATTGATGCACTAAGCATAACTTAGAACCTGCCTTTGCAGACACACAAAACAAGTAATTGTGGCAACAAAAGGGTATGTATGAACAGTTACTCGTGTGCACAAGCAAATGCCTATTTGCAGACACAAAGAGAGGTTTCATTCACTTCACAGATAAAATGTTGTTGCCTTCATTTGAAAATGTGACCCACAACAGTTCTCATTCACCCAAAGTTCAAAGAAAAGACTCATTGTGAGTACAGCTATTGGTTCACTGAATACACTTAGCCAGGGTGGGAAGCCCCATGTGACACAAATTACACAAGCTGCACACATGGCAACACCGATTACATTGGACGTTTCCATGTCAGTTTTCAAAGCACATTAGAGACATTAACTAAAACAGCATGTGCTGGGTCACCCACTGCTCTTCCTCTGTAATTTTATGCCATGGGCTTGAGGTCCCAAACACTTTCACTACCTTCTTTCCAAATCCCAGCTGGAGAAACTAACCAACCCACCAGAAAAATATTCTTGTATGCCAGTGTACTTGGAAGAGGAGGAGGAAGAGAGGGCTTTTATGCAATGACATGGGGTCAGATTTTCTCCATTGCCCAGCACCCAGGATACTGAACTCTTATGAAAGTTTAGGCACTAGTGGCTGGGCTAAAAATCCACTTTGCCTATATCAGAAGAAAATGGTTTGTTTCACATCATTGCTTGGCTACCTTGCCGGGTGACCCCAGCCTCCTGAATAGCATAGAGGATTTGCAGCCGGGAGACCTGGATTCTAGTCATGGCTGGCACTGATTTGCTATGCAACTTTCAACCATGTAGCCTGCCTTGCATTGCCCCATCTGTAAAAGGGTGATAGTACTGCTGATCTAGCAAATTATCCGCTGGACTTAGGAAGGATTTTTTTCCTTTGATGTATAACTGGTTACGTGTCCAGGGTAAGATTTTTTACCTTCCTCTGAAGTATCAGAGATTGGCCACAGCTATAGAGGGGACACCTAACAGAGTAGACCAATGCTCTGAGGTGGACAGAGAATCCTCTTCTTCAGTGCCTGGCTAGTATCTTGACCATGTGCTCAGGGTCATGCTGCTCACCAGATCTGCAGTCAGGAATGAACCAGCAAATTGACAGAGACCTTGGGATTTTTCATCTTTCTCTGCAGCACGGATTGTGATTTGCCCACAGAGAACATTTGAGCATCTGTCATCTAATCAATTCCCTGCCATTGCAGAGGCCTCAGCCTTAGTGCACTTCAGTCTCTCCCAGTAGCATACAGTTATGTTTCCTAGGGGTAATGACATTCTTTAGTCTGACTAAAGTCTTGGCCTCAGCATAGGGGTATTAGGTAGGAAATTAACGGCCTGTGATATACATGAGGTCAAATTAGATGATCCAGTGGTTCTGACTGGTCTTAAACTCTAAAAAAACAACAAGCAGTTGTGTGGCACTTTAAGACTAACAGATTTATTTTTTGCATGAGCTTTCGTGGGAGAAGATTTTCGAAGCATCTGAGGAAGTGGGATCTTCTCCCACGAAAGCTCATGCAAAAAATAAATCTGTTAGTCTTAAAGTGCCACACAACTGCTTGTTGTTTTTTTACTGGACTAGACTAACACGGCTATCCCCTTGGGAAACTTAAACTCTAAGGCTATGTCTACACATGCATTGTTATTTCAAAATAAGGATTTCGAAATGAGTTATTTCGAAATAAAATCCTTATTTCGAAATAAGTTAATTCGAATTAACAAAATCTTAATTCGAATTAAGGGAAAGCCTGCAATCCAAACGGCTGTTATTTCGGAAGGGATATTTCAAAATAAAGCCGTTTGGACCTGTTCTTTCAAAACAGCTCTTTCGAAACAACAGGTCTACACAGTGTTGTTTCGAAAGAACAGCTTTATTTCGAAATATCCCTTCCGAAATAACAGCCATTTCGAGGGAGGGGCAGGTTTTACTTTTTCGAAATGACAATTCTTATTTCGAAAGCACAAGGTCCGTCCTTTCGAAATAAGAAAACGTCATGTAGACCTAATTTCTTTTATTTCAAAATAACGAGTGTTATTCCGAAATTAAAGTGCTGTGTAGACGTGCCCTAAGAAGCTATTACACCACCTCTCAGGCACGCTCTTAGGACTAATTAGTTAATTTTGCAATGCAGTTTGAACATAGAGGATCCAATTCATCATAGCCCTGCATCTAATGCAAAAGGTGCAAAATGGCTGTGAAACATTACCATTGCACTGATGTCCGTAACTGCATGAGGAACAGGACAATGGCGAATCCAGCCCATAAAGCACTATACCTCATAATAGATGATTAGAGCAAGGGTCTTGTGTCAGGACAACAGGGTTCTGATCTCAGTTTTGCCTTTGACTTTCTGAGCAAACCATTTACACCGCTCAGTTTCCCCACCTGTAAAATGGAAGTGATGATACATATTTCCCAGGGATACAGGACGAGCTCCACATCTGATATCTATTGGTGCTGCTCCTTTCTATCACAGGTTGTTTTATGATCCACATTATCATAGTGTCTGAAAGCCTCACAACATCCCTATGAGCAGGGCAGTGTTGTCATCCCCATGATAAAAATGGGAAAGCGAGTCACAGAGAGATCACATGACTTGCCCAAACAGGAGACTGACCCTAGATCTCCCAAGGCCCAGGCTAGCATCCCAGCCACTGGACTGCTGACTTCAACAGAGCTCTGCTGGTTTACACCAGGGCTGTGTTCACACACAGGCAGTATTTCAATACAAGTTGTGTCGAAACAAATTGTATAGAAATAATGCCTTATTTTGAAATAACTTAATTCAAATTAACAGTTTGTTAATTCGAATTAAGGAAGAAAGCTCAAAGTGAAATAGCAGTTTCAGGCAACAGTTATTTCGAAACAAGTCACTGTTGTTTCGAAACAACATGTTCGGATGGCATTGTTTCGAAACAATCATTTCGAAACAACATTGTTTCGACCCCACATGGGGTTTAAGTTGTTTCGAAACAACGTCGTTGTTTCGAAACAACGGGTGCTGTTGTTTCAAAACAACCGTGCCTCGTGTGAACAGGGTATTTCTTATTTCGAAACAACCTCTGTTGTTTCGAAATAAGAGTGCTGTGTGAACACAGCCCAGGTGTAGCTGGTGCTAGAATTTCATCCTTAGATTGTAAATTCCTCAGGGCAAGGATCTGCATGTATGCAGTACCTAGCATACTTGCAGGAGTCCTTTGGATAAACAGCAGCAAGAAGCTGATGTTATAAAGCAAATTCATGGCCCTTTGATGAAAGCAGCTGTATAAATGAGAAGGATTATTCTGTTAGGTTTTTCCTCCTCAAGATGACTAGATTATCTCTGGAAGGCAGGAAAGCCAGGGACAAAGTGACCCTTGCTCCTAAAGCCTCCTAGTGCTAGGTGGCCCAGTTTGCCATTTCATATTGAACCCGGTTTGTCTCAGACAGAAGACCAGGATGTGGGAAGGTAGTGGGGTGCAGTAAATAGCTCCTTTGCTGCCATGGTAATGGTGCAAAGAGATTGAAGCAAATGTGGAGGGAAATGGCTGTATATCACCACTTGGTTAATTGTGTTTCATTTCCATGAAGGAGTTTTGTATGCTGGTCTGGTCAGGAAGTGCCTTGCTGACAAGCGGACCTACATTTTCTCCAGAAAAGGAGTGCAAATTCATTTCATGTATTCTCCACTGAGGGCTTTGCACGAGAATATCCAGAAATTCCTACCCAACATCCTTTTAGCTTTGGACCTTGCTTCTCCTCTTGCAAGAAGCTGTTCCCTGGCACAGCACTGCCTGTGCATCCCCATCTCTCTTCAGCAACTAGCTGCCTGCCTGCCTGCCTGTGCCTTTGAAACTCTGCCAACAGTAACAGGCAGTAGGGGCAAGGTGAAGCTTCAGAAATCAGACTCTTCCCAGCTGGCACTCCATTCATGTCAGCATAGTTTTCATTGACAATCCTGAGTGGTTCCACTGACTTCAGGGAACTTATCAGGAAGTCTGCCAATGTGAACCCAGAACACAGCCCAAATGTACAGGTTCCATGTGTTTTCAGAGAGCTGCTTTCCCTTCCTCCCCCATTGTTCATGGGGTTGTGGTCTGGGTGATTCTGCACAAGAAACATGGTGGGATTCCTTGTTTATTCTCTCACTCACTCAGCAGAATTATAATTTCAGCTGCAGATACAAAGGATGTTTCCTATGACTGTTGTCACCACAAACCCTACCTGGGATCTGAACACCTCACTGGACTCTGTGTCTTTCATTGCCACCAGGAATTAAAAGTTCTGCATTCATACTAGTGACAAGCTATACATGAGGCAGAAGAGAATCCAACTCATCCTTCCACACCTGTAACACCTCTACAGGCCACATCAACAAAGAACCCAAAAGGCCACTCAGGTGGCAGCTTTGGCAGCATTGGCTCATCCAGCCTCAGCCCTGACCTGCCTTGCAAGGTGGCCATTTGGCTACCACCTCCCATGCATTATTGTAGGACTGCCTGGGAGAGCCAGCTGACAAAGTTGTGCCGCAAACCTGGAAAAGCCTTGTCAACACCACATCTCAACTGCTTTAATCTAAAACATGTTGGAGACTAACCTTTCCTCCCCTCCCCCAGGAGCGCTCAGATACAGTTGTAAAATCTTAGCGTGCTGCAAAGGTTGCACACAATGTGCTCCAATTGTATCATTAGGCCCATATTAATTACGTTCCATTCTCTTCCCTTATGGCATCTGACTTTATTTTCAATCCCAATCCTGCCTTCTTTCCAACCTGCATATTACCATGAGTAACCACTTGGCCGAATTCTCCCCTACTTTGCCCTTTGAGTGTCGTTTACACCCCTCCCAGGAAAGCAGAAAATGCTGCTTGACCGGAATGGTGCAGTTCTTACACTTGCTGGTGCACAGACTGTAAATGGCACAAGGCAGGGAAGAATTAGATTTCCTTCCTACTGCTTCCCTTCAGCTGTTCCTGAAATATCAGCCTGCTTAGCTAGTACAGGAGCATGGGAATGTTTCCTCAGGCTAGACAATGCACTACTGACTGATTTTCACCATCTGAATTTAGGGCCGATCTGGAGTCCACCTAAGTCACTGGAAAGACAGTGTCAGTGGCTTAAGGACCAGGCCCAGTAACAATAGCGGAAAAGTACCAACTTCAGCTATAAAAATCCTCATAGTCATTAACTGATGAGAGTTTCTGCTAGATGGGTAAAGGGATCTCATAAAGTGCTCCTCCCTTGGGATTAGCAAACAGATCTACCTGAGATAGCTCCAAGGATGTCAAGAGCTGGGTGGGTCTGTGCCTCTCCATCATGCGTTACAGCATCATCCTGGCATGGCCCAGAGTAAAGGGCACAAACAGGGCAGAGCATGATAAATGCTTAAACAGGCTTTGAAAGAGTTTAACTAGTTCTTGTTCTAGAAGCATTAGTTAGAGTAGAGAATTGACAAATGGGTGGAGAAAGAGAAGAGGAATTGGCCTCTAATCACTTCATTTCAGTGTGATCAACCCTAAGTGGGCAAAATTCATGAATCAGGCCCCAAACAATCATAAGGCTGGCTTAAAAATCATGACATTTAATTAGAATAAATGCTGAATTCTTATACTGACCTAATTCTTACCCTTTGGGGGGGGGTCACATTTTCAACTTTTTCTGCAACCAGCAGGTCTAGAGAATGATTTAAAAAAAAAAAAAAAAAAAAAAAGGAAAGAAAAAGAAAGCCAAGCCTGTCGTCTAATCACTTGCACCCAGGAGCTGGGACTTCAAATATTGCATGAGCTGTCACCACCATATTTTAACTGCACTAACCCTCACCTCTTTCCCAAAATCAGAAACTGAGTTATTACTAGGTAAAAATGAGTAAGCTTGAACCAAAACTTTAGAATGAAAGAGTCCAAGGTATAGTGTGGACTAAATTCCCCTACCAACAGGAGACATTTTATTATATTTTTAGATTTTGTGTTCGTTTCTTTCCCAACCACCTTCCGAACTGAGTCCCCAGCTATTCCATAGAGCAGGCTGGATATAAATAGACAGCACCATTGTTCACAATGACTACAGAGGCAAGCCCAGTCCACACAAGGTGTAAGAGACCCTAATACTGCAACTAGCTAGTCAGTCTTTTAGCTTAAAACAGAGAGATATGCTGGGGGCAGGGTAGGTCCCAGGTTCAAACCCTGCTGCTGACCCATGATACATACACACACTCCAAAAACCTTGGGAGGCAGCCTACCATTCTTAAGGGAAACCCTACAGTTGCCTCACCACAGCCCAGCTGTGACATTCAGCGACTGTTACCATTGGGGTGACTTGATCCAGCAGTGCCTGACAGGCTGCTGCCATCTTTCCCCCCCAACACCAGCAGAGTGTCAGAGTGAAAGCAGTCCCCTGGGGTGACATCTGGTTCCAGTCAGGCCTCCCATTTGGTTCCAATCTGTTGATTTCCTGCTACTGTCCATAAAAAGAGAGCACAGGCCTGTGGCTTCCCCAGGGTGTAATGGCCTAATCTGTACCTTGTTGCATACTGTATGGGGGGGGCTACTTGGGAGTAGGTTTTTCTTCCTTTATGGCTGCAACCTGGGCTTATGTCATGCACCTTTATTCCTGCCAACAGCAGCCCTAGTCAGCTCAGTGCCCTCCCCCACCTCCCTTCATCAGAGCTACTCTGGCCTCTTAATTGAATCCTTTCCTGGCTAAAACAGGTTTTCCTTATTACTGAGGAGCCAGCACATGGATCCAATCCTGCTTCCTCCCTACTCTACCCTGATGAACTCAGTGCAGGCCCCAGGAGGCTCCTGTGGGTGGGTGACCTCACCAGTGAACTGCTCTCACAGCTACTGTAATGCTGCTAATGAGGTCAAGGAGCAGGGAGGCCCCAAACAGGTACAAGGCAGCATGAAAGGTTTCTCATTCAAAATTCTGGCAAGCACCAAGATGCAGTTCACTTCTGAATTACAATACCCTATGGCTCTCAATGCATTTCAGAAAGGAGGGCAGTACCTTTATCCCCATTTTACAGGTGGGGAAACTAAAGTACAGAGTGGTGAAGTGAATCACCCCTAGTCACCCAGCAGGTCAGTGGCAAATCCAGGAACAGAAGCCAGTTCAGTGCTCTATCCAGTAGCCTATACTGCCTTCAGCTGGGGAACCTAGTTCTGTTAAGTCTTAAAAGCCACCTTCAATGTACAAGACAGCACAAACCCCACAAACTCCTTCACCCCAGCCCAGACTCACACTCTGACCACCACTAGACTTGAAAGAGGAGCCTGATCTCAGCATCAATTCAACACTGGGCCTCTCAGTAGTGCCACACTTGGGGAGAAACTGAGATCCAGCAACCTCACTCCACACTGGCCACCCAGCAGCTGCCAGCTGCGAGACATCATTCTGGCACAGACACTGTTGTCATGTTGCCTTTCCCTTTTTCATAGGGAGTGAGATTCCTTAGAAACGTCCCTGAAGTCGAAGACAAGGCTCAAGGAATGGAGCTGGAGCAGAGCTGACAGCTGTCACTCAGAGTCCAGCCACAGCTGTTTCACCTCATTTCCATGGGAGAGTTCCAAATGACCATGGACACTTGGATATTTATCTTGATAGATATTTGTAGCTGCCAATGTTGACAATTCTGGTCAGATTCAGCACCAGGCCTCATGCACAGCCATCTCTCCCTATCTTGTGTTGCAGATACTGAGATCACATTGCAGACAGCAGGCACATCCTAATAAAGTTTGGATGCTGTTTTCTTTACAAACTGCAGCTGGAATGTTAACTGTCAATACATCCCATGAAAGGCAAGGTGGAAAATATTCACCCAAGCACAACACCTTCCCCCAAATACAAAAGACCTAGAGGGGTGCTGCCAGGAACTTTTCTATTGAAAGAGATAGAGGACAATTTGTCTGGGAGGTCTTACCCTGGGCTCACCCATGGAAGAGGCTGCTGCATTTCATACAGCTGGGTGCTTTACAGCCAGGTGCTAGCAAGCAGTCTTCACATAGCACAATGCAATTACTGAACTCAACTCTCCTTTGGCAATAGGTCTTTTCAGTTCCAGATAAATCTTCTTTCGTCTCACATTTGTGGAGAGAAGTGGTGACACACAGCAGTTGTTCAGGTCATTCACCAGTCTGTACTGCCTGTGAGGGAAACTATCCCAAGTTCTGCTTTCTATATAAATGTAAGACAGTGGCTAGTTACATTATTCTGGGGCATTTCCAGTACTAGTCCCTATGGATTTCCCAAGAGAGACATTCTTTGCTATTTCATAGCTACAGACAAAGCCAGGATTCAGTCTTGCTATTATCACTTTGCTCTCAAACTGTACCTTTCTGGCTTTCAAAACAATCGTACAACAATCAGTAATGCTTAAATGTATAAATTGAGAGAAAACATGCCTATAGTTTGTTCATAGCAGAACTGGGAGCAGAACCCAGGAGTCCATTTTCCAAAGTCCCCAGGTCTATGCGCTAGTCTACACTCTAAAACTGTTCTAGCAACATCTGGATTTCATCAGAATCTGAATATTATTAATAAAAACAAAACAACTAAACCTTTGGGGGGGGGAAAGCATCTGATCTGGAGGCATTTTAGTAATGTACAGGGAATGAGTGGTGGTAGTATTATTATTAGACAGGATCTAAAGGCAATAGAACAAGAAGTGGACCTTCCCCTACAGTGCACAAGTATGTTTGTTATGAAACTATTTGGATCCACAGAGGAAATCCATATGTGGCTTCCCCCCACTAGCTAGAGGCTCCCACCTTGGCACCAATCCTGGGCTCCCTTGCCCACAGGCTCGGCAGTATGCAAAGGGAGGGTGGACGCTGGAGGAGTAATAGGATTGTCAGCCGCTGAAGCTGCTGCTTGGCAAGCCGACAATGTTTGTTTGCACCTCTTTGAAGATGAGAGATGAAAGTGGCGCCCACATGGGCTGCCTTTGATTAGCTTCTTATTTTTAACATTGCAGCTGCGATTATTTTTCTTTTTCTTGAAGCATTTCTTCCCCAGCACCAGAAACTCTGAGGTTTCCTTCTCCAGGGAGATTCAACTTCAAGGAAGCATAACAAAAGAGAAGTGTGAATATAAAGAAGACTGGACAACCCTGGGCCAAGAGGGACTTAAATCATTTTATTTTTAATTTTATTTCCTTTTTTTCTCATCACTAATAGGCCTTGGAAAGAAAATATTTGTTTTCTTTTATTTTAATAGGGAAAATAAATGCGTCCTGGGACTGTACAGACTGGTTGTGGAGAGGCAACTGTCTGTGGGTTAGAGCAGCGGTCTAGGAATTCAGGGTTCACTGGAATGTGCTGCTTCCCCAGCCCAGGCAGAAGGAGAAGCACTGGTGAAGCACTATGTGAGTCTCTGACAGATGGTGCAATAGCCATGTAAGGCACTGTCATTAATAAATACTCAGCAGAATATCCTCTCTCTAGGTAAGTTCCAAGGGGATAGCCATGTTAGGCTAGTTCAGCAAAACAAACAAGGAGTCCTGTGTCACTTTAAAAAACTAACACGTTTATTTATCGCGTGAGTTTTTGTGTGATTTTCTCCTGTGAAAGTTCATGAGATAAATAAATTTGTTAGTCTTTAAAAGTGCTACAGGACACTAGAGGGCTCAGTTAAGTCAACTCAACAAGGTTGACTTAAAGTCGACTTTATTAAGTCAACTTAGAGAGTCCCCATTTGTTTAAGTTGACTTGATAAGGTTGATTTAAGCCAAGGGGACACATGTAAAGTTGACTTTATTAAGTCGACTTTAAATGGTCCCCTGGCTTAAGTTGACTTTAGAAAGTCAAGTTAAATGGCTATCCTGCCTTAAATCAACTTTATTAAGTCAAGTTTAATGGGCACATTTTAAGTTGACTTAAGGAGTAAGAGTTACTAAGGTGACTTAAGCAAGTGCTTAAGTCAACTTAATGAACTCCAAATGTGGCCAAAGAGTTGCTTATGTCGACTTAAGCCTGCTTAAGTCAACTTAAGCCTCTAGAGTACACATAGCCCTTATTTGTTTCTCTCTAGATACTTCTATGGCCTTCATCACTGCAGCATTCAAGTGCCTCACAACTATAAATTTCCAGAGCGGAAGCCATGTTTGCCTATGTATAGCAAAAACAACAAGAGTCCTGTGGCACCTTATAGACTAACAGACATAAGCTTTTGCGGGCTCCAACCCACTTCGTCAGATGCATGATGCATCTGATGAAGTGGGTTGGAGCCCACGTAATCTTATGACTGAAGAAATCTGTTAGTCTATAAGATGTCATAGGACTCTTGTTTTTACAACTACAAATGGATTTTATTCTTACTACTTCCCGACCTTACACGGGGATTCTCAGGAGACTAAAGCACTAGGTAGATAAAGTGCATTGGTCAACATCACACAGAGGGTCAGAGACAGTTGTTGCTTCTGCAAGGCTGGCATCCAAGTCTGGCACCCAACCCACTGGACCACCCCTCCTTTCTCACCGTTTGGGCTTGCAGACAAGAGATGCCTAAGGGAACTGCTCTGCTTTTTCCATATGTCAGTCAGTCTTTCCAATGCAAACGTTTAGGTTGTACCACTCCTCCTGCTATAGAGGAAAGAGCATTGGCTGAACTGGTTTGAAAAAGAGAGCTGGTTTTTGGCATCCACTAAAATCCAAGATCTAGTTATTTCCTGAGCCAAAGTCTTTGTCTTCTCTTCCATGGACCTGACAGAATAACTTGCAGCTAGGAGTCTCATTAGATAGTAGACCAAAGTCATCCCTGATATAATTCTACTGACTTCAGTGGAGTGGGATCAAAAATTAATTTAGCCAGCTAGTCCCTCTCTTAGGTCTGATATTTAGAAGTCCTGACTAGCAGTGAAGCTGATGCCAATGGAACCAAAGAGTCGTGTAGTCTTTAGAGAAGTCCCCTCTCCCATCCAGCTAGGTGCGCACCCAACTTTTACCAGTGCACCTTAAATGAAGACTAGGAACTAGGACCCTTGGCTAAGAATGGCAGTTGGTGAGTTGTGGCACCACAGAGTAGGGGTGAAAGGAAAACTCTGTATGGCTGTCATGCTTAGGACCACAATGTCCATCTATTAAAATAAATAACACTGTCCCCATACATCTGTCTTGTGAACAATTTGCCAAGACATTCATCAGCCAGAGGGAAAAGTCTGGGGAAGAAGAAATGATCTTACCAAGAATGTTCAAATCCACTCCATCCTGAGAACTGTATCCTATTCTATCAAATGAAATATCCACCAAAAGGGCAATCCCAGCCCAGTTTGGTCTAATCCAGCACTATCTCAGACAGTCCAAAGACACAACTTTCCCAGTGTAGAAACCCATTCAAGAGCCTCTGAGCTTTATCTCCCTTCATTAGCTCCAGTATAGACAGACAGTCAACTGATCTAGCCCCACTCTGCCATCTGCAATCAATCCAAAGTCAGTCCTGTCCCACTCTCATGTACTATTCAAACCGGCCCTCTCTAACAATATAAGCCATCCAATACCCTCTAGTGTAATACAAAGAGACAACCCACCTCCACCCAATCCCACAGATCCCTAGTGGAACCACACAAACCCACTATTACTCATCGGATCAAGTGCAATCTTATTCATGTCACTTCAGGGAGATCACAGGAGAACCAAGATCCAAATGCCAAAAATTTTTTACTGACAAAAATAGAATACAATAAAAATAAAAAAAATATATTAAGGGAAAAATCAGTGGTGTTAATTCAAGGGCTGTTATTTTTACATAAGTTTCTGTGACCATCCTTATAGATTTTTGACTCAGGTAAGGGAGCATAACTGTGGACACATAATTAGGAAAAGTGGAAGAGAACCATTCTAGGCGCTTAACTCCTTTCTGCCCAGGTGATTCATAAAACAAGGCACAAAGACTCCATTGTTAGATACAACACTAGCCACTTTTTGGAGCATGCCTACATGGCATGACCCTACTCATTGCACTCACAAAGCTGCCAAAAGTCCTGTCCCAGCATGCACTGGGCTTAGCTAAGACCTAGGATGGAGTAGCCGGACAGAGTCCTTCCTTTGGCTGCTCCAAAGTCCAGGTGAGGACCATAGAGGGGATTTGGCAAAGAATGACTTTGAAAGGCACTCTCTTGAAGACTGTTCTTCAGCTAAATGTTCGTCAATCTGAGTGAGATGGCAGCAAGTAGGCTGATGAGGAGAATGTGCTATGGAAAAGCCATGTTGTTTGATGGAGATGAAGGTGATTCATGTCTATGAGGTGAACTTTAAAATAAAATGGTTTGGGATATTTAATGAAGTCATAAACCCACCTTGACCCTTTCCTCACTGCTTTTGTCCAGTGCAGAGGAGATCCTGAGGAAATCAGTTCATCTGCCCCAACTGCTGCAGAGAGAAGAAAGTTAGAAACCAGCCCTTGTCTGCTTCATAGAGCGCTCTAAAGCTGAATTCATTTATTTTAGAAAAGGGCCTTAAGACCCTTGGATGAAAAGTGCTGTGAAGGGCAAAGCACTATTGTTAATATGGAGGATTTTTTAAAGGGACATAGATGATCTGATACAAAAGCAGCATACAAGAAGCAATATGGTCTAGTGGATAAAACACTCACCTGATAGTCAGGAGATGTAGTTTTTATTCCTGTCTCTACCACTCTCCTGAGGATGACCCTGGGCAACACACCTGTCTTCTATTTCACATTATATCCTTTGTATCTCTTGTCTAGACAGACAAAGCTCTTCAGGGGAGGAACTGTTTCTTGCTGTCTGTATGTACAGCATCTAGCACAATCAGGCTATGATCTCAACCAAGGCCACTAGCTATTACTCTAACACAAAAAATACTAACCATGGCTTGGTACTGCAGGTATAAGTTCAATGAAATGGGAGAGAAAATCCTAGCGGGAGAGAATCCATGTACTGCTCCCTTCAGGGGTTATCTTCAGACCCTCAGTCCATTTATTCCAACTTCACCAACATATCCAACTCCTGCAGCAGAGCTGGCTGCCACATTGTAGCCCATTCCTGCATATCACATCTGGCTGATGTAAAACACACATGTTTTGACTGAAGCTTTTTCTTTAAAACGCCAACATTAAAGGAAGGTTTGCTTTGTAAAACTGAAACTGTAAAACTTCTCTGAAACCCAATCTGGGGGATTAAAAGAACCACATGAAAAGGGCTAAATATGACCTGGACATTTACTTCCTGTTCAAAAGTTCGTTGAACATGTGCCTCCCAGCCTTTCAGTAAGAAATGAAACCTTCAGGATCTTCTCTCTTAAAGAAAGAAAGAAAGAAAGAAAGAAAAAGTTTGGAAGCTATCTCTTCTTTTAGATTTTGGCTAATTTCAAGGGGTTTGCTTTCTGTTCTGCAGAATTTATCTTGGAGGCCCAAAGAAGTTGCACTGCTAGGAGTAATAATTAGGTTACTAATGGATAAAATATCCTTAGGTGCACTATATCAAGCAAAGGGTCTTATTCTCCTTTCACTAGAGGCAGGGTAAAACTCTCATTGATTTCAGATTTCATTGAGGCAGTGGTAAAACTCTCACTGATTAGGTCCATAGGCTGTGTCTACATCAGCCAGAATTAATTCAGACTTCTTAGTCCAAACTAAGAAATTCAAGGTTAGTTCAAACTAACCTCAGGTTAGCTTGAACTAACCGCATGTTCTAGTTCCAACTAATGCTTGGTTAAAACTAGAACGCATGGTTAGTTCAAACTAAGTGCTTAAGTCCAGACTAAGTGCCGGTACTTAATAGTTTGAACTAAGTGTTTCTTAATTCGAACTATAAAATCTCTTAGTTCGAACTACAGAAAGCTTAGTGTAGCCATGGGCTAAATTAGTCCGGATTAAGCCTCTTTAATCTGGACTAATTTGCCAGTGTAGACATACCCATAGATATTATGGAAGGGCAGAAGCAAATCCAAATATTTTGTGATGATGAACATGAGGGGGAGAGGGTAGGTCTTTTACTTCAGGCAGTCAAAAAGCATCTCTTTTTCAAACACACCTGTCCAATGAATCCTTTTAATAGCAATCAATTTCATGAATTCCATACACTCAAAAGTCCATAGATGCTACAGTCAGAAGAGCCTGCTGTGATCTTTTAATCTGACCTCCTGTCTAATGCAGCCATACAACTTCTCCAAACAATTTTTAGAGAGCTTTCAGAAAAACATCCAGACTTGATTTAAAAAATTGTCAGTGATGGAGAATCCACCACAATCTCTGGTAAATTGTTCCAGTGGTTAATGCTCTCACTATTATAAATCTCCACCTTATTTCCAGTCTGAATTTGTCTAGCTTCAACTTCCAGCCACTGGATCATCATAGATTGAAGAGCCCATTACTAAATATTTGTTCCCCATGTAAATACTTAATAGACTGCAATCAAGTCACCCCTTAACATTCTCTTTATTAAGGTAAATAGATTGAGCTCTGAGTCTATTGCTGTAAGGTGTATTTTCTAATCCTTTAATCATTCTCATGGCTCTTCTCTGAACCCACTCCAATTTATCAACATCTTTGCTGGCATATGGCCCACATTGTGTGTTGCTGAATTTTTTAAAACACTTATTTGCTTGAGCCCAATTTATCAAGAGATGCAGATCACTCAGAATTGTGGTCCTCTTTGATTTGTCATTTGCAAAATTCATCAGTGATTTTGTTTCTTCCAAATCATTAACAAAAATGTTAAATCACTAGTTATGCCCCCCCAAAATCATGAAATTTTCTTTAAAATCACAAAATTCTTTTTGCCTTCTAAATTTTGAGCCTCTGTGAATCATTTTTCCAGTTTCTCAGCAACAATGAAACTACTAGAAACATTTTTATAATGAAAGCTGAAATTGTTGTATTATACCATGACTCCTGTGAGTGGGGCTTTAATAAAAACAGCAGTTACTGCAAGAGTTGGCAATGCTATGTGGAGTCATTTTGTTCCTAGATCAGTTATTCTGTGCTGAGCATCCAGTATAATTGGAATTGCAAGTTCATTCTTTTGTGGCACAAGTTCTCATGACCCAATTCTACTGTAACTTGCTTTTAAGAAAAAACATTTTTGAAAAAAAATTTTAATTGATTTTCACCTAGATAATACAAAGCATGGCACTAAAAATGACATGACAGACCCAAGGTCTACATGGAGATCACACACTAGGGAAATACTCTGTTTCAGCTGGGGATAGGCTTCAGAGCAAAACACCAAATCTGGCAACTGGAACAGTCACAGCTTGGCTCTAACTTTCCCTAGAATTTGGGGTGTTGTTTGGATCAGGGGGTTCTGGGGTTTTGGTTCCGCTTAGTCACCAAATGTATGTGCTCTTTTTCTTTGTGATTAATTTTCAGTATGTTGCCTGGCCAGTCCCTACATGCCCCTCTCTTCTTGGGGAGGCTAGAAATAAAGCTGGGCTGTGTCCACTCATACATTTTCCCTATGTAATTTGACAGGCATTCCCAGAGACCCACACACTCCATGGGCAGGTTTTGAGGGGCAAAAGCACATCTATCCCATCTGTCCATTCTCATTTAGAAGTAATTCTCTTATTTCTACTGGGTATCTACGATTGCCACTGCAGCAAAATTCTCGTTACATTTGTCAAGATATAGATCCAGAAGGTCACAGGGAAATTAAAAAAAAAATTCATAAACGAGGTTGTTTTGGATTTGCTACAACTTAGAAAACACACATGGCCGGAGGGGAAGGGAGGGAGAGAGAGTTTCCGAGTCAGAAAGAGGTTAATTTTCTAGCCAAAGAGAAGCTCATTGGCTAGTGGCACTTCAATGCTATGGCGTAAGTCCATCTCTACTAAAGAGCAGGATGAGACCTGTGTGAGTGGCAGATTGTCCCATATCTGTTACTGCAGGGCTTTTGCACCTTCCCCAGCAGCATCTGATTCTGGCTGCTGTCAGCGACAGGATAATGGACTAGATCAGAGTTTCCCAAACTGTGTTCTGTGGAACATTGCTGTTCCACACAACGTGAATGGGTGTTCTGTGAAAATATTTTGATGCTATTGATATTTTCCCTTCTAAAATATTAAATATGCAATTATGTGTGTATCAAAAATACTATGACATCTGAATAGTATTTATGCATCCCTCACCCCGGCGCAGCATGTATGTTTTCTGTCAATGTATTCTAAGCCTAAGTGTTCTGTAGCCGAATTAATTTGGGAGACACTGGACTAGATGGACTTCATGTCTGATCCAATATAGCAATTCCTATACACTCTGTTTTAAAACCCAAGGCAGTAAGTCTTAGAGCCTGGGTCTACAGACATGGGCTTGTGCTACAGTGTTAAAAACAGCATGTAGACTTGGCTCTGGCTGGGGCTCAGGCTCTGAAGCCCACCTCCTACCCCAGGCTTCAGGCCCTGAGTCTAATTGTCAACACAATGGCTTTTAGCACCTTAGCACAAGCCCAGTCGGTAACCCTGGTCTGATACTTGCTGCCATGGGTTTTAAAATGCAGCCATAAACACCAGTGTCCAACGGGAAAAAAAAACAGTGTCTGAATCATTTCCACGGCGGAAAGAGGCCATTTTATGAACCAAAAGCATCCATTTTCCAAGTTACTCCTGAACCAGAAAGGCTAGTTTCTTAGTCAGTTCCAGTGGGAATATTTGGCACTTTTCCAAGCTTGAGAGTGTTGCTATCACAGCAATTGTTTGGTGATGCCATCCCAATAAAGCTTCATTATGATGTTCCTCTTTCTATAAACTTCAGTGCCCTCCAGTGTCCCCAGCAATCACTTATCTAATATTAGGATATTAAAAAATATGGAAAGATTTTAAAGAGACTTATTAAAATGCAATTAGCGGCGCGTATGACTTAAGCAGCAAGATTATTTTTAAAAACGACTTGATTGTGTGGAATGCCATGCACCTTACAGAGATAATAAAGCTGCCAATCAAGTCCATTTTCAAATTAGGAAATTTTCATTCTTTCTTTACAGCCCCCAAAGTGAATATTAAAACTGATTATTAACCTCCAAATGTGGCAACAGCCCCTAAACCTGCAGGCTCAAAAAAAGAAAGGGTTTCATAATTGTTAGGCTGGGCTTTGTTCCCCATTTGGGCTGAGAACGGCTGTGATCTTTTAAAGGGCCAATGTCGCCACTTTTAACAAGGTAGTTTAAAAGTCTGCATCCCGTGATTGGAAAGTGGCAGCACTCCAGATTTTGCTAGTGTAACTTGGAGGTGGAAGTGAACTGACTAACGAACTGTCCTCAATATTACACAGCAAAATGAGTTTTGCCATCTACAAACAGCAGATAATACTGCCCCCTCACGTCCAAAGCATGAATCCCACTAGGTCTTCAAACCCCCTTGCAAGTAACCCTGGCTTTGTCTGAGTACACAGGGACATGCAAAACAAATTAACACTGATGTAAGAACACATACCTTTGTCACATTCAGGTAGTAGGTGTGCAGGGCTTCAGGGTATGTCAGTATTTGCTTTGCCTAAATGTAAAAGCAAGTCACATGTCTCCCTCTTCTCTGATTTTTTTCTTTTTTTTTAATTCCTACTGGCAGTCAATTGAGTATGATACTTCCTGGCATTTGACTTGGCTGGCATTTTTATTCCGCCCCATAAAATAGATCTTTCGCTGAGAAATAAAGCCACATCAGCCTGACATGTTACTTCTTTCACAGCTCTTTATCCACTGTCAAAGTGGATTTATTGATGCTTCCTGGATTTCTCTCCTTGAGTTTGCAGCTGGAAATGACAAATGCTCCAGAAGCAGCAGGCTGGGTCTTGGCTTGGGAGCATTGTCATGGGGGGGGGGAGGGGGGCATGTAAATACAAAGATTTAGGGGCAAGGATTCAGTCCTATGGGGCTTGATCTTCCAGGGTGCTCAGTACTTTTGCCCTAATCAGGAAAGCATGTAAGCAAATGCTTAACTAAAAGAATGTGAATAGTTTCATTGACCTCCAGGGGACCACTCACATGCTTAAAGTTACACACATGCTGAAGTGCCTTGCTGAATCAGGGCCAAACTGCTCAGTACCTTACAGGATTGGGCCTTTAGAAAATATCTGTTCAAGGATAATGTCACTACTGAGTTAAGAAGCACTCAGGACAGAAGTGACTTAAGCAATGCAGGCATCTGATGTGTATAGCTCCCTCTGGAATCTATCAAAGGCACCTGGAATCTATTTATTATTCACATGGAAACAATCTACAGCACCATTTTCAAGGAAAATAGTCTGCTAGGACTGGGATAATGGGGGTTAGGAGGTTGACAAATTGGGTTAATAAAGTGCCACCACAAATCCAAATTTCAAATCTGGAGTGAGTTGTAAGTGGAGAAAGTTTAGTGGCCAGGGGCTCACCCTTGTCCTTAGTGGATATTTGTTCACACGTCACTAAACAATTACATGTTCGGACATAACTCAACACAATAGACAATCAATGATAAAGAAGCAAGGCCAGCACCACTGGGGGCTGCAGCAAGTCATGGTCAGGGGGCATTGGCAGAACTATAGGGTGGGGGGGATGGAATAGCAAGAGTACTGATGATTATGACCAAGGCACATTAGTACTGCTTTGGAAGGACTGATAAAGCAGGGGATGCTTTGGACCACGATAGAGATGTATCAGAAAATCTGAACCAAGTTCTAGGATGGGAACAGCAAGGCATACCATTCATTGGTAGAGCCGTGTATGGGAACACTGCATTAGCCAATTCTAACATTTCCTCGGTGTCATAAACTTACTAGTCCTCATGTGGCCCTCGTGGTGATTTGACTTTGAGACACCTGTCCCAGACAGTCACAGGCCAAGACTGCTCACCTAATAAAGAAGCAACTATAAGGAGCTGGCACAAAGGGAAGAATCTGAGATCCAGCTATTCAAAAGCATCAGACTGAAAAAATGAGAAACTAACCTTAGGTGGTGTGAAACAAATGGTAGGCAAAGAAGGATTGTGGATCCAAACACACCCGAACTGTGAAGGAACTCAGATCCAACCTGGATGCAAAGTTTTGCTCTCAGACTCATCTACACTCCTGAAAACCAGAGGTGGGAAATCTGGAGTGAAAAGGTTTGTTTCTTTATGATGGAGAGGATGGGAAATAATTAGTGCTACTGAAACCTATATTAGAAAAGGAGTGGGGATCCAAACTGGCTCTTTTCTTTCCCTTACAACATTCCCCAAGATGAATTTGCTTCTCTGTAAGTCCTGGTTAGCTACATCTCACAATTCCCCTCCAGATGTCAGTCTTGCACTTCATATACAATTTCCTTCCCTCAGCTAACTGGAGGGATGTTCCAAAGGGGCAGCTGTGTTAGTCTAGTAAAGCAAAAAAAGCAAGGAGTCTTGTGGCACTTAAAGACTAACAGATTTATTTATTGCATGAGCTTTCATTGGAGAATATCCCATTTCATCAGATGCTTTGTAGAGGGAGAGCTTACAGAATTGGATCAAAATAAATGCAAGGGAGTATAAGACATGGAATCAGATCATACTGCAACAGCAAATCAGAGCATTTGTACGGTGTCAAACTCTAGGAAACAGAACACAGAGGGAGCGTAAAGTCAAATTACCTGTTATATGTGAAAAGAATCCATAGTCACAATTCAGCCCTGCTTTCACACAATCTAATCTGCACATTATTTGAATTTCAGCTGTTTCTCTTTGAAGTCTTGATATCCCATTGATTTTCTTGACCACCATCATTAACAAACCATTAATGGAGTGATTAGGAAGATGGAAGTGCTCAGCAACTGGTTTTTTTTTTGTTTTTTTGTTTTTTTTTTTGGTGCTGTGATTTCTGATGTCAGTGAGTGTGCATTTATTCTTCTGCATAGGGATTGTCCTGTTTGTCCAATGTATAAAGCGTGGGGGCATTTCTGGCACATGATGACATAAATCACATTAGTGGATAAGCAGGTTAAGGACCCTTTGATGGAGTATCTGGCAGGGCCGGTGCAACACAAGTAAGCCCAGTAAGCGTTGCAGGGGGGCTCAACACTTGAGGGGTGCCAAAATGGGGAGCACGTTGTTGCGACGTGCTCTGACATCATTCGTCTGCACCGGCGTCTACTGTGCTTGCAGTGGGGGTGCCAGAAATGGTAATGCCATTCCTGGTAGCTGGCTTGAGTAGGTCCTATGATGGTGTCTTTAGTGCAGATACATGGACAAAGTTGGCAGCGTGGTTTTTTGCAGGGATACGTGCCTGCTTTAATGTTTCTGTTGTTAGGTCTGTAGCTGCTGGTGAGTATCTGTTTAAGGTTTGAGGATTGTCTGTAGACAAGGAGAGGTCTGTCTCCGAAGGCTAGAGAGAGTGAGGGAGGTGTCTGGCTCAATGCTCAGAGCAGCGTGCATCCTCCTCAATGAGAGATCAGAGATCTTAAAATATTACTTGGATTCTATAATCTGAATTCAGGAAAATAGCTGAAATAACACACATACCCTTTGCCACAGCAAAAATGTCTCAATGCCATTAGGTAACCGGAAAAACATAAGGGGCCCATTAGCGTTCTTTAAGCTATATCTGCCAAGAGAACTACAGCAGAACTGCCAGGCCAGAAACAATTTAGCAGCCACAACTTTCACTTAAGTTTTCTTTATTTAGGATGCAATTGATGTGGCTGTCCTCCTTTCTTTGGCTTTATTTCCCAATCGCTAAAAGCCTCCACTTTACTCCTCTGCACATAACTCTGGATGGCATTTCTAGCCTTCTCAGTTGGATTTCCAAACAAGTGCCATGTAACTGGAAGCTGGAATGGAGACATGGCACATGCAGGCTCAGGTATTTTTATCAATGCATTATCAAATCTGGCTCTGAGTTAGAGGTCAGGATCAAGGCCTTTGCCAGAGTCAAACCAGGGTTCTCGTATGTCTGTCAGGGTGCAGGTCATAATCAAAGGGCATTGGCAAAGATATTGAGGATGAGGAGACTCAGAGGTGATGTTGATAGTTAGACAAGTTAGGAGCACGGGGCATTATTAAAACCAGGTGTACAGGCAAAGGGCAACAGCACTGAGATTAGAAAGATGAGAGATGCATTAGCAGAGAGGTTTGAGGGCGGGGGAGCTTGCCCAGACAAATGTCTGTCTAGTGTACTTTCATGAGCACAAAATAGCTTCCTAACAAGGGTGTCTTTAAGGTCTATTGATAGAGATTTTTGTCAAGAGAGTATATATCTATGAGCTACTGTCCTCTTGAGAGCCTTTTACTTACCCCACATACTGCAGGCCATTGAATAGCTGTCAGATGGCAGCGACTTCCAGTCAGTAGTTAACCTGGCAAGATTCAAACAAGTTTACTCCAGGTAAAAAGGCTCTGTATCTTAGTAAGGCTGAGACATCCACTCCCCCACCTTCTGTCTCAATGCAGCCTGAATTTTATCATTGTAATGAGGTCTCATCCTGTTTCACATCACTCTCAAGTCAAGACTTTAACAGCTGTTGCAAGGAAGATTGTACAATATCTAGCCCAATCTGGTCATCATCCATAATGGGGGGTTGTAGGCACTATGATAATATAAATATATAATGAATAATAATAGTCAAGGCTCAGGACTAGGTGTCAGAAGTGCCAGGTCTCTGATTAACACTTCTTGCGTGATGCTGAGCAAATCACTTTGCCATTCTGTGCCTCAGTTTCCTCATCAGTTGGCATTAATGCTATTTGAACAGTGCTGGAGTGAGTAAACGTAATATAGACAGCAGGATGCTTAGCAGAGTCAGGAGGAGACAAATAGAGCTCTCATACTTTTCATGAGTTTGTCTGAATAAGGAGTCCATCTGGTTCTATCCTGCTGCCTGCCTGCTCCCATCACTCTATGCATCAGGGGGTCTGATTCAGCTGGACCCCATTGTGCAGTCTGTTATTGTCCCCCTCTCTGAAGCTTAACCACTGTCTTGCATCTTGAGGCCCGCTCCTACCGTAGTTCTCAGCAATCTATATTCCACCCCAACATTATTGAACATTATTCACATGAGAAATGAAACATATGGAACAGAAGGTCCAGAAGGGATTATTTGTACTAGAGGAAAGGATTCCAGAGCATTTTGAAGTCTCCAACATAAATAATTCACGTGTTTCTCATCACACAGTGTCCCATACTGGGGTCTTGGCTGATTGACAGGTATGAGGATCACCTCCCACTACTGATCCCAGTTCAGGATTCAGTGTTTAAATTACAAAGGTCTATGATGAGGGGATACACTCTGTTGTCAGTCTGTACTAGAGGCTGTGATTCAATCTCACAAGTCTCTGAACCCCAGTTCCAATGGACTGTGAGAGACTGACCCTCCTCCCCCACCAAAAATTCAACCCTGGGAACAGACAGGATCAGTCCCTGATGAACACAAACATGATGATGGCTCTTCCCATGTCATGCTGTGTACTGCCCAGGAGTTCTGGGGTGGTGGCTTCTGAGCAATTTGAGCTGACCCTGCAAAACAAAACAGTGGGTTACCAGTGTAACCATCCTTCTTCAAGATGGGCTGCTCACATACATTCAGTTACACGTGTCTGCATGCCACAGCACACGGTAATTAAGAAAGTCTTTGAGCCCTAGCCTGTCAGGTCAAGGTCAGTGGCCAACACCCCCTCTGTGCTGCAACTGTGGCTATATATGTGACCCTGACCCTCCTAGTCCCCTCTTTTCACCAACCCCAAGTAGTGGGGACGGTGGGAAGGATCTGAATGTATGTGAGCAGCCCATCTCGAAGAAGGATGGTTACATTGATAACCCACTGTTCTTCTTTGAGCAATGCTCACATCATTCAGTTACAGGTGACTGCTAGCCATAGCCAGGATGGTGGGCGGAGTTACAGCTTGCCCACATTGAGTACGGCTCTGCCCAAGGCGGCATCCTCTTTTGCCTGTGGGACGATGGCTTAGTGCGTCATGAAGGTGTGCACTGATGGACATGTAGCTGATCTGCAGATCTCCTGAATTGGGACCTGAGTGAGGAAGGCTGTTGATGAAGCCTATGCTCTCACTGAGAGTGCCCTCACTTTCCCTGGTAGGCATGTACCCGACCTTCTGTAGCAGTCTTTGATACAGTTCACCATCCATTTGGAAATGCACTGTGTAGTTACTGGTTGTCCTCTTTTTTGTTCCATGATTGTGATGAAGGGCTGAGAAGTCTTGAGGACAAGCGCGTGTGCTCAGTGTATGTCAGGAGCATCCTTCTGACATCCAGCATGTGCCATTTCCTTTGTTTCTCTGTGACCAGAGGGTCTGGGAAAAACACAGTGAGACAAATATCCTGGTTCAGGTGGAAAGGAGAGGCCATCTTTGGGACAAACGATCGGTGTGGGCGCAGTAGCACCTTATCAGCAAAGAACCTCATGTACAGAGGCTACAAGGAAAGGGCCCTCAATTCCAAGACCCTTCTTGCTGAGGTTATGGCTACTAAAAAGGCCACCTTCCACGAGAGGACCAACAGTGTACATGAGTCCAAGGGTTCATAAGGTGGCTCCATTAAGCTGTGAAGCACCACATTCACGTCCCATAGTGGGGTGGGATCTTTGGTATGAGGGAAGATCCTTTCAATACCTTTCAAGAACTTTGTGGATGTGGGGTGGGAGAAGACTGATACTCCCTCCACCTTATTGTTATAGGCTGAGACAGCCACTAGGTGGACCCTAAGAGAGGGACTTGAAAAACCTCTATCCTTGAAGTCCAATAGATAATCAAGTATTGAATGAATGGGAGCTGATTCTAGTACGATCCCTTTTCCCCTGGACCATTGGGTAAAGAGTCTCCACTTAGCCATATAAGTGGTTCTAGTGGAGGGTCTTCTACTGCCTCTCAGTATTTTCCTTACTCTATCTGAGCAGAGTTTCTCTGATTCGTTCAACCATGCAGCCTCCAGGCCGTCAGATGTAGTATTCCTGGATTTGGATGCCAGAGGCAACCTGAGTCCTGGGTTAATAAGTCTGCCTGGAAGGGAAGTTGGAACGGGGTGTCTATCGACAGGTCCCGGAGGATTGAGTACCAGTGTTGTCTGGGCCAGTTCAGAGCTATCAGTATCATGTCTGCGCTGTCTCTTTTTATCTTTAGGAGGACCCTGTATATCAGGGGAATTGGTGCGAATGCATACATTAATGAACCCCTCCCACGGAATTAGGAAGGTGTCTGTGAGTAAATCCTTCTCCTGACCCCTGAAGGAGCAGAAGGTGAGAAACTTCCGATTCTGACGTGTTGTGAAGAGGTCTACCTGGGGCATACCCCACTGACTGATTATGTGGGGTATCACATCCGTGTGCAGGGACCACTTGTGATGTGACAAAAAAATCCCACTCAGCAAGTCTGCTGTGCTGTTGTCCACCCCCAGGAGGTGTGCCACTACTGGGTAAAGTTGTGCCTCAGGGCCAGTTGCCAGAGGCCAGCTGCTTCTGCACAAAGATTCTGAGAACAAAGACTCCCTTGGCACTATCAAGAAAATGTTATAAAGGAACAGACATTCATAGTGTTAAACACGGGGAGTGATTGGGCATCCATTTCCACAGTACAGATCATTGGGAAGGAAGACGTTGCCGTAAAGAAGGCAAGGACAACCAGTACACGAGCTACAGTATTCTGAATGTAGCAAGTCAAAAGATTATGGATTTGGAACACAAGAGAGTTACAAAATTCAGGAACAGTGCCTTTATAGATGTTGCAGAGGGTATACAAGGCATGGTGGAATAGAACATGTGTTAATAAAAATTCGTCATCTCAAATTAAGTTAGTATTATGGTGTCTAGAGTCCATTAGAAGATACACTCCTGTTATAAGGAGCGAGGTCTGTGAGTCCTTTTAGTGGCAGTTCCTGCTTACGTCTCCTGGTACTGCCTGTGCCCCGTGATATGTTTGATGTAGATGTCCCAGGACTACCTGATGGTGCCAGACACCATGAGACAGCGCATCAATCAGGCATATCGCTGTCTGACACCGCAGGCCTGCAGCAGCACACACTCGCTGGCAGGGTCCCAGGCACCTAGGGCACCGACAAGCAGAGAAGGGATCTGCACCTCCTAGCCCCTAGCTCTCATGGTGTCAGCTAGCAGAGCATATTTCAATTCTTTCTGGTCCCAGCCTCTGTGAAAGGCTGGAGTGAGGTTTTTAAAGGGGATCATGATGTCAACCATGTTGATCTTCTTCTGGTCTTCATCTGTGATCATGACATCTGGTCTCAGTAGGCTGCTGGTTCTGGGGATGATAGAGTTTACTGCCACCTCTCCCAGGCGAAGCGGGATAGCTTTCACCAGCCAGGTTTGGACCACACTGTGTCTCAGCTGCCAGGCCCTAGAGTGTGGCTTACAGCCACAGAGGACATGGTGCAGGGTCTCTTTGGCATACCCACACTTCCTGCAATGCCTGTCTCAATGCCCATAGTGGTCAGCTCCATTCAAAGGGATGCAGTTGAGGCAGGCCAAAAGGCCAAAAAGCCTTGCTAAATGTTAATGCCACACCCACCAGTTTGCTAGCATTTTCCCAAGGCTTGAGCCACTAGCTGGGGAGAAAATGTTTTCCTAGCATGCTGCACAAACAAGTAAACATTTTTGCCTAAGTATACCTGAGTTGGCAGTAGTTCTCCTTCAAGCACTGCTCACATCATTCAGTTATAGGTGTCTATGTGCCGTGGCACACGGTGGCTCGGAAAGTCTTCAGCCTTAGCCTGTCAGGTCAGGGCATGCGGCCAACGCCCCCTCTACGCCGCGACCATGGCTATATAGGTGACTGTGACCCTGACCCTCCCAGTTCATTTTTCCGCCCTCAGCATCGGTTTTGGATCAGCCAAAAAACTTGTGTAAGCAAGTGCCTGTCTTTACCACGAAATTCAAGATGCCCAGTTTCGAGCCGTGCTTAGGATGCTGCAAAGCCTTCCTGCTCGATGATCCACACAACAAATGTCTCGCATGCCTGGGCGAGTCCCTTCTCACCAAGAGCTGCCCCTTTGCCAATCCTTCAAAAAGAGGACTTGCAAGGACAGAGAGCTGCATCTGCGCTCCCTCACGGGGAGTACCATGCAAACCTCTAATGCCGCCCGAGCTGTAAGTGCTCCGCCGGCTCCCTGACCGCCCCAGGCACCATAACCCTGGAACCGCTCATCAATGCCGAGTCCGAAGACTTGGTCAACACCCCTGTCAGTACTGTCAGGGCCCTGTACTCATCTGTCGCCAAACTGCCCCAATGCCAGACCGAAGGCGGCACCACCAACGGTACCGCAGAAGAAACCCAAGTCAACGCCAACTACGGCACCAGGAGCCAGGTCGGCACAAGTGACGGCACTGCCTGCTAACCCAGTACCGTCCAGCAACCCACCCCCGGCACCGCAATCCAGCACTGGGGACCACCCGTCGACAGATCCAGTACCACAATCATCTGGCACCGGTACCACAATCTGGTGAGGACTGCTCCCCAGCCTCTTCTCTGCGCTCCGTTTGGGACATGTCTGTACCATGCTCCCAGGCTTCAAGGGCCCCTTCCCATGCCTCTGCATTGACTTCGCCCCCTGCCTCAGGCCAATCCTCTCCGCTCAAGATGGTAATGAAGATCGGAGACCATTTTGGGGAAATGGCGCTGCAACCACTCCCCCTCACCCATGCCTTGGCAAAGGAAGAGATCCCCGGCACCATCAGAGTTGGAGGGACCCTCCCCCTCAGTGCAACCTAGTCAAGGCCATTCACCTCCACACCTTCAGGATGCCCGGGCTTCTTTTAACGTCTGGTCACACGATTGGCTGGACATGGTGGCTGAGGATACCCTGACCCCACGACACTGCCCCAACCAGTCTCCTGTGCACTCTATGGACTCAGACTTCTCGGAGGATGAGCCCAATCCAGATTTCACATGCCATAGCAGTTCCCGGGCCTGCTCCTCTTCCTCACCCGATGAGTATACCTTTGAGAGACCAACTGACCATAACGAAGACTCTTGTGCTCACCAGGCATTGCTGCAAAGTAAGGCAGCAAACCTGAACCTGGAGCTCAGGGTCGTCCAGGAGGAAACTAATCCCCTCTTCAACGTTGGCTGTAGGGTCCCACATGCTAAGGTGTCAGTCCCTCTCCATGAAGGGGTATAAAGTATCGTCAAGGCATGCTGGCAAACCCCGTCCTCGATCCCGCAGTCTCAAGGGTCGCGGATCAGAAGTACCACATTCCCCAGGACAAGTTTTCCTTTCTGTTCCCGCATCCCACTCTGGTTTCACTGGTTGTTGATGCTGTGAACCAGAAGGAAAGACAAGGACAACCGGGTTCTACCCCCAAAAACAAGGAGGCAAGGAAACTTGACCTCCTTGGCAGGAAGGCCTACTCTACAGCAGCCCTTCAACTTTGCATTGCTAACCACTTGGCCCTTATGACAAGGTATATTTTTAGTCTTTGGAATGCCATGCAAGGCTTCCGTAGCATGATCCCAAAGGATCGCCTTAGAGATTTCGATACAATGCTCAAAGAAGAGAAAATGGCCTCCACTGATGCCCTCATGGCCATCTGGGATGTCATAGACACAGCTGCCCGTATGATGGCATCGGCTGTAGTGATACGATGCTTGACCTGGCTACAGGGCTTGGGCCTGCCACCACAGCTGCGGCTTAGCATTCAGGACCTCCCATTCGAAGGCCCTAACCTCTCTGCTGAGTCAACGGACGCGAAGCTCCATGGCATGAAAGACTCAAGAGCCACACTCCGGTCGCTGGGGATCTACATGCTGCAACCTAGCAGACACTCCCTAAAGCCTCATCAGCTTCTTCAACAACAGCTTCAGCAGCTGAAACAACAATTCAATTGCAGAACTCATTTCCAATGTCCCTCACCTTTCCCCAGTGACATCTTGGGGACATGGACGAGGACAAGGCCTGTTTGGGGAAGAGTGAGAAACCCCACACTCTGCAATCGGGCAGGCACGGGCAGGGACCTGAATGCCTGTTGGGGAAGAAACAGCATTTTTGATAGTCACCACGTGGGCAGCAAACCTACGACTCAACCGGTCCCCAAATGCCTACACCGCTTCACGCGCCACTGGGCCAACATCATGTCCGACAAGTGGGTTCTTGAGACGGTCGTGAAGAGGTATCATATCCAGTTCTTCTCAATTCCTCGGGAAAGAAAACCAGCCCCTCATCCAAACCCCGGAAACCAGAAACTGTCCCATCTTCTCAAGCCTGAATGCAGGAAACTCGTCTCCCTCGGAGCCCTAGAAAAGGTTCCCAGGCGGGAATGGGGAAAAGGGTTTTACTCCCAATACTTCCTGGTCCCGAAACCCAATGGGGACCTTCGACCCATCCAAGATCTCAGAACTTTAAACAAGCATATAAGGAAAATAAAGTTCCACATGGTTTCCATCTCACAGATCCTTCCGTCTCTGTCTCCCGGGGATTGGTTTGCAGCCCTCAATCTAAAAGACTTACTTTCACATAACCATATGGTCCTGCCACAGGTGGTTCCTAAGATTCAGGGTAGCAAACAACCACCTCCAGTTCACCTCTCTCCCCTTCGAGCTCTCCTTGGCCCCCAGGGTGTTCATGAAGTGCATGGCACTGGCCGCAACGTTCCTGTGCAGGCGGGGCATAAGAATTTACCCCTACCTAGACAACTGGTTAATAGCTGGAAAATCGAGTCACCAGGTAGAGCTCCATGTTAGGGTAGTAGTGAGGCTCTGCAACTATCTGGGCCTTCACATAAAACAAGAAAAGTCAAAACTCTGTCCATAGAGTTCATAGGGGCACGCCCAGATGCCCGCAAGGGGTCAGCATTCCTACTCCTCTCCAGATTTTGGTCCATTTGCACCATCATTACGAAGTTGCAAACATCCCCCATGACCACAGCCCGCTGGTGCCTGCAGCTCCTTGGCCACATGGCAGCCTCCACCTCACTAATCCAGACGGCACGCCTGAGGATGAGGCCCTTCCAGATCTGGCTCTCCACAGTGTTTTGCATATGGAGGGACTTCCTAAGCAAGGTACTGTCCGTACCCCAGAACACACTGGGAACACTTCAGGTTTGGAAGGATCCCTGCTTTGCGTTGGGGGCCATTCCCTTCAAGGACCTCAGGCCCTCAGTGTCCCTGATAACGGGTGCTTCGAATGAGGGTGGGAGACCCACATCTCTGGGGACTCTCCACCCAAAGGCGCTGGTCCCAGACGGACACTCCTCTCCACATAAATGTGAGGGAACTAAGGGCCATCAGACTAGCTTGCATGACCTTCCTAGACAAGATACGGGACAGGACAGTCCAGATCCTCACAGGCAACACCACATCTGTGTTCTACACGAACCAGCAGGGGGGAATGTGCTCCCCACCACTTTGCAAACTTTAGGAATTAGCCATACGTCACAATTTCACCCCAGAGGCCTCCCACCTACCGGAGGTGGGCAACAGGCTAGTGGGCTCTCTGAGCAGAAAGCCCTTAGTGAACCACGAGTGGCCCTTGCACGACAGGGTGTTCTCCCTCCTGATAAACAAATGGGGACCCCCACAGCTAGATCTGTTTGCAACACAGCAGACTTGCAAGTGCCCCCACTTCTGTTCCCTCAAGGGCCGGGAGGAAGGGTCTCTCACCAATGCCTTCCTCATCGACTGGTCAAGACCCCTGATGTATGCCTTCCCACCGGTTATGCTGCTACAGAGGGCCCTCTTGAAGATTGCCAGGGATGGAGCGAACATAATACTAATAGCTCTGGACTGGCCCAGACAGCACTGGTCACCGCTCCTGCAGGACAAGCCCATAAAGACACCACTCCGCCTCCCACAGTGGGCAGCACCCAGACCCAGGTCGCCTATACCTGATGGCCTGGATGCTCTCTGGCTCAGAGAGCAGGAGAGACTCTGCTCAGATAGGGTTAAGAAGGTCCTGGTTGGTAGCAGAAGACCATCCACCATGTCCACATACATAGCCAAGTGGAAGTGATTCTCCATTTGGGCCGGGGACAAGGGTGTAGACCCCAGATCGGCTCCAATACACTTGATCCTCAACTATCTGCTAGACCTCAAAGAAAAAGGTCTCTCTCCCTCTTCACTGAGAGTCTACTTAGTGGCTATCTCAACCCTTCACAAGATGGTTGATGGGCAATCAGTCTTCTCCCATCCCACTTTCATGAGATTTCTCAAAAGGTTGGAAAGACTTTTTCCCCAACCCGGTAAACCCACCCTGCCATGCAACCTGAACGTCGTTGTCCAGGCAATGACAGAGCCATCCTATGAACCTTTGGACTCAGCCACCCTGCTGGTCTTATCCTGGAAGGTGGCTTTCTTAGTAGCTATGACCTCTGCTAGAAGGGTTTTGGAGTTGAAAGCCCTCTCCTCGGAACCCCCATACACAAGGTTCTACCCGGATACCCTGGTTTTGCATCACCACCCATCCTTCCTCCCTAAGGTGGCCACCCCTTCCACCTTAACCAGGAAATTTGCTTGCCAGTTTTTTACCCAGATCCCCAGGTTATGCAGAACCAGAGGAAGTGGCATACACTGGACGTGAGGAGAGCACTCCTAACTTACATTGAGTGCACCCGGCCATTCCGCAAGACCCCCCAACTGTTTGTGGCAGTCACTGAACATAAGAGAGGTTTACTAGTATCCTCACTGGGTATCTCTAAATGGATTGTGAACTGCCGTCAAACACGCCCCTTCCTGGAAATGTTAGAGCCCACTCTACCAGTGCCCAAGCGTCTTCTACAGCCTTCCTTGCTAAGGTTCCAATCCAAGAGATCTGCAGGGCCGCTACGTGGTTGTCGATTCATACCTTCATGTGCACTATCCAGGCTAGAGATGATGCCGCTCTGGGCAGAGCTGTACTCAGGGTGGGTAGACTGTAACTCCTCCCACCATCCAAGGGTGCAGCTAGCAGTCACCTATAACTGAATGATGTGAGCAGCGCTTGAAGGAGAATGGTGGGTTACTTACCAGTAACCATCTTTTTTTGAGATGGGCTACTCACATACATTCAGACCCCTCCCACTAACAGAGTTAGCGAAGGTATATGGACTGGGAGGGTCAGGGTCATGATCACCTATATAGCCGCGGTTGCAGCGTAGAGGGGGCGTCAGCCACGTGCCCTGACCTGACAGGCTAAGGCTGAAGACTTTCCGAGCTACCATGCACTGTGGCATGTAGACACCTATAAATGAATGTATGTGAGCAGCCCATCTCGAAGAAGGACGGTTACTGGTAAGCAACCCACCATTACTCCAAAAGGAGACTGACAGAACTACTTCAATATAGCTGTTTGCTCCGTTAAACAACAGGCATTCGCGCTCAGGAACTTGCAGGTCTACAGAGACGCCAAGAAATGTTTCTTTCTGCTTTCCTGGGCCTCTCCCACTTTCCAAGGCTACGTTCATCACACAACAGAGGTGGATGTTGTGAGGTCCAACTGCAAGCAAGAGTTGTGAAGGTCAGGAGTTCCTGGGATCAGAACACCTCTTCGGGATCAGAAGGGACTTTGCAGTTTCTATTGATTTTCCAATTTCCACAATAGTGTTTCCTCCCCTTACACAGCTCCTTGCCCAACAGACCTTTTGATAGTGGCAGGCTTCTGGACCAATGGATGGTTGTTGGGAAGCATGTCTGATCTATAAGAGGCTGAACTCACCCATGAAAAAAAGATGCAGCCACATCAGTCCTGCCCTCAGATAATTCCACTGGTTCTCTTGTTTGTTTCACTGTGATGCTAGACAGACAAGGTAGGTGAGATAGTATTTTTTACTGGAATAACTTCTGTTGGTACAAAAGACAAGCTTTCAAGCTTACATAGAGTTTTTCGTCAAATCCGGGAAAAGTAACAGTGTTACATCTAATTACAAAATGGAATGGATTGTTTAGCAAGAGAAGTTAACACAAATTTCAAGAGAACATTCAAGGTTAAGTAGCCAGTTAAACCTCTTCTCAAGAGTTAATAGCTGGGCCAAGGATGGAGTTTACAAGAGGCAGGGGAAGGCACTGCCTCCCTGTTTGGCCACTCTCTGCCTCCCCACGGAGGCAGGAGAAGGTCCCAGACAGGAAGCAGAGACACCATAGTTGTAGCCCTGAGTCCCAGCTGAGGCCCACTCCTGCCTCAGTGGGGAGGCAGAGAGCAGCTGTTGCCATGGGCTCCAGCCCCAGCCAGGGCTGTGGAGCTAATAGCAGCAATGGGGTCTGGCCCCAGTTGGGAGTTGCGGAGCCATCCCAGCAGCAAGAGTGTGCCCTAGACAAAGACCCAGAGCTGCCACCACTGCTGGGGCATTCCAGCCCCAGCCAGGGACCCAGAGATGCCACTGACAGCAGGAGCCAAATGGGGGTGGGGAGCTGGATATTTAAAGCTACTTCCCCCAGGCAGTCTCCAAAATCCACCCATGAGCAGGGCTAATGAAAGAATTTTGTGAGTGGCAGAAGTTCAGTGGGAGCAGCTCTCCCTTCAACACAGTGCTGTGCACACAAGAATTTATGTCAGCATAAATGATGTCGCTCAGAGGAGTGGAATATTCACACTCTTTAACAAGATAAATTTTGCTGACATAGGCTGTAGACTAGTTTCTGTCAGGGGTTAGGTCAGCATAGCTAGGGACAGGTCTACAGTACAAATGCTGCATCAGCACAGCTGCACTGATGCAGCTGCACCCCTGTAGAATTTTGATGAAGATGCTCTAAGCCAGGGGTCTGCAACCTGCAGCTCTGGAGCCACATGCAGCTCTTTGGCTGCCTCCTTGCGGCTTCAGGCTCCAGACACCCCCCAAACCACAACCACCACCACGAGACCATGTAGGCAGCCTGCACCAGGCTCCCGGCTCCTCACCACTGCTGGGGAACCTTGTGGGGGAACTCCTCCTGGTTCCAGTCTCCTCACCACCACCAGAGGACCTTGCAGCAGGTGCCCTGGCCCAGCTCCCCACACCAGGAGTCTACGCCTATTGTAGCTCTCAAAATACTTGTTTACTAAGTATTTTTAAAAATAGCTCTTATCTTTTGGGTTGCTGACCCTGCTCTAAGCTGATGGGAGAGAGCTTTCACATTAGCTTAGTTACTCCACCTCCAGGACAGCAGTAGGTGGGTCAAAACGGCAGGTTACTTACTGGTAACTATCCTTCTTTGAGATGGGCTGCCTCACATATATTCAGTGTTAGGTATCTATGAGCCATAGCGAATGATTGGTCTGAAGCTTTTTGCCTTAGCCTGTCAGAGCAGGGTCGGTGGCTGATGCCCCCTCTGGCCACTCCTGTGGCTATATATACGGCCCCGAACCTGACCCTCCCCAGTCCCCTTTAAGTTGCCAGCTCCAGATAGCAGGGACAGTGGTGGGGTCCTGAATACATGCAAGCAGCCCATCTTGTAGAAGGACAGTTACCGGTAAGTAACCCACCATTCTTCTTCAAGCGCTGCTTGGATACATTCAGTGTTAGGGTTTTTTTTACTAGCCATACCATGGACAGTGGGCAGAGTTGGAGTTTTCCACCTTCAGCATGGCTATCCCTTTAAGGCAAGCTGCCAAAACCCAGAATGGCACCTGAGAAATAAGCAGTTTGCCTGCATGAAGGTGATATCTTTTAACTCTTCACAGTCCCAGGACAACGCTGAGCAAGGGGACCCAAGGGAAGCTACATGTCAACATGAGTTGGGTTGGGAAGTATAGCATTGGCTATGCCAAGCCTAGAAAGTTCCCAACCCTGGAAACTGAAAGAGAGAATTTTATGAGCTGGAAGCTTCTTAACCCCTAAAGTGATAACACCACTCCTCTCAATTGTTCTAGGAGCACTTCCCAGGGAAAAAAGTTGAAGGGAAATGAGTCACTTCTTCTGAAGGCTGGCATAGATACTGCCCAGGTTATCCTGTGTATGCTGGGGGGGGAAAGGTAGATTGGCCCATATAAACTGGGCCCTACCAACTGTTTTAGAAGAGCCTGTAACTAATAGGTATTAAGCAAACTGTCAGGAGACAGGGAGCTTCCGCCAGTGAGACTTGTGAGAGAGACAAGCCTGCCACCTGTGTAGGAGGTGGGATGTAATCTTTGAATCTATTAAAATCTTCAGGACTTCGATCTCCACTGTGGCAGCAGAACTGCGGATAGTGGGAAGTTGCAAAGATGAGCCATCTATTCCAAGCCGAAAGACTGACTTGCACCTCCACAGAGAGGGTTGGGTAGAGGTCTACCCTACTCATCTTGGGGGGAGATGGTGCGGGACTAGCACCATGGCCTCCATGTGTCGCCAAGCCGGGTGGAAAAAAACCCCAATGAAAGGATCTAGCGGGGTGGTCCTGATGGGAGAGGGTTCACCACAGGGCAGTAATGGGGTAACTTCAGAGACCAAAGGCTTTATGGGTGTCAGTCTGAAACTCCCAGACAATGACACTTTCCTAGTTTCCCCCATAGCTTGGAGTAGTCATGGTCTGTACTGCCCCATAGTGCTAAGGTGAGGGTGAGGGTGGGAAATTTGCAGCCTCTAAGAATAATTCCCATAGGATCCCTGTAAGTAAGCATATGGTTGATCCCTCCCTTATGGTAGACACAGACCCAGAGTATCAGAAGAGGAATCACTGGAAAAGAATCCTGAGAAAACGGGAAAGGGAAGGATGGTGGGGGGAAAATCTTTCACCTCCAAGCCCTTCCTCCTCCAATGGAAGGGTGCAAGTGGATCCTAGGACACTGAGATCTTGCTCTAATCTACCGAGGATGAGGGCCCCAAGAGTAGGGAAGAAATACAGCAAGTGGCTCAAGGTTGGCCTTTGCCTCTACCAAGATTCCCTTGCATCACAAAGGAGGAGAGGTTTGAGTATGTTGGGAAGCGACTGGCCCCCTTAGGTCTCTGTGTGAGCACATAGAGTTCGAGGTTCCCAAACGCCTCTATCAGTTAAGATACATTTGAGCTCTGCAGGGTTGACTCCATGGATCTGGAGGGCAAGCTGTGACTCTCCAGTTGGGCCTCTGTTCTTATCCTGTCCTTCTTAATTATTATCACTCCACGCTCTGGCAAGCGTTCGGGTCTGAATGAGGAAAATAGTTCCTGAGGTTCCCAACAGTGGGAAATGCGAGGCTGTGAGAAAAGGAGGAAGGGTGTTAAATAGGGACGCTTTGAAAAGTTGACCCTTATTCACCCTTGAGGGAGGCTGCAGAGGCAGAATAAACCCCAGATGGTAGAGCGGGTGATGTGTCACAAGCAGCCAGAGTAGTCTGCAGGTGTTCAGCTGTGAGGCCAGGGAATGTCATGAAAAAGGGTCCGATTCATAGGGATACGGGAATCTATGATCAGTTAGCCAGCTCTAGGTTGGGGGGGGGTATGAGGAAAAACAAAGAAGGTGCCCCCCCCCGCCTTCCGAGGGATTTCTACAGGAAAGGAAGACGGTGGCAAGAGATTAGGAGTGTATACCTGGGGCAGTTATCATCAGTGGGCCTGAAAATCTAAGGAGGGGAGCCCTGTGGGAACGAGAGTTCCAGATCCCCAAGGAGCTGATCTTGTTCCCCACCTGGTTGAGCAGGCTGACGTTCCCTATGATGGTAAAGGCTCGGAGGACAACCAGGTGTTTGGAATGGGAGCATGCCCAAAGATTGGAGATCCAATCTGGGGTCCCTAGCACCCCTTAACAGGAGGTCTGTATCCTCCACAAATAAGAACTGTTCCTCAAAAGGGAGGTCCTGGATAGCCTGTTGGGCGTCTTGAGGCAGGCCTACCTCCTGAAGCCATGCTGTGCGCCTCATAAAGATAGCCGAGGCTACCCCTCAGTTTGCCATGTCTGAGGCATCCTGTGCAGCTAGGAGCAAGTCCTGGGATGCCAGCAAGCCTTCCTCTAGGAGGGACTCAAAATCTTCCCTATGCTCCTAGGGAAGTAGGTCTCTAAATCTTTTTAGAGTCCAGTATGTCTCAGGTGTATCTAACCACCAGTGGTTGGTGGTTAGCTATACAGAGCTGGAAGGCCGAGGTTGAGTATACTTTCCCGCCTAGAACTACCAGCTGTCTAGCCCCTCTGGACCTTGGCATGGGATCCAAGCGAGGTTGTACTCCATGCCTGAGGGCAGCTTTGATCACCCGGGGACTCAGGCTCAGATGAAGGATGAGGAAGGGAAAATCCTCTTTTGGGACCTGGTATTTGTGTGCTTCTATGTCTGACACCGGGGGAATAGAGGCAGCAAATTGCCAGCGGGACCTGGCGATGTCATGCATTCTGGGGGTGCAGCGGCACAGCTATAGCATCCAGTGGAGATGATAAGCCAGGATTGAATAGGGGATCCTGGTCCCCCTGATGGGTTTGACCTCTGTGCCCGTGTGGACAGATACGTGGCACAGAAGGTCAAAGTCTGCTGTGGTGTCCTCCCTATAAGACCATGGCTTGACGTTCAACTCCCTATCTGCATTTGCAAGTGCAGGCCCTTCGGTACTGCGGTAAGCCCTCTGTAATGGGGCATCCCTCAGCACCGACCATTCATGGGGACAGTACTGATAGGCACTCAGTGCCAGCAACCTTCTGGCTCATCTGCTCCTTCTGGAGGGGGTAATCTCCTCCAGACTTGGGGAGCAGGAGCTTTCTTGTGGCACAGGTGGTTCGGTGTCGGGCCGAGTAGATGGCATCTGTGATATACTGGCACTGCAGTGCCGCGAAGAAGCAGAGCGCGATCTATGGCGTTTTAGTTTGGCCTGTGGTGGTACCACCTGGTGTCCTCAGGGGAGCTTCGCCTTGTGGTGCCGGGGAGTTCAGCACTGTACTAGGTGCCGGGGAGCTGGCCATTCAGCAGCAGTCTACTTTCCCAAAAGGAAAGCAGGCTTTCCTCCTTACTTAAGGGGCTTCGGAGGAGTGGGCATAGGCAAAAACAGCAGAGTCTTTGCTGCCCAACGAGCCTCCGGGGTGGTTGGGATCTGCATTGTTTCATGGCCCCGGTGCCAGGAAGGGCCCAGTCGCGGAGAGCCGGACCAGTGGGAGCGATCTGGCAGCAATGTTGGCGCCGATCACACCATCTTCTGCTCCCAAGGAGAGCGGCGCCAAGAGGGCTCCAGTGCTGATCTGCCATGTGGTGCCAGGGCATCCCTAGGTGAGTGTGGGGCCCTGGGCGAATCGCCCTCTGCAGGGCCCCCACTCACCCTCCGGGCACTGGGGGGAGGAGCCAGCCAGCCCATGCCAGGGACTGGGCAAGCTGGCCAAAAGCAGCAGAACAGGAGTGTAGGGTCTGGTTTCTCAGCCACCCTTAGGCCAGTGGTTATCAAACTCTTTTCCTTGGGACCTAGCTCCGGACCTCTCTGCCACGTGGCAACCCTCCACTGAAAAAAAAAACAGCTGCCACGAGAAAATTGAACAGTGACCATGACTGCCGGGAGGTGGAGTGGCAATCCCTCATGGCTTTCATCCTTTCTCTTGACGCTTCTATTGCATCTCTGAAATCTGCACATCTAATGTGAGATCACCTACCTGGAACATGCAGAGGGTGATTCCACATGCCATACTCCTGTCTCAAATCAGGAAGTATGTCAAGTCTCAAAAATTGCATGTAGTAGCCTGGAGTGTGTGTGTGGGAGCTCCTTGCAAATGGAGGTGGGGGGTGACTGGGTGGAGAAATAAGATGGAAGTGCTGAGACAGGGGAAGGAGAAGAGAACCAACGCCAGGCTGGAAAGAAAGGTCCTGGAAGATCCTGTCTGCTGCTGAGCCTGTCCAAGTCCCTCCAGGTCCTGCTCCCTTCTTCACTGCCAAATCCCAGGAACTGAAGCAGCCCCTCTGGGTTCCGCTTTCACTTCTGCTCTTCATCTACTCCCTGAGTTTGCATGAGTTTCCATGAACACACAATCGTCCACAATATTGTGATTGGAGGGGTGCTAGCCCTCTCTGTTTGGTCTCGTGACCCCTGGTAGTATGCATAAGGCAGCAAAACAATGGGGCTATCCACTCCCCAATTCAGATTAGGACTTTGTTATGACTTCTCCTTCCAGCAGGTCCATCCCTGAGTTGTATTTTATTCTGTAACTTCAGCTTTCTAATTGTAGAAAAAATACCATGCTTTCTAACACAGGCTCCGACTAGAACAGTTTGCTTTTCTCTTCTATTTTTAATTATCAGTCAAAAAAAATCTCTGGAATTTTTATTAAAATCTACAAGTTATAACTTTTGTTGCAAGCAAGGGAATTCTCAACCCACTGAAAAAAGAGGCAAGTCCTAATTTGCAAAAATAGCTGCAATCCCCATATCCCAGAAATGGTGGAATAAGGTTGTGTTCACAGTTTTTTCTTTTCTTCATTGGGTCTATTGATAAAAAAAAACCCACAAAGGTTGCTTGCCAGGGACCTCAGTCCTTTTCATATGAATGAGAGAAGCCCAAAGAGATACTGACTCAGAGAAGAGGCATAGAGGTTGTTTGAACAATTAGCACCTCATTGTTAATCCTAACGACTCACCTTTGTTACAATGCTGATCTACTGCTTTAAGCAACTTTCACACTAAGCCACTCCTCTGGTCCCACAGTAGAGTGAAAGGGACTGCGACTTTTGGCCAGCTCCCCAGTCCCTGGCATGGGGGGAGGGCAGCGGTGCGGCCTCACGGGGCCCCCCAAAGCACAGGGCCCTGGGCGGCTACTCCTCTCACCCTACCCTAGGGACAGCCCTGCGCAGTGTCATCGCCAAAGGCAACCCCAGTTCCTCAGGAGTAGGCTGCCGCACTTGCTCTATGGCCAACGCACGGCGCCTTTCTCCCTGTCTTTCAGTGTCCTCGGCTTGAAGAACTGATAGATGGAGCAGTCGGAGACCAGGTGAGACTCACCCAGGCACCGAAGGCACTCCTCATGGGGATCATCCCGCAGTAAGGCCTTGCCACAAGAAGCAAAGGGTTTGAAGCCTGGCATCTCCGGCGGCTGTTGGGAGCGATCTTCCGCTCCCAAACTCAGATGTTGCGTAGAAGCGCTGGTTCTTGGTGGAACGATATCCACGAACATGTCCTCTAATCTAAACAGGCAGCTCATATAGAGAAAAAACAACAGGCACTTGTGTTTGCAAGGACAGAGCTGTTCCAAGACTGTCACTGAGGGTGGAAAAAGGAACTGGGGAGGGTCAGGGTCAAGGCTGTATACATAGCCACAGGAGTGGCCAGAGAGGGTGTCAACCACCAACCCTGCTCTGACAGGCTAGGGCAAAAAGCTTCTGACCAATTGTGCACTGTGGCACATAGACACCTAACACCGAATGTATCCGAGTAGCACTTGAAGAAGAAGTTCTCCTACTGATATAGCACTGTCTACATGGGGGAGAGGGGGTTAGATCAATGTAACTATGTTGTTCAGGTGTTTGGATTTTTCACACCTTGAGTGATGTAGTTATGCCAAAGTAAGCATGTGGTCACTATATCTGTCAGGAATGGGGATTTTTCACACCTCAGAGAGAGATGCCGCTATGCCTATGTAAGTTTCCAGCTTGAGCTGAGATACCTAAAACCAAGCCTAGTGTATAGCAGGAAAACCACAGTTACACTGATCTAATCACTCAGTGCTAAGTCAATGGGAACATTCTCCCATCAACTGGGATACTGTCCTCTTGGGGAGATGAATCCCTCCCAGCAGCGTGGTAATGTCTTCACTGAAGTGCTACAGCAGCGCAGATACAGAAAACATTCGTTTGTCACTGAAATGTTGTTCTTAACAAAATACTGGAAGCTCGCCTGAGAGAGGGAAATTGAGAGGAGTATAAATACAGGGGCAATGAGACAAATTTTGCCTCAGATTTGACCAATTATATCTCAGTTAGGGAAAACTTCCTGTACACATTTTCATAGGCAGCAAAGTGTTACTTCACTACTTCATAATTAATTTACAGAATAAGTCCTCAGAGCCAAATTGCACTGAACAACCTAGGTTACTTCAGTAGTGTTACCTCAGTGCTCAAGAGAAATTAGGCTCCCTTGAATTTAAAATAAAAAATGAAAACAATAAAACACTCAATTTTGACTACTGTAATATTCATATTAGCCCTCAGCCTGGTGGTATCTGAGGGCCTCCCTAGTTAATTGTATTAGCCAAGAGCTAAATTGGCACCTTGCTATCCAGGCTGGAGGAGGGACATCACAGAGTTGAACTGATTGAGAAGCAAGGTTGTGCTGTATTGTGACTCTGAGCCAGTGGCAGCTTTAGGGGTAGGTGAAACAGGTGGCTGCCTAGGGCTCCAAGCAATAAGGGGCCCCATCCTCAATTTAGTGGACAGAAATGAAAATATAGAAAAATATAGAAATTGCCTCCATCTAGCAGAGCTAGTAGGGCACTCTTCAGTCTTGACTCGTCAAGGCAAATGGTGGGTTACTTATCAGTAACTGTCCTTCTTCGAGATGGGCTGCTCGGATTTATTCAGTATTAGGTGTCTACCTGCCACAGCGCACAATTGGCTGCAACTTCTTTTAGGCTTAGCCTGTCAGGACAGGGCTGGCAGCCACCGCCCCTGGCCATATATATGGCACCAGCCCTGCTCCTCCCCAGTTCCCATTAGTCGCTAACTCCAAGTAGCGGGTATGGCGGGAGGGGTCTGAATGAATCTGAGCAGCCCATCTCGAAGAAGGATGGTTAGTGGTAAGTAACCCATTGTTCTTCTTCAAGCGCTGCTCGGATACATTCGGTATTAGGTGACTGTTAGCCATACTGTGGAAGGTAGGTGGAGTTAGAACCTTATCCGCCATCAGCACAGCTACCCACAGACAGCACAGCATGCAAAACTGGGTGAAAAAGTGGTGCATCGCCTGGCAAATGCCTATGGACACGCCAAGTGCAAGATCTTCAAGAGAAGGTGTGCATGAGAGTGCCGAGGGGTCACTTGCCACTCTGTCAGGAGACTATAACTCCAACAGGGGCAGTCCCTGATTCATTGTCAGGGAATTTGCTATGTCATAATAGCAAAGAACATCCTTGTCACCAGCAAGACCATCAAGTGTTAGGAGGGTTGCCCCTTCCTAGAAGAATCGACTCCTGAGACAGGCAGTCGTGATCCAGGGCAACAGGCTGCCACAGCTGCAGGTGAAGAATAAGGGTGGAATAATTGCTGCCCTTGCTACCTCAGCCCCAAAAAGGGGAAGGTCAGTTGGGTTAAGATACTAACCAAGACTGGGGCAGGGAACACGTCGCCCCTTGGCCAAATGGGAGATAGACAAGAGGCCTTTCCCCATTGGTGTACTGGCAGGAGATGCCATGGGTAGGATAGATAAGGGGCGCCCTACACTGAGGTGTCCTGGCTCCACATGGGAGCTAACGCAGGAAGAAGAACAACAAGGAAGGAGTGGGTGGGGACCCCTGCCCCTCCATCTGTTGAGGCATGGGAATAGAGGACCTGGAAGGAGGGCCCCAGAATAACACTACATGCTTGGCAGACCCATCCCTGGGGCCCAGAAGCATCAGAGACACTCCTTCAGAGAGGTCATCATTAAGAGAGAAGTGGACATCTCAGAAGGGCCCTTCTTTAGAGCTAACCCTTGAGCAGGTTATAGTAGTAAGAAAGGGAACCATTAGGTACACCCATAGGAGTATCAGGAGAGAAACTAGGAGAAAAGTGATTGAAATCCCTGTATTAGGTTGTCCCCAAACAAAGGGGGGAGGATGACAATACTCCCTGTAAGCTGCGCCAGTGAGCGGTGGTGCAGCTGCCACCGCTCACTGGCGCAGCAAGCGCTGACCCCAGCGCAGGTCTGTGATCAGAGGAGCTGGGGTTGGGGCTGGCGGGGAGCAGAAGCGGGGGAGCGGAGGAGCCAGGGTCAGGGCTGGCAGGAAGCAGAAGCGGGGAGCAGAGGAGCTGGGGTTGGGCTGGTGGGGAGCAGAAGCAGGGATCGGAGGAGCTGATCGGAGTAGCTGGGGTCAGGGCTGGCAGGGAGCAGAACTGGGGAGTGGAGCTGGGGTTGGGCTGGTGGGGAGCAGAAGCAGGGATCGGAGGAGCTGATCGGAGGAGCTGGGGTCAGGGCTGGCAGGGAGCAGAAGCGGAGAGCGGAAGAGCTGGGGTCGGGGCTGGCAGGGAGTAGAAGTGGGGAGCAGAGAAGCTGGGGTTGGGGCTGGCGGGGAGCAGAAGCAGGGAGTGGAGGAGCCAGGTCGGGGCTGGCAGGGAGCAGAAGCAGGGAGTGGAGGAGCCAGGTCGGGGCTGGCAGGGAGCAGAAGTGGGGAGTGGAGCTGGGGTTGGGCTGGAGGGAGCAGAACCGGGGATCGGGGAGCTGGGGTCGGGGCTGGTGGATAATTGGAACATGCGGGGGGAATCAAATAACTTTCTTAGATGTTCTAATGAAGCCCTAATGCCTGAGGCAGGTGGGGGAGGTCAACACCAAAAGAAAATCCAGGGAGGTAGATACAATAGAATTGAATGTCAAAATGGGAAAGTAGGACAATCAGCTGGGTATCTTAGGTGCCTATACACAAATGCAAGGAGCCTGG
>ML681963.1:6291465-6447587 GCA_007922195.1 Podocnemis expansa | reverse complement strand
CTGGGCACCAGGAAGCCTGGGGTGGGGCTGGCAGGGAGCAGAAGCAGGGAGTGGAGGAGCCGGGGTTGGGGCTCCTGGGCAGCAGAAGTTAGAGATCGGAGCTGGGTTGGGGGCTCCCGGGCTGGGGGCAAATTAGAAGCAGGGGATAAGCTCATGCCACGTGGGGGGGGGGAGGATTGATGCGTAAGGAAACGTTTTGTTTCCCTTTCAAAGTCATTGCTGCAACATAGGTCAGTGGCTCCCAACGTTTTCTCTGCCATGGCGCTCCTTGCTACCTTTAATTCATTTGAGGCACACTGTCATATAATTTCCAAATTAACCCATATATTTTCATGAGCCAATCCAGAGCTCTTTGAATAGTTTTTCAAAAAATTTTGTGACACACCTGTGTGCTGTGGCACACTGGTTGGGAAACAGTGAGATAGGTAGACACAACACACAAATTCCACCCAAGATTCAGAATAAACCCAGAAAACTGTATAGGACCTTATGTTACTTTATTAACACCCAGCATTTCTACAGCACTTTCCATCCCAGGATCTCTCAATGGCTCACTATCTATAATAGGCATTCACACATGCTTGGCTGGGTGGTATCCAAGAGGCACACCCCACCTGCGCTCACATTTAAGTGAATGGCCCTGACAATACATTATAGGCAAACTACATGTGTCCTCCCATTTTGATATCTTTACCAAGTGCCATAAACAATGGCTTTAGGAGGAGGTGTCCCCTCCGTGTATTTTTAGCACAGCTCTGTTTTCATTTGGAAGCTGGTAAAGGAAAGTTCAAAGCTTGCAGACAAGAACAACACAAAACTGGTAGATGGGGACTGTAGCAGAGAGGGAAGGCAGCCTGATCTAACTTTTTCAGTAAAGTGGAAAAACTGTCATTGACCTTAACTAACATTAGCTCAAGTAATATATAGGCCTAAATCAGGGTGACTTCTTTTAGCTCAATCAGTGAGATCTAGTCAGAATTGGCACATTCAATAGGAATCTCTAAAAAAATAATAGAATTGTATTGGCTATCTGTGATCATCAGCTCTTATCAGTGTAATTTCTTACACATTTTCTTTATGTATTTTCACATCTTCTAAAGGTGAGCTGAAATTACAGACAACCAAAATGTTTGTTGTTCTGGAAAAGGTAATGGCTGATACACTGAACACATTCTTAGACGTTTGTCACCTATACACTGACAGAAGATAAGCTCCCATTCCTGGCCCAGTTGGTTGATATATGTGGTACGTTTCAAGCATCTAGTGCAGATGCTGAATGAGGCTTCAGTCTAATGAACAATATTAAGACAGAGCCTGATAACAGGTTGGATGTTTCTCATCTAGACATGCTAATGCGCATCAAGTCATATCTAAGTGCTGGATTCAAGGCTGACCTAGACTCTGTATATGCATTCTGGAAATGTGACAAAGACAGCCATCAAAAACTGAGGTGTAGAGGAGGCTTGATAGGCAGCATCATTGCTTCATATTTGTTTAAGAAAAATGTTAAACTGAAATACTGTGGTTTTATTAATTTACTAAAGTTTGAACAAAAAGACCTCTATACAATGTTCCCTCTCTAAGCTGGTGATGCAACTGAGCAAGTTATGGATGCACCTGGGGAGCCGATGGGCAGTGGCTCAGGGGCCTGGTCCCGGGACAGGGAATGGGTAGGGAACTTGCTCAGCTGCATCCATAATTTGCTCAGCTGCGTCATCGGCTTAGAGGGAACATTGCGGGGGAGGGGGGGAGGTGAGGCAACTTCAGAGCTAGGTGCGCATTTCTGTCCCCTGCCCTTTTACTCTACTCTCCTGGTACGTAGACTCGCGTAGAGGGAGGTGTGCTGAATCGAGGGAAGGGGTATCCAGCCATCTCTGTAGATGTGTCAGATCCACCTCAAGAGTCGTGCCTCCAGACCCCAGAATTAGACTCACAGACTCATAGACTCTAAGATCAGAAGGGACCAATATGATCATCTAGTCCGACCTCCTGCACACTGCAGGCCACAAAATCTCACCGACTCACTCCTACAATGAACCTTGAACTCATAATTGAGCTATTAAAAGTCCTCAAATCATGATTTAAAGACTTTAATACAGACAATCAACCAGCAAGTGAGCCATGCCCAATGCTACAGAGGAAGGCAAAAAACCCCAGCACCCAAGCCAATCTGCCCTGGGGGAAAATTCCTTCCCGACCCCAAATATGGCGATCAGTTAAACCCTGACCATGAGGGCAAGTCCACAACAGCCAGTCAAGAAAAACTTCTCTGTAATAACTCAGAACCCACTCGATCCAATGCCCCTTCCCAGCTCACTATCATACCCATCATCAGTAGTAAAAAACAGACAATGGCCAAGCTACACTGTCCATCATATCATTCCCTCCATAAACTTATCAAGCTCTGTTTTGAAGGCACCTAAGGTTTTTGCCCCCACGACTTCCCTTGATAGACTATTCCAGAACTTTACTCCTCTGATGGTTAGGAATCTGCGTCTAATTTCAAGGCTAAATTTTCTCAAGGACAGTTTGTATCCATTTGTTCTTGTGTCCACATTGGCGCTGTATTCAAATAATTCCTCTCCCTGCCTTGTATTGATCCCTCTAATGTATTTATAAAGAGCAATCATATCTCCTCTCAGCCTTCTTTTGCTCAGACTAAACAAACTAAGCTCTTTAAGTTGTCTCTCATAGGAAAGATTTTCCATTCCATGAATCATTCTTGTAGCCCTTCTTTGCACCTGTTCCAGTTTCACTTCATCTTTCTTAAACATGGGTGACCAGAACTGTACACAATACTCCAAGTGAGGTCAGACCAGTGCCTTATAATGGTACTAGCACCTCCCTATCTCTACTGGAAATACCCCTTCTGATGCACTTCAGGACCTCATTAGCTTTTTTCACTGCCACATCACATTGGCTACTCATTGTCATTCTGTGATCAACCAGTATGCCCAGGTCCTTCTCCTCTCCCGTCACTTCCAGCTGATGCATTCCCAACTTATAAGAAAAATTCCTGTTATTTGTCCCTAAGTGCATGACCTTGTACTTTCCGTTGTTGAATTTCACCCTATTTCTCATGCTCCACTTTACAAGGTCATCCAAATCATTCTGTATGCTATCCTGATCCTCCTCCATATTGGCAATACCTCCCAGCTTGGTGTTGTCTGCAAACTTAATTAGCACACTCCCACTTTTTGTGCCAAGGTCAGTAAAAAAAAAAAAAAAAAAAAAGGTTGAATAAGATGGGTCCCAGGACCAACCCTTGGTGAACTCCACTAGTAACCTCCTTCCAGCTAGACAGTTCACCTTTCACTATGACCCTCTGTAGTCTCCCCTGTAACCAGTTCTTTATCCATCTTTCTATTTTCATATTAATCCCCATCTCCCCCAATTTACCTAATAATTCCCTGTGTGGAACTGTATCAAATGCCTTGCTGAAATCTAAGTAAATTAGGTCCACCGTATTCGTTTATCCAAAAAATCTGTTATCTTCTCAAAAAAGGAGATCAGGTTGGTCAGGCATGATCTACCTTTTGTAAAGCCGTGTTGTATTTTATCCCAGTCACCATTTTCCTCAATATCCTTAAGTACTTTCTCCTTCAAAATTTTCTCCAAGACCTTGCATACTGCTGAAGTCAAACTGACAGGCCTGTAGTTACCTGGATCACTTTTACTCCCTTTCTTGAAAATAGGGACTACATTAGCAATTCTCCAGTCATAAGGTACAACCCCTGTGTTCACCGATACTTTAAAAATCCTTGCTAAAGGGCTGGCAATTTCATGTGAAAGCTCCTTCAAAATTCTTGGATGAAGATTATCTGGACCCCCTGATTTAGTTCCATTAAGCTGCTGAAGATTGGCTTCCACCTCAGATATGGTAATTGCCACTTCTACATTCCCATTAGCTGCCCTATCTCTGTCCCCAATCTCACCATCACCCTCATTAAAGACAGAGGCAAAGTACTTATTTAGATATTCAGCCATGCCTAGATTATCCTTGATCTCTACCCCCATCTTCAGTGTATAGTGGTCCAACCTCCTCCTTCTGTGTCTTCTTTCTGTTTATATGGCTGAAGAACCTTTTACTATTGGTTTTGATTCCCTCTGAAAGGTCCAACTCTGCTTGGCTTTTCGCCTTCCTCACTTGATCCCTATATGCTCTGACCTCTAAAAGTTAGTCCTCCTTTCCCATCCGTCCCAACTTCCACTCCTTGTAGGCCTTGTGTTTCCTCCTAATCACCTGTTTAAGATGTACATTCATCCAGCTTGGTTTAGAACCCAGGCCTGAAAATTTTTTCCTCTTCTTTGAAATGCAGGCTTCAGATAGTTCCTGCAGCTTTGTCTTGAAGCAGTTCCAAGCATCCTCAATGTTCATATCCATGAATTCTTTGGTCCAGTCCACCTCCTTAGCTAATTCCCTTAATTTTTTGAAGTTAGCCCTTTTGAAGTCAAAGACTCTGGTCACAGATTTATTTTTGTTTACCCTTCCATTCAGTTTAAATTGGATTAGCTCATGATCACTAGAGCCTAGGTTGTCCCCTACAACTAATTCCTCTATGAGGTCCTCACTACTGACTAATACCAATTGGAGTGTTTGGAGGGGGTCATATGGCTCGGAAGGTATTCTCACCTCTCAGTTCTATGGAGAGGCAGTCAATCTTCATAACATAGCTGGATGACTCATTCTAGCAGCAGGTGCAGGTGTTGGGCCCGGCTACAATGGGCCAACTATGAGGGATCTTGCACAGATCCTGATGAGGAGAGAAGACACCTTAGGCAAGACAAAAGTCAGACGTGGTCTATAATGCCTGCTCCGAGGGAAAGGAGTGTTATTGGTGTGCCACCCCACGTATTGGAAGGGGTAAGGCTTGGGCATGTCCTGGGTGAGAGGAGGGAAGAGGAAAAGATCCTGGGAAGAGGAGAAAAGCATAAGGCAACCCCTACTTAGGGATAACAAAAAAGAACTGCTGTGTCCTTTAAGGAACACAGAGGGGCAAGAGGGGACGTTATGAAATCGTCACCCATAAGGTGTCAGGCTCTCCAGCCTATTAGGGTCTGTAAGTTTCCCTGGGCCAGAGTTCTGCAGGGGAACCACTCTGATCTGAAGACCACAGGTCCTCAAATGGCTCACTCAGGTGTAAGAATACCGCTGGTGTTTAGGAGCTCTATCCCTTACTATCTTCCTTCGTTGCAATTCTAGGGAGGAGAGGGTGCAATAGAAAGATCAAGGCAGCTCCTAGACGACCGTCTAGGGTTTTCAGGGGAAAGCAACCCTTGCCTGGTTAGAGGGATGCACTAGAGCAGAGGAGGTTCCAGTCAAGGACTAAACTGAGGTCTGCCCATGGACAAAAGGACCAGTGTAAAGTGGTGAAGGCCCTTGGGGATGAGGGGTAGGAGCTGAAAAGGCAAAAACCCCTACAGTGAGACTCGAGGATCCCTCAGGCAAAAGCCTGATATGAGTCTGGAGAGCATGGCCCCAATATTAAAAGGGGCACAGACTGGGGAGTCAAGGCAGGAGAAAATAAGAGGACAAAGGGGTATGAGCTTGCCCTCTTACCCATCACTTAGGGGGCGGGGAGCATCATCCTGCAATAGTTCCCCCCCAATCCATTGCAGGCCGACATGGATAAGGAGTGCTCTCGGGATAGCAACATGGGAGCATACCCTTTCAGTGTGCACGACTGGGAAGGAGTTGGCAGAGGTATAGGCATCTTTCCCTTGTCCCAAAGGGCTATAGTGGTGGGGGAGGGGTTGGTATTTTTGGGGGGGTCATCATGTGCCCACTTTGCATACTTCTATGGCCTCCAGATTCCCACCAAGGCTCCAAGGGCGTATGTGACTGGAACCAAGTGCATGTGAGGAGAATTCTCTGGTGGCCAGGCCCTTACTTGACCCGAAGGGTGTAGGAAGGGAAGAGGGAGGCACATTGTTACCAGAGAAAAGGAAGAGGTATCCTAAGGCTGATTGTGAGGGGGTGTTTAGCAAAAGTGTTTAGGGTTCCGCTTTGACGTTCAAGGGTTTGATGGAGGGAGAAACGACCCTGTTGGAGTTGATTACCTATACTGAGGAAAGGGGACCATCATCCTGCAATCCAAAGGCTCCTAAAAGATTGCCATTGTGGTTGTATGTATGGGGGGGATACAACAAGGACCCACCCCCCATGCGTTCAAGGGGTTGTGGTAGACTGGGAATGTTGAGACACCTGGGGAGTAAGCATACCCAGGGCTCTGAGGGCCTACTGTAAGTCCTGGGAGAGGTCAAAATGCTGAAGCCACGCTGCTTGGCGCGTAACCACAGCCATAACAATGCCACGGCTAGCCGTGCTCAAGGCATTGACAGCCACTGTAAAGGCATGGTGAGAGGCCAAGGCACCTTCCTTGATGAAGGCATTCAAATCCTCCAAGTGTTCTTGTGGGAGGAAGCTGCTGAAACTCTTCATAGCATCCCACAGGTCTAGGGATCTTTTAACCAAGGCCTGATGGTCAGGACCCCTTAGCTGAAAAACTGAAAACTGAACTGGCTTTTTTTTTAAACCAGGAGATCAAACCTTCTGGGACTCCTAGAGGACCCAGGGTGAATCAGGGCAGTTTGGGCCAGTGTGTCCCAGCAATGTCAAGAACATGAGTACGAAGGGGGAGAATATAATGGTGACCAGAGAGGTTTCGTACCCCAGGTTGAATAGGGGGTCCTGGTCTCCCTTGATGGGTGTGACCCTGACCCCAGGTAGGCGGTGACCTGGTGAAGGGGTTCAAGTGTGGTAGAGTCTTCTCTGTAAGACCCTGGGCCCTGTTCGTGGCTATAGTCGGGAGAAGGGACAACCCCGGTACTGGGGTGCCCTCACCAGGGCCATGGCACCAAGTAGGGATTCCCCTTCCGGGCCCTCAGTAGGAGGTAGCCAGTTTCCAGTACACTGTCAGGAAGAACCCAGTGCCACGGACCCTTCAGTAAGGGGACGGGCCTGAGGAATGCGCTCTGAGATCTCTTCTGGTGCCGACACAAGGGTGTCAGTGCTGTAGGGGTTGGGGCCTGTAGTTTCGTAGTGGATCGGGCCCAGGTAATGAGCAGCTCCCCCTGGTGCTGGGTAACTTGGAGGGAGGAAGGAAGACAGACTTACCATTTGTTTCGGCTGGTCCTGAGGGTGCTTACCTGAGCTCTGCTGGGGAGCAGAGTCAAGAGGGTCTTGGTGCCGACAAGCAAGTGGAACTGCTGCCAAGTCATGGAGCTCAGATGCTCCGGCCCTTTCTTTGCCAAGTATGATGCCGATCGCAGCTCTTTATTCGCAACTGGAGAGTGGAGCTGAGAGGGCTCCCATGCCAATCCAGCACGTGGTGCCACATTAGAGGCCAACTGTGGTTTTTATTCATAGCCAGAGAACAGCACCAAGAGGGCTCTGGTGCCAACTGAACACGTGCTGCTGGGTTAGGGGCCGGTGGCGGCTTTATTCACAGCTGGAAAGTGGCTCTGAGAGGGCTCTGTTGCCACCCGAACACGCGGTGCCAAATTAGAGGCCGATCACGGCTTTCACTCATAGCCGTGGAGTTGTGCCAATGGGATTCTGGTGCCCACCAAGCCCACGGTGCCGAGTTAAAGGCTGATTGCAGCTTTTATTTGTAGCCAAAGAACAGCGCCGAGAGGGTTCCAGTGCCGACTAAGCACATGGTGCCAGGTTAGAGGCTGATCGGGGCTGTATCCATAGCTGGAGAGCGGCACTGAGAGGGCTCCAGTGCCGACTGAGCACATGGTGCCAGATTAGAGGCCAATCACGGCTTTCATTCATAGCCGGAGAGTGGCACCAAGAGGGCTACGTGCTGCAGTGCATGGTAGCTCAGAAAGTCTTCAGCCCTAGCCCTGGCGTCAGCTGCAGGCCCCATTCCTAGGCACGTTATACAGCCTTCACTCCCTGTCTTCCTGAGTCCTTCATTTAAAAGACCTGCAAATAGAGCATAATACGCCCGGTGAAGCTCACACAGGCATTAAGAAGCCTCCCATAGGGTTGTCTCTCGAGTTCAGGTTTCTGTTGGAAGGATAGGATAGGAGCGCTGGTGAGGTCTGCAAACAGATCTTCCAGTGAAAAATACACATAAAACAGAGCAAAGAGACAGGCCCTTGCTTAAAGCAAGAACAGGCTATTCCATAACTGTCGCTAAGGGCGGAAAAAAAGGAACTGGGGAGGAGCAGGGCTAGGGCCATATATATGGCAAGGGGGCGGTGGCTGCCAGCCCTGTCCTGATAGGCTAAGGCTAAAAGAAGTTCTGGCCAATCGTGCGCTGTAGCACATAGACACCCAATACTGAATGTGTCCAAGCAGAGCTAGAAGAACAGTGGGTTACTCACTAGTAACCGTCCTTCTTCGATATGGGCTGCTCAGATCCATTCAGTAAAGGTGTCTCCATGCTAGAGCGCCGGATTGGTCAGAAAACTTTTGTCCCAGCCTGTCAGGAGAGGGTAGGCGGCCTCCGCCCCTCGTGCCACCCGCAGCTATATATATATATAGCCAACTCCCGACCCCTCCTCGGTTCCTCGGAGTTGCCAACTCCATGTGTGGGGATGGAGGAGAGGGATCTGAATGGATCCGGGCAGCCAATCTCAAAGAAGGATGGTTACTAGTGAGCAACCCACCGTTCTTCTTCGAGCGCTGCTCGGATGCATTCAGTAATAGGTGACTACTAGCCATGCTGATTGATGGCGGGTGGAGTTGGCTCTTCCGCTTTCAGCATAGCGAAAAAACATCCCAGATGGGAAGAGGCCCAGTGAGCAAGACTCTAACCAGAGCTGGGAGGTAAACTGGGCTCCTGGCGTGGCGCAGAAAATCGATAACTGTGGGCCAACCCAAAGTTAGGGGTAGGTCCAACCCCACCGAGCAGATGTGTGAGGACAGGATGGACCAAGGTCACCATGGCAAAGATGAAGAACACAACATGACAACATAGGGTTGCGTTTGGCTGCTATGCTTAAATGGTATAGCATAAGGAGTGGGACCAGAGGATAAGCGTCTGGTCATAAGACTGTCCAGCATGAGCTGTAAGCAGATGCTGGAGTCCAGCGGGTACGGGATTAGCCGTAGTGTCCGTAGCCCGTGCAGGAAGCAAAGGAAGAAGGGAAAATTATCCTGTGAACAGAGCACATCAGGACCGAGCCGGGAGCCAAAGGGTCACGGCCTAGCCATGACGGCTGCGCACTATGCAGATAGTCACCAGAGGAATGAAGCTTATCCCCTGGTCTGGCCACAACCAGCCCCTGAGGGGGCCTGGGCTAAATTGCATAGATGCATTGGGAAAAGGGGGAGGGGGAACCCTGGGTTCAAACGAGAAGGGTCTGAGGAAGGCACTTCGAGCCAGTACCCAAAAACTGAAGGCAAGAGAGGTGCAGTGAGAGGCACGTGGCATGTTGGCCAGAGAACCCTACACTTCCAGTGGTGTATGGAACCAAAAACCGGGGTTGTTAGGATTTTTTTTTGAGGGGGTTCCTCCAGGACACTAGCACCCACAAGGCAGCATGATGGCCTTAGGTAGTGCTGATGGTTTGGTACCTATAAGCGCCTCAGTAGTGTACGAGCTCATGGGGAAGGCCTGTTGTTTGGCCTGTAATCCCATGGGGTTCCAGCATCACAAGGATTGCCCGGATGACAGGGGTGTATCAAGAAGGAAAGAAGAGGAGGCGGGGAACAATGCAAACCGCTGCTTGGCCACGCCATCAGGGTGGTCAAAGGCTCATAGAGATCCAGTAGCAGGAATACAATCTCACGTGCCTAGGGCACCATCAGTGAAGAACCATGCCGCAGCTATGTTGCACCTACATGCGTAGCAGGGACAAGGTAGGTAGAGACAGAACTGCCCCCAAAGTATGGTTGCCATAGGAAGAATGAGTCACCTTCTGAGCACGTAAGAAGCGGAGTTGCTCACAAAGTGTCAAATGTGGCATTGCCAAGGTACCCTGGGTTTAGAGAACCGATGTGTAGGGTTATGTCCAGCTGGATGAAAACCTATGGCATTCCTCGTGGAGGGTATAAGCCTCTGAGATTCTAGGTGCTTCAGAAAACAGGAGACTTTGATCTGCCTTCCTCTATCTATTTAAAAAAAAAAATATATATATATATTATATATTTCCTTGCCACCGATAAACACGACGTTGACTCTGACCCCTTAAGTTCCCTGATCCAGAAAGTTCCGCATCAGGTATGCTAGGTCTCTGCTTAGAGTGAAAAAGGGGGAAAGGAGGGGAGTACGCGAGAAGGGCTTACCCTGCTTCTGGTAGGGTGGGCCCAAGGCGGGGACTCCCAGGATAGGATGACCAAGGTTGCCCGCAAGGGAAAGGGGCTGTTGCAAAGCCTCAGATTCTGCTAGAAGGGGAGGCTATAGGGTGACAGGGGTTGGACCGCCCTGTCTTGGCCTTCCCTGGAGGCAAAGGGCCGCTGTAATGATGTGAGAGGCATCCCGCTTGGCGGTTGGGGTAGTGGAGGTTCCCGTCTAGCACAGAGGTGCTGAAAGCCTCAGAGGAGCTGGCCTAGCCAGCGTGTCAATGGTATGCTAGCAAGAGGAGGGGTTCCCTCTGCGACCCAGGAACGAGCGTGCATCCTACCTGATGGAGGGTCTTTGGGTGAGGAGGACTGGTTCTGTGTCCTTAGAGCGCTGTGTCTGCGAGTGTCGGAGCCTCTGCTACAGTGGCTGGGGCTACTACAAGACGCGCTTCTCATTCCTGTCAATACCTGTCCTGTCACTTACCAGTGCAGGGGTTGTTTCTCGAAGGGTACCTGAAAGAGGGACAGGAGGGGCGGATCTACCATAAATGCCGGAGTAACATCTAGGATGTCTAGGAGTGGACCTTGGTATAGATGTACTGACGGCCAGAGGGCTTGGTTGATGCGGCATGCGTTCCCCCGAGGTTGGGGAGAGTACACAGCCAGAATTAGTGTGCCCGAGTTCGCAGTATCGGGAGAGGACGAAAGGGTCCTGATAAACCCCGATCCCCCCAAGAGGAGGGAAGGGACACGAACTGCCCACTCCGAGGGTGCACTGGAGTCTTATTGCCTCCTGGATATCTAGAGAATGGGGTGGCAGCAGAATGGGCCAGCACCTTCCTTACAGGAGCACTGAAGTCTTACTGCATCCCGGATGTCTTGAGAGTGGGTGGGCGGCCAAATGGGCCGGAACCTTCCTTACAGGTGAGAGCATGGAGAGGTCTCAGCACCATAGCAACAGGATGCCGGGGTGGGAGGGGAAGATTCGCCTGTATCCCCACGGCAATGAGAGAAGTGGCACTGGAGGGGGGAGGTGCTACCCCAAGAGGTTTATGGGGGAAGAAAAGGGCTGGGAGGGAGGAGGCCGAAGTATTTGGCCTCACCACTGGGGTCCCACACAGTACACACCACCGACAGGGTTTCCGGAGGGAACAAGGTGTCCCTTCCAAAAGGCAGGTCAAGGACCACCTGTTGTGCAGTAGGGGGCACCCTAGCCTCCCTGAGCCAGGCTACTTGGCAGATAGTTACTGCCGAGGCCATAGTGCCGGCAGCTGTATCCACCGTGTCACAGGCCAGGAGGTGGAGGTCCTGGGAGATTATCTGACCTTCCTCTAGAAAAGCAACATACTCCTCTCCAGCCTCTGGTGGGAGCAAGTGTCAGAATTTCGCGACCAACTCCCACACAGCCAGCAAATATCTGCTGGTCAGGGCTTGCTTATTTGCCACTCGTAGCTGGAACACCGAGGAGGAATAGACCTTACAGCCCAAGAGGTCTAGTTCCCTGGCTTCCCTGGAAGATGAAAGGGGGTTGCTAGGGGGCTCACCCAGGCCTAGTGCCATTTGCACCACGTCCCTCAGAGGAACCGGTTGATCGGAGAGGGAATGGAAGTCTGACTCAAGGACCCGGTACTTAACACTCGCCATGTCCGAAACTGGGGCAATAGAGCTTGAACTCTGCCACCGGGAGGATGCGAGGTCCCAGACGCTCGGGTGGAGTGGGACTGTCAAGGGTTCTGCTGAGGCGAAGGCTGGCCCGAAGAGGGTGTCCGGAGGGGGACCAAGGGGTTGCACCTCCATACCTAAATGGGCCGCAGCCCAGCGCAGCAAATCAAAGTGCGCTGATTGGTTCCCTGTATAGGAGCCTGGCGCCAGGGACAGAGCGGTACCAGGAGCTCCTTGAGAAGGAAAGGGAGTCTGCCAGGGGGACAATTCCTGTGGGTGGAAGCAGAATGGCGACAGTGCTGAAGTGCGATGCCAAGGTCGTTTGGAGCCCCCCGATGGCCCCTCCTCCGGGCTGAGAGTGGGGGAAGGAGTGCAAGACTCCAGGGCCAGTACCGACGACGGCAAGGTGGTATGTTGCCATGGGGATGGTCCTATGGTACCGGGGCCCAATGGAGTGGAAGACGGAGGGCTGTATGGTGAGGGAGAGCGACGCCCACGGTGGACCCAGGCCTCAGAAGTGAAGGCCGGCTTGCCCCTTCTAGCTGGGATTGGGGCAGGTGGTGTGGGGAGCAGGAGGAGGGCTTGAGCGGCCTCCACTGCTTCAGGAGTTGTCAGCACAAGAAGTGACTCTAAGCAGGCCCACGGTGAGTCCTCGCCTGGGGAACGGGGACTGCCTGGTTGGGAGGGCTCGTGCTCTGTCGGTACCGGGGTGTACCGAGTCTGCAGTGCCGAGGGTGATTGCGGCTGGTGCTGGGGTGAACTTGGCACCGGTGACGCCGGACAGTACCAGGCCAACAGCGCCGGAGACACAGGCGATCAGTGCTGGGGTGATCCGGGTGCTGGTGGTACCGGACTATGCCGGGGTGCTGGGGGCAACCTCAAATGGTGCTGAGGTGCCCGGGTGCCGGGTTGGCACCGAGGAGCCAGAGTTGGCACCGAGGTAGTACGGGGGCTGCCACCAGTGGTATGGTGCCATGGGGGCTCCAGTGCCGAGCTGGGTCTCGGCAACACACGGGAACCCGAAGCCTCAGGCGGAGAGTGCTGAGCCTGCTCTGAGGCTAGGGCACAGCGCCGTTGTTCCCTCTCCTTGATGGTCCTACGTTTAAAGGAGAGACATAGGGAACAGGCTGAGACCAGGTGGTCTGTGCCTAGGCACCATAGGCACTTCCTGTGGGGTCATCCCAGGAGAAGGCCTTGCCGCACTCAGAGCAGGGTTTGAACCCTGGAATATCCAGCGGTGAACAATGTTCCGGCCCGACGATGGAAGGCTCCTGCGGTGGAACTATGTCCACGAAGAGTTGCTTCCACTTGGGTGAAAAGCTTGTCAAAGGACAGGCTGCTTGCGTTCACAAGGAGCGGACGTTCCAGATCCAACGTGCAAGGTGGAAGAAATGAAACTGAAGAGGGGTTGGGAGGCGGCCTTATGTACAGCCACGGGTGGCGCAAGAGGCAGAGGCCACCTACCCTCTCCTGACAGACTGGGACAAAAGTTTTCCGACCAATCCAGTGTTCTGGCACGGAGACACCTATTACTGAATGCATCCGAGCAGCACTGGAAAAAGAACTATCATTAGGATCTGTGCTTCATCTGAATTGCAGATTTCACCATTATCTGTCCATCACCTTCATACTGACATATTAAAAAAGCAGGAGCAAGCTCTTTGTCACAATTTTTCCTTTGGTTATCTCAGGTTACCAGATAGGCTGGTAATGTCTGTGCTGTATGACTTTCTCTGGTATTTTTTTAGCTTCTTTTATACTCACTTTTAAATATTTTTGTGGGGGCCAAAGTCTTATAAACTTGAGTACTTCAAAGAATTTAATTGAAATTTGGTGTTTTTAGTTTATAGCTAAACACTAGAAACATTTTCACTTATTTTTATTTATTATAATTATTTGCATTAAACTTCTAGTGCACATAAACCCAAGCCTAAATGAAAAATTTGTAAGATCTGACTGTCAAAATTTTAAATGTGGTATTTTAGTTATTTTTGAGCCATCATTAATTTTACCACTTTTTATGTGTTAATTAATGCACTTTTCAAAAAAATTTTAAATGTTCATTTTAACTTTGTAGTTCAGCATTAGCTCATTTATGTGGAGTGAAAGATGATCAACTTACAAGCTTCTTGATTCAAAGATCTTTAAAAATAGCATACCCAAGCATAATTTACAAGTTCCAGAGGGATATTCATGTTAGTCTGCTTCAGCAAAACAAACAAGGAGTGGGGGAGGGGAGGGCAGCAGGGGGGACTGGGGCCATGGGGAGGGCAGCAGTGGGGGCCTATGGGGGCCCCACAATGAGCCTTTGCCTAGGGCCCCCAATGCCTAAGGGAGCCTCTGCTGTGAGCCAAAGCTCTGCCTCCTTCCTGCCAATCAGTTCCTTGGCTACCAGTCTAGGAAGAAGATTAGCAGCAGGCCCTGGCTGTGCGGGTGATCTATGCATGGGATTGCAGGAGGGAGCCCGTGGGGTATTCCTAATGGACTTAATGAAATCTTGAGCTTTTCTCCTTTTTCTGGGTATGAGAAAGTTTACAGGAAAGGTAAGAAAATGGGTAACAACAAAAAAAAAATTTGACCTTATTCTCAGAACATATTTTTTCAACTTCAGCCAACAACCAAGAAGCTCTGACGCTCTCATTTCCTCAAGAAATAGCACCTCCCTCTCAACAACATGGCTCCTGGGGCTCCAGGCTCTGCAAGCAACGTCTCTGACAACTTTCATCTATAAACAGAAATGGATAACTGAACTGTCTCCAGGCACCTGCTTGTCCCCGTAATCAGTGGCACTCAGCATGTCCTGGACCATGTACGCAAATCATGGGCCAAAGGAAGCTTGCGCTGATGTATACAAGAGCAGGCATGGTCTCAGCAATTTCGCATACTGGGTGACGCAGGCTGCTTCTGGCTGCAGTCCCAAAGGCCCTACAGTAATGAATGCCTTATTATTACTTGTGCAATTATTTCTAAAGGGCAGCAGCATAGTGACACTTCTAAGACATTCCCTACATGCTGCTCTGCACAGTCCAAAATATGGCCACCCTCCATGGAGCCCAAATTAGCTGGCTGTTTGACTCAGTGGCTACCTAGCATGAAGGGAAAACTAATGCAGGACAAAAGAAGGGGTGGGGATGTGTATTGAGGGGTGAAGGGTATAGAATATTTACAGACGACCAGCTTGCTTCTCATCCTAACTATAACAGCATCATTCCATTGAATGTTCCCGCTTTATACTGGCTGGAGACCAGAAACAGGCTGAAGTGCTGTGTTTTTGAAGTACCCATAGCTAAATTCTTTAGCACCAGGTTATATTTAGATGCTTGTAGATGTTTCTTTGCATCTGTGGGCACTCTTTATGAAGGCCAGTGGCTAATCATTATACTGAGCTTGCTTGTACCCCTGGGCACACTTAACCCAGGGCAACAAATAGTTATTGGATTGGATTATGATCTGGGCCTGCGGGCACACTTAACTGAACACACATGATGGCTACTATCACTGCATTGCCTTCATCTACACCCATGGGCACACTGAACTGCTGGTGTGGGGGAGTCAGTGAATTAAATATTTGCATGCCCACTGGTACAGTTAGCAAATGCTACTACTAATTATCTTACTTGAAACTTAATATAAGTTCAAAGTACAGCAAGGAAGGTGCTGCAAAAATCACAACTGTCACTGAAAATTAATAGATGTATTTGAAATTGCTTAATTCTAGGCCTGCATGTTGCCAGAACTGAAGAACCAGCTTTGGGGAAAAGACTTTATTGCAAATAATTGCCATTTTTCTGGCTATTTTACAGCTGCAAGATCCTGAATCAGACAGTTCACCCACTACTCTCTCCAAGCTGCTTACCTGTGTGAAATCTAGTCCACAGTTGATGCTTACTCTGCTCATTATTGAAGTTACCACTAGATGCTTTGTTAGCAAGAGGTCACTTTGGCAAACTGCCATGGAAACCTCTTGAAATAGTTTGACTGCTAACCTATAAGCTTCACTTGACATGGCACAATACAGTAATGCTGACAGCCTGCAATCACAGCTCAGTATTTACAGCACGTACAAATAACACTGATTGTTATTACATACCAGCTTGGCACAATCCAAAGGGGGTTGGGAACACATGTTGAACATGGGCTGAAAATATGGGATTCTTAGGATAATGGCTACTTGGAAGCTGAATTCAGTCCTTTAACCCAGTGGTTCTCAACCTTTGTACACTTGGCTTTGTATTGCTAATCTATAGGACACACTAGCCCACCCCCTCCAGGCCAAATCCAGCCATCTCCCTGACTCTCTGTGACACATTTACACCTGTGTGGTGACACAATAATGTGTCCCGACACAGTCATTGAGAACCACTGCTTTAACCTAACCATACAAGACAGGACATGTCAATAAACTAATATGGCCAAGCCTAATGTTAATCAACATAGATGCCCTGATTTTCAAAGATGCTGAGCATCTGTTGCTCCTGTTGATTACAGCTGGAGCCATGAGTGCTCACCACCTTGAAAAATCAGGCCAAGAGATTGAATTCACTGTTCCCTGAGGGAGGTGACCCTTTATAGGGCTGAGACCCAGTGTTGGTTTAGCTCTGGTCTGACTGGCGTTAGAAACCAAATCACTATCTGGCCTCAGCTGAGGCTGGCTTGGATAGAGCAGTGTAAGGAACCCTTAATTTCAGCAAGACTTGTGATGCAGTCCCACATGATCTCATAAGGCAGTGGATCCCAACCTTTTCAGTAACATGGCATATTCAATGAGACAAACAATTCCACAGCACACCCTCTTTTTCCAGCTGAATTGATTGCTCATAAACATCACATTTACTTACATTTACTATGGTTATGATCTTGCTAGAGAGGCCTGCAAAATAGTGCATAAAACACTATAAAGAGCCAATATATTAATGTTTCAAATCTATCAAAAAAAAAAAAGATACATGTCATCCCAATTTTGTCCTTTGGCTACCTACATTTAGAATATTTATGTTTTAGAATTGAAAGACCAATACCTCACTTTTAATTTGATTAATTTTCACAAGTTTTATGAGCTGTAATTTTGGTTGGACAGAATATTGTTTAAGATGAAACAATACTTGTTTTATATTGATTTTCATTACCTTTGTACAAAATTTCATGGCACATCAGTGTGCCATGGCAGACCAGTTGAAAACCACTAGGAGACAGTACTTTTGAAAAAGTCCTGGGGTTATAGTGGATCACGAATAGAATATGAGTCAATAATGTGATGCAGCTGGGAAAAAGGCCACTATTATTCTGAAGTACATTAACAGGCATGTCATATGGAAAACACAGGAGCTAGCTGTCCACCTTTACTCAGCACTGGTGAAGTCCCAGCTGGAGGACCATGTCCAGTTACGACTTCCACACTACAGGAAAGATGTGGATAAATTAGAGGGCCCAGAGGAGAGCAACCAAAATGATAAAAGGTTTAGAAAACCTGACTTATATCATCATAGAATCATAGGGTTGGAAGGGACCTCATGAGGTCATCTAGTCCAACCCCCTGCCAAAAAAAGCAGGACCACTCCCTCTAAATTATCCCAGCCAGAGTTTTGTCCAGCTGGGCCTTAAACATCTCTAAAGACAGGAGATTCCACCACTTCCCTAGGTAGCCCATGCCAATGCTTTACCACTCATCTAGTAAGAAAGTTTTTCCTAATATCCAGCCTCAACCTCCCCAGCTGCAACTTGAAACCATTGCTCCTTGTTCTGTCCTCTGTTACTACTGAGAACAGCTGAGATCCATCCTCCTTGGAGCATCCCTTCAGGTAGTTGAAGGTTGCTATCAAATCCCCCCTCAGCCTTCTCTTCTGCAGGCTAAATAAGCCTAGTGCCTTCAGTCTTTCTTCATAGGTCTTGTGCTCCAGCCCCTTGATCATTTTTGTTGCCCCCCCCGCTGGACTCTTTCTAATTTGTCCACATCCTTTTTGTAGTGGGGAGCCCAAAACTGGACACAGTATTCCAGATGCGGCCTCACCAGTGCCGAAAAGAGAGGAATGATTATCTCTCTCGATCTGCTGGCAACACTTCTTCTGATGCAGCCCAGTATGCCATTGGCCTTTTTGGCAGCAAGAGCACACTGCTGACTCATATTCAGCTTCCCATACACCATGACCCCCAGGTCCTTTTCTACAGTGCTGCTACTTAGGTGATCACTCCCCAGCCTGTAGCAGTGCATGGGGTTTTTCTGCCCCAAGAGCAGGATTTTGCACTTGTCCTTGTTGAACCTCATGAGATTTCTATTGGCCCACTGCTCCAACTTGTCAAGGTCTCCCTGAATCCCATCCCTGCCCTCCAGCGTGTCTACCATTCCCCCCAGCTTGGTGTCATCCGCAAACTTACTGATTGTGCAATCTATCCCATCATCCAGATAATTAATGAAAATGTTGAACAGAACTGGCCCCAGGACCGACCCCTGGGGCAAACCACTTGTTACTGGTTGCCAGCTAGACATGGAGCCATTGATTCCTACGTACTGAAACTGTTGATCTAGCCAGTTCTCTGTCCACCTTACAGTCCACACACCCAACCCATACATCCTTAACTTGCTGACAAGAATGTTGTGGGAAACCATATCAAAAGCCTTTCTAAAGTCAAGTTATATCACATCAACGGCTTTTCCCGCATCCACAAATCCAGCCACCTCATCATAGAAGGCGATGAGGTTGGTCAGGCATGATTTACCCTTGGTGAATCCATGCTGACTGTTCTTGATCACTCTATTTTTCTCCAAGTGTTTCAGGATGGACTCTTTGAGAACCTGCTCCACAATTTTTTTTTATGAGGAAAGGTTTAAAAAAAAAATGGGCAAGTTTAGTGTTGTGAAAAGACCGAAGGGGAACAAGATAGTAGTCTTCAAATATATTAAGGGGTGTTAGAAAGAGATGGGTGATTAATTGTTCTCTGTGTCCATAGAAGGTATGACAAGCAGTAACAGGCTGAATCTGAAGCAAAAATTTAAGTTACATATTTGGGAAAACTTTCTAACTCTAACAGTAGTTAAGCTCTGGAACAGACTTCCAAGGGAGGGTATGGAATTCCCATCACTGGAAATTTTTAACAATAGGTTGGACAAACACCTGTCAGCGATGGTCTAAGTTTACTTGGTGCTGCCGAAGTGCAGCGAAGAACTTCTCAAGGTCCCTTCTGGCATACATTTCTATAAATACAACTAAATATGGAAATAGAACTGCCTTCTCACCTCAGAATAAATCAGTACAGCCATTTGTTTTAAGTTACATAGGGAGAGTTGCATAGGGAAGATGCATTGAGAGTCTTCTCTTCACTGTCTTGTAAAGAAGACACGAGCCAGAATTACCTGGAGTCCTTATACCCCTCTTAAGGATTACATTCTCTGGCTTCCTATTTGTATACCTTTTAAATGAAAATTGATTTGTTGCAGAGGTCTCTGGCATATATGACTTGTAACTAATGTGACTGCTTTATGGACTGATTATTGAGTTTATCAGTTAATTCTGATTTTTTTTAAAGTAATGTACAGAAATGTGGAAGGCAATTATCCAGACACATAAAAAGTGATTCATGAAAAATGTGGAATAGCTATTAATTTATTATTTTACAGTATTATCATTGCAACATATGAAATGTGAGAGTCTAATATACCTGGAAGGCTACCTTATGGAAAACAGTATATTGCTGTCATTAATGGAGCCATACCAGATGGAAATAGCTTCATTTTTAACAGCCATTACTTCTGCCTCTCTACATGGCTCTGAAAACCCAAAGTGTATAATCAGAAGGAATAAAAAAACACCTCCCCATGCAGTCAGGAGTCCTTTCAATGACTGCGGGAATTAAGGAGATCCTGAATGGTTAGTGTAGGCATCACAGGCTGTGGCAGCCAAGGAGAACTAAAGGCCCATATGAATGACAGACATGGAATGGTTCTTCTTAATTTATGACTACTCCATGTTGGCTTGTGTAGTAGAGTGTTTTCTGTAGGACTGTGTTGGTTTAACTCAGAAAGAGTCTGTTTGGAAAACCAGGCCAGAAGGGAGGAAGATGGTTCATGTTAGCCACCTTTCAGCAAACACTGAAGAGCTATTAATAGCTGCATAGACACTTGTCCCTTACATAGGCTGTTAACAAGAAAGCCAGGCAGCTATAGCCTAGCTACCTGGGCTCCCCTGGAGAGTTGGATAGCCGGACCTGCTCCTGGCAAGGAGTTGGGTCGAGATGCCTGCTTGGCTTCAGGACCTGCTCCCACCAAGGAGTGAGTATGGACACAAAGAAGCCTGGGCAGCTAGACCCCACTCCTCAGGGGTGGAGTGGCAGGGAACAAGGAGAGGAGAAGCCCCCTGGCAGCTTCCCCCACTCCTGGCGGGGGGGGGGGCAGCCCACCGGGAGCCTCTGAAGCAGCCAGCTGGAGCTGCTCTGGAGCCACGAGACCAGACTCTCAGCTCCCCAACACTGCTCTTTGATCAGGAAGTGCTCCTGGAGAAAACAGACAGTACTGACCCAAGGAGAATAATGGAAACCTAAACCACCATAGTAATTACTACGGTGGCTATAAGTCAACCTAATGCAGATAAACTTACTTTTCTAGTGCAGACATAACCTAAGGGTGGGTAAATTGCAAAATAACACCCAGCACAGGTAAAGGCATGAGGCCCAACATCTGAGTGAGTTCAGTCTCAAGAGACAAGAGGAAGGACAAAGGTGCACTCTCTCCTGTAACCCAACAGTAGGCATCCAATAGACTCTGTATTTACTACTACTGAGTGCTGTCTCTTCTCCACAACAAGGATCACTGCAAGTGTCCTTTGCCACAGAGAAATTAATGAGGCCAAACCTCATAAACCACCATTTGTAGAAAAGCCATCATCTGTAGGGGTTCAAAACCATCAGCAGTAGTAGCCGCTACAGTTTCAGCCATTCCCTACCACTTTCCCCATAATATAGCAGTAGTGAAAAAGAACATGGAGAACAGGTGAATTCAGTGCTCAGCTGACATTCTTTCTTACTCAGATAGAATAGTTTACCTCCCAACCTCTGCAAGGCTCACCACAGACTGCTGGTTCCCTGAAGAGCACACTTGCAGATTCAGTCTGTACAGATTTCAGTCAGTCTTGTGGTTTTTTGTTCTTTTTTTTTTTTTTGTGTTGTTGTTGTTGTTGTTAAATCAGAGATAGAGAACAGAACAGGCTATAAGGAATCCTCTTTAATAAACACAGAAAGAGGTCACAGGTGACAAAGTGCCTGAGGTTCAAGCAGTGCTGCTAACATTATTGTACAACATTACAGAATATGCTGTCCATTGAAATGCCCAAATACAGTAATGCTAGGTGCATCACAAAGCCTAAAATAAGTAGATCTTGCTCAGGGTAAAACAACTGGGGTTCTTGCCTGGGGTCTGACAGCATGCCTGAGCTATCACAGGCTTTGGACAAGACATTAAAGTAAGGTTCTAACTGAAGATCCCACAGCATTTTGTGTAAATAAAGGGGACATGCCTTACATTCTCATTCTCATAAAACAGCATCTGATGAGTTTATCTGTCACTGCAGAGAAAACAATGGCTGCCAGGTTTGCCTGTGCAGTGTGGGGGAAATCTGGTCTGGGTCCTCAACCTGGAAACAGAAACCACAAATCCTCCCCAAAGATGAAGGCCCATTCCCAGCTGAGACTCGAATCAGCAGAGAATGAGGTGTGGTTCAGAGTTTATTATTCAGCTGAATAATAAAAGGAACTGCATCAGAGGGAAGCAAAGAGAAGCTAGCCTCTCTGAGCAAGAACCCCCAGTATAGGGGTTACAGGTCACATATACCTTCTAACATGCAAAATACAATATACATAATGCAACAAGCTCATGCATAATACAACAAGTTACAACATGCCTCACATCTGTACATGGTATTACTACTTTTAATATGCAGGTTACATAATTAGATTATACTTAATAGGCAGCATATAGTTAGCCCACTTCTGTTGTTGTTTACAGCTTATCTGGGTAACAGTTACTGTCCTTGACCAATGAGAGTGGCCAGACTCCTGTGACCCCTCAGCTACCTAGCCCCTTGAAAAAACAACAAGGAGTTGTGTGGCACTTTAAGACTAACAGATTTATTTTTTGCATGAGCTTTCGTGGGAGAAGATCCCACTTCCTCAGATGCTTCGAAGATGGGTGAACTTACAGAAAGGAATGAAACTAAATGCAAGGGGTTGTAAAACATAGGATCAGGTCATAAAGTAACAGCAAATCAGAGCAGTTTACAGGCTCAAACCATGGGAAGCCTGAAGTCAAATTACCCTTTGTAATGGGAAAAGAATCCATTCCTAATCACTCGACGATGGATTTGTTAACGACTGTCGTTAGAGCTGTACCTGGGACATCAAGACTTCAAAGAGAGACAGCTCAACTCGAATTAATATGCAAGCTAAATTCTGTGAAAGTAGGACTGAATCGAGACTATGGTTTCTTTTCCCATTACAAAGGGTAATTTGACTTCAGGCTTCCCATGGTTTGAGCCTGTAAACTGCTCTGATTTGCTGTTACTTTATGACCTGATCCTATGTTTCACAACCCCTTGCATTTAGTTTCATTCCTTTCTGTAAGTTCACCCATCTTCGAAGCATCTGAGGAAGTGGGATCTTCTCCCACGAAAGCTCATGCAAAAAATAGATCTGTTAGTCTTAAAGTGCCACACAACTCATTTTTGTTTTTTCACTGGACTAGACTAACACGGCTATAACTTTTAAAATTACCTAGCCCCTGCCAACCTGTTTATCAGACTAGGGTGATAGCTTCCCCTCAGGGGACAGACAGGAGGGATTGTTTTATAATCAACCTTTATGGATTACCTCTTGTATCTATAGAAACAGTCTACCTTCTTATCAATCTAAACCCCTAGCTCTCCTGACTTATGCCTTAATAAACTTCAAGCAGTTGTGTGGCACTTGTCTAAGCAAACACAGAGCCTCTGACACAGAACTTCCAGACCAAACGTACTCCATCTTTAAACTTCCTTTACAGCAGTCACTAAAATACCAGTAACTATTAAATTCACTGTGAGAATGAAAGGTATCATAAGGAAACCAATTTTTATTCTATGAATCCAACACATTTATTAGTCCCAGATTCTAATCCTCCAGCTACTATGTAAGAATTATGCTGATTTATATAAAATGCCACTCTAACATGTGGGATCCTTCTTTCTCTGCTGGGTAGGAATGAGATCACCTATGAAAACATGTGTTTAGACAGGGTCCAGGTGAGTAGCTTTGACTTTCTAAAAAGATTCAGATCAAACTGAGTTCCATTCTCATTGAATAAAGTGCAACTTACTATTAAGCAGGAAACTGTCACAGCACTTGCCACATACACTGCTATGTTGTCTAAAAGTTTTGCAGTTATCTCACGTCATTCATCCAAAAAATTGATCTTCACAAATTTTTTGAGCACTCAGCAAAGGAACCAGTTATGTTCTGAAAGCTGCGTAATTTGTTCACTTCATTCTTCACTATGTTCCCAGCAAAAGGCCTCATTAGCCTTGTCTCCTTTGATGCACCTAATTTGCCTTTCCCTGCCCCTCAGAAGCTTTGAGGTCTTGCCGACATTGTCAGAAACAGTGTGCAGGGGAAAAAATTTGATTAAATTACAGAATGAAAGAGTAGTTTGCATGATCAGGGTGAATTCAGCAAGACTGTTTGAGGACAACGATAATTGGATGTGGTGGTAGTAGCCAAAGCAAAAGAATGAATGAGACAGATAAATGGCTGGGGAAGACCATCTTTTGGTGGTGGTAATAATAATATTCTTCAGATTTCTAGCACCTTTCTTCATCAAAGCTTTCAAAGAACTTTGTTAGCTGTTAATGAATATATTTTAGTGTTAAGTACTAATATCCCCATTTGACAAGCAGTTACAACACTGGGATATTAAAGAATTTGACCGAGATCATAAAGGAAGTCTATAGCAGAGACAGCAAAAGAACTCTGGAGGCCCAGCTACCAATGTCCTACTCTAGCCAATAGCCAACACACCACATGGGTTAAAAGGACAATATTGATTTCTCATACTCTGATTAACAAACTCCAAGCTAGAGGTTGGTTGTGTTCCCTAAGGAGTGTTATAGGAGCTTAGTTCAGCACAGAACAGAGAGTTCTGCATGACCAATGATCCCAATTAGTGGGACTTTAGTTTCCCTTTATGCCTTCAGAAAATTGAGATTTACCTGTAATAAACTTTAACACTATAACAATATCAAAAGAAGTCTTTTCATTATTTTATTTTAAATATTGTCAGCTGTGGGAAAATGTAACAGTATTGGGCAAATACAACAGAAGATAGTTAAGGCATGGAAATCCACAGCTAAGATGTCCTTAATTCAACCATCACATCCCCATGAAATATCCATACAGTTATGACTGCTGCATTTGAGTTTTTGGCCTAGATCCTCAAAGGTACTCCATATTTAGGCACCTAAATCCTACTAAAATCAGTGGCTCCTAAAAAAGAACCAAGAATCTGGGCCTGTGATTCATGGTTGAAACAAGCTGATTTTTTGTCACTACTAGGAAGACATATTTCGGTTCTTAACTCAAACTGAATATGAAAAAAAACAAACATCTTAAAACGTCAATTTAATCAGAGACGACAAAATAAGTTCTAAAGGAGTAGCCATATTAGTCTAGTTCAGCAAAAGAGAGTCCTGTGGCACTTTCAAAGACTAACAAATTTATTTACCATATGAGCCTTTTCTCCCACGAAAGCTCATACAATAAATAAATTTGTTAGTCTCTTAAAATGCAACAAAACTAGCAGGACCTGCCTCACCATAGGGTAAAGTTACGGCTGTTGGGTACCTTAAATGTGTATTTTCATAACTTAATACTGAATGTTCTGTGTTATAATGCTCATTTTGTGATATCAGCTCTATTTCCTTTTCGCCCTTACATTTATTTGAGCTTTCAATCTTAACTTAGGCTAACAAAGATTTTTGTATGGGAATCTGTGCACACACATATGCACAAAAACATAACTTTTTTTTAAAAAAGTAACATCTTTAAATACAAAAAAACAAGCCTGGTCTTCACAATTCACTCTACAGTATGCTAACTGCATCAACTATGGCAGTTTGAGCTTTCAATCAGTACAAAGCAGGATTTTCTCCCATGAAAGCTCATGCAATAAATAAGTTTGTTAGTCTTTAAATGCCACAGGACTCCTTGTTTGTTTTACTTGAAAAAAGTTTCACCGGTGTACCCAAAAGCCCCCATTAAGTTTTAAAACAAACAAGGAGTCCTGTGGCACTTAAAGACTAACAAATTTATTTACTGCATGATATTTTGTGGGAGAAAAATCCCCCCTTATCAGACACACAAATGGGATTTACTCCCACAAAATATCATGCAGTAAATAAATTTGTTAGTCTTTAAGTGCCACAGGACTCGACTGACACGGCTGCCCCTTTGGAACATAAAAGCGGCACAGGTGTCCGGGGCACGAGAGGGGCCGCACAGTGCCACCCACAGCTCATTGAGCTTTTTAGCGTATCGTAAGCCCAAAGCATCAAATTGAGCAAGACAACAAAATACCATGTCGCTGAGTGCCACTCTGCCAGAAACTCTCCAAACTGAATCCTCTATTTGTCCTTAAGGGTGGAGATACTTATGACATGCTACATGATTGATTAAAATAAACTAAAAAATAAAGCTGCCAACATTACAGAGAACAGTCCCTGGCCTGCTCCTGGTGCCAGGCGTCCTTTAAGGGGCGCTGGGCAGCCGGCTGTTGAGGGACATGGCTGAAGAAATGTTTTTACCTTTGTAACTGGCAGGGGAAACCAGAGACTTGGATGGGACTATGCACTGCCAAGGACGCAGCACAATGGCACAAACTAGGCACCATGCTGGTGGTGAGGTCAGCCATTAAGGCGGCCACCGGGGCGAGACAAGCAGCGGGCAGCTCTAAGCCGGCCCGGGATTTCCTCCCTCACAAGCCTAAAACACCGCCCCCCGCCCGCCCAGCCTTTACGCATGCGCGTTGGTGGGATAAACCATACCACTCCTCGTTGGGGGGGGGGGTGAGCAAATCCTTGAGGCTCCTAGCCCTACCTGAAGGCCCGACGCCGCTCGCCCAAGCGAGGGCTATTTAGATCGGTGTGACCTCTGCTTGTCGGGTTCCAAACAGGCGAAGTTCCCGGGCGTGGCCCTTTCCAATCCATTTCCCTCCCACGCCTCCCCTACGCAAGAATGGTTCGCCTCGGCGCCGGGCCCTGCCGCTGAGGGTCGGCCCGGCAGCCGCCATTTTGTGAGCGCGGTAGAAGGAAAGTGGAGGCCGGCGCGCGGCGTCCCTTCGCCCCTGTGAGGCTCCCCGCCCCCCGGTGAGCAGAGCGCGGCGGGGAGCTAGAGGCGCTGGTTTCTCGGGCCTCAAGTGCGGCTGGGCCCTTCCCGAGCGGGCTGCGGGGAGCTGGGGTGGGGACTCGGGGAGGGGGCTCAGCGGCGAGGCCTAGCTGGGCAGGGTTGGGGTTTATAAACTAGGCCTCATTTCGGAGCAACCTATCAGTCAAAGTGTGGTCCTCGCCCCCTCGGCGAAGAAGTGGGTCGGTCCTGCCCCCTTCTCCCTGTGGGTTAGTCGGGGCTCTGCGCCCTCGTCCCGTTTCTCTGGCCACAGCGTGATCGGGACATTCAGGGCCTCCCCTCCCCTCCCCCCCCAACGTTGGAAATGGTTTGGTCCCTCCTTCCTGCTCCCCCCCCCCGCCCATGGCGTGGTCTTTGCCCCTCCACCCTGCAGTGGCAGTGTCGCCTTTCATAGACTCAGGGTTGCAAGGGACCTCATGAGATCATCTAGTCCGCTGGTTTTCAAATTTTTTGTTTGGGACCTAGTTGAAAAAAAATCATTTATGCCCGCGACCCAGCAATTACATTTTCTAGCAAAGCATTCCAGTCTTTTGGCTGTGGCGGCAAAGAGAGCCACGACCTGGTGCCTAAGAGTCTGGGCCTCAGTTTTGGGTTTCTACCCTAAGTTTGACAACCACTGATCTAGTGCAACCCCCTGCTAAAAGCAGGACCACTCCCACTAAATCCTCCCAGCCACCTCTTCCAACATATGCTTGTCTTTGCCCCAACCCCAAGTAGGAGGGGATTGGTTGAGATCATTGTATCTAGTAAAGAAGTCTTTTTCCCCTTTGACATAACTTTGTTCACAATCGTTCTCTCCAGGCATAGCACTTAAATGCCACTTTATATGGTAACATAACACACAAAGCTTAGAGAAGATAACATCCAACATCTCTAGTTGGTTCCTAGTGCCTAGGAAGACATCCATTGTAGGTGTTTTACAGAGAAACAATCAGATTGATTTCTTAATGAGATTAAAAATGACCAAAATTAGGGTAAAGTTGCTTATTCCTTTATCACACTCCTTTTTTTTGTAGCTCTGTTAGTAAAATCTGAGGAAGATGTCTGAGTATATTCGAGTTACTGAGGATGAGAATGATGAGCCCATTGAGATCCCCTCAGAGGATGATGGCACTGTGCTGCTATCCACAGTTACTGCCCAGTTTCCGGGAGCATGTGGCCTGCGTTACAGGAACCCAGTGTCTCAGTGTATGAGAGGAGTCCGGCTAGTGGAAGGAATTCTGCATGCTCCAGATGCTGGTTGGGGAAATCTGGTCTATGTTGTTAATTATCCCAAAGGTTTGTCTGTGTTCCATTAATTTTTGTTACAACCTAGTTACAAGGAATTTTACATCAGGATCTATAGATTCATTTTTGTGTTTTCTTCTTAACATTAAACCATAGCACAATTGCAAATGCTAAACCTGCAGTATATATCAGACGTGGCCAAGCTGCGGCTTGGGAGCCGCATGTGGCTCTTGAATGAAAAAGTGTGGCTCGCGGAAGAACATCAGCAAATCAGTTTAGTAGGTAAAAGTATATGACTGTATACCACAGTGCAGCTCTTGAAGGTTTAATAATCAACTTGTGTGGCTCTTGAATTCCATAAGTTTGGCCACCGCTGGTATATATTGAAAAGGTCCGTGTCACTTTGTGTTTGCCTGGTGCATAAAGTAAATTTTATAGAGTTCTTAAATTTGTTGGATTAAGCACTGCATTTGTACAAGATGCATTACAAAAAAGACTGTGCCCTACTATTTGTAAGGCATTTAACAGTCTTATACAGATAACTTCCAAAGGGTTTGCCCCCATGGCACATTATATGATTAGAGCCAAGGATATTGTTGTGGGGAAAAAAGGGTGACAAGAAAAGGAAAGTAAGGAGTAAGGGGAGCATTTTTCCTTTTTTCAGAGTTGCTGTTATCCCAAACTACATATAACAGACACATTCTTTGGTCAGGCGTGTGAATGTTATTTGGCATGATTTCTGTAGAAAACAAGATGAAAATGTGTTTTTAGATGAGGGTTAGAGTGTTCCTGTCTTCCGCACTCCTTTCCCCCATATTGTAGGGCAGTTGCTTATGGGTTATTTATAACATATATGCAGCAAATAATATGGATTTCTTCACAGTTCTAAGATTCATAATAAATCCTTTTTTAAAAAGGATGCATTATTTTTGTTATACTGCTTCTGACCAGTGAAAGTAAATTTCCTTTGCTAAAATGTGGAGATGACAGTTCCTGATGTACATCTTTACATTCAGATAACAAGAGGAAAATGGATGAAACAGATGCCTCATCAGCTGTAAAAGTAAAACGAGCAGTACAAAAGACATCTGATTTAATAGTTTTGGGTCTTCCCTGGAAAACTACTGAGCAAGATCTAAAGGAATATTTCAGTACGTTTGGAGAAGTTCTCATGGTGCAGGTAAATTTCTGTTGCATTTGACTCTGCTTGAGTCAAAAGCTATGAATTCAGATAACTTGGAAGTTTTTCAGCATGAGTCAGTACAATGCAAAAAGGGCACAATAAATTTCAGAGCACATCTTTAACTGTTGAATCATTAAAACTTGCTCTATGGTCTTCATAGTATGCTATTGTGAACCATATTTTTCTTGGAGGTATCTTGGCTTTTGTTCCATTAGTTGCAACAAGTCAAGATTTGATTTCTGAAAAGAGGATGATTCTAATGTTACACCATATGGCCCATTGTGTGGTGTTCAATTTTTTAACTTTATTGGAATGGTAGCTGTAGCATTTGTGAGGACTTACTTTTTATAGTCCTTGTTTGAATTTGAAACTTCTTTGGATTTAGGTTTATGGGTTTGTTTTATACTGAGACCGGATTAGCACTTTGCCATGATGCATCAATAGTTTTTTGAACATTGTTTGCTACAATGATAATTCACACGGCCTGATTTTGTAAGTATGAAACCTTCAAATGCTTTTGCATACTGTGGTTGTTAGTACTATGGAAAAAAAATGAGATCCATCTTCGAAGCATCTGACGAAGTGGGATTTTCTCCCACGAAAGCTCATGCGAAAAATAAATCTAATAGTCTTAAAGAGCCACACGACTCCTTGTTTTTTTTGTTTTTTTTTTTGTTGTTGTTGTTTTTTGCTGGACTAGACTAACACGGCCATCCCTTTGGAAATTGTTAGTACCATGGGCCATTTAATGAGGGAAAACAGGCGCCTCGTTGAGATAGGATTAAAACTTTTTTACATTGCAGTCTTTTAACCATGCTTTGGTAATCCTAGCAGTCCCTTTGATCTAGGAGAGAACTACTAATTAGCATGTGTTGCAGCTAATGTAAGAATCCCAGTGCGTACTATTGCTTCAGTATGTCAGCTGCCTAGATTATCTCACTCTCCGTCTCCTCCCCCTTCCACTTTTAGGTTAAGAAAGATATTAAAACTGGTCATTCAAAGGGATTTGGATTTGTTCGATTTACGGAGTATGAAACCCAGGTGAAAGTGATGTCTCAACGACACATGATAGATGGACGATGGTGTGACTGTAAACTTCCTAATTCTAAGGTACTTCTCTTCAAATTGTTTTAGTGTTTGTAGACCTGTGAACGAAAGGTGCACTTTTAGCCATCTTGTTGTGTGAAGACAGGATGAAATAAATAGGAAAACATATATTTAAAGGAGGACTTTGAAGAGAGGTGAGAAGTCAAGGAAGGAGTGAACCCTGAAAGTTAGGTAGGTTGATGCTGAGGAGAAGAGACTGAAGGAGCAGTGAGGTGGGGTTTGAGACAAGAGTTACTTAGCACAGGGGAGGAGATGTCTAATTTGGAAACTATAGGAACCATTCTGATGCTACCATAAATGTCATACAGTCCCTGCTTAAACTGCTTTAGATATTGTCCTCATTTTGCAGGAAAGGGGGTGGGGTGGAGGTTGAGCTAGGTAATTTGCGGTTAGGGAGGTCTTGGCTGGATATTAGAAAAAACTTTTTTACTAGGAGTGTGGTGAAGTCTTGGAATGAGCTGCCGGAGGAGGTGGTGGGGTCTCCATCTTTAGAGGTGTTTAAGGCCCGGCTGGACAAAACCCTGACTGGGATGGTTTAAGCGGGAGTGGTCCTGCCTCTGGCAGGGGGTTGGACTAGATGACCTATGAGGTCCCTTCCAACCCTATGATTCTGTGAAAGGCCAGAATGAGTCAGTGGCAGAACTGGGGACAGGACCTGAAACTTCTGACTTTATATGTATTCAAATGAATTATTTAAACCACAGGGAGTGCCCTGCTGCCGACCTAGCCAGTTCTTTCTTGCCATCACATTTCATTTCTCTTCTCCTTTCCTTCTTTATTATTCACACATGTGCCTCCAGCACCACTACTAGGCAATGCCCCTTGAGAGGGCATTCAATCTAAATAAATATCCAGTCATCAGAGAAGCTCTTGATTATGGGGTGGTAGATATGACTGTTGTCAGGATTATTAGAACTACACCACTACAAAAGCAAAGATAAGTGATTTCCCTAAAACTTGTAGCACAAATGAGGCCCAAGAGGCTAAGATTTCTTCCATCTACTCAGGAATTCCAAGTTCACCCCTGCAGTCATTCTCAAGTTATCTCAGCTAGAGGGGAGAGCAACTGGGAGGGTTGCTTTTCTTTAGATCTTCTTATAACCGGGACTTACGCCCATAACCTGATTAATATTTGTTTTGAGTTCTAAATCACAAAAGAAACACAGCTGTATTTAGTATTCATAAAGATTATTACAGTTTTCTGTCAATATTTTTTTTCTTTTTGCAATTCTACCCAGCAAAGTCCTGATGAACCTTTGCGTAGCAGAAAGGTGTTTGTTGGGCGGTGCACTGAAGATATGACTGCAGATGAGCTCCGGCAGTTTTTTTCTCAATATGGCGAAGTAGTAGATGTCTTCATCCCCAAACCCTTCCGAGCTTTTGCTTTTGTTACATTTGCAGATGATCAGGTATTTATTTAAAAATACGTTAGCTCCTGACATTTTGGAGACTTTCTCCCATGTCTTTTCAATACCTCTCTACCATTCTTACGGTAAAGGACGACAAACACTATCGCTTGGCATGTAATTGGAGTGAGTTGTGCGTTGCTTGGTTTTTCTACTGCAGTTTGAGAGTTTAAGTTGTACTTTTGAATTATGTGAATATGTTTACAGTTCATGTCTACAGATTCACACTTCTTAGCTGTTACTGTGTATGTGGATCTTCATGCTAGATTGTTAACTTAAGTTTATTCAGTAAAGTTATAGACTCTTGGTTTTAATTGGAGTCAGATCTTTACACACCCTTTCTCTGCCTCTTACAAATGTACTCAGAATCATGTGGCTTGTCTTGTTTTGTTGTAACAGGTACTTTTTAAAAGAGTCTAATCCTCTATTTATTTACATCCCTTATTTCTTATAGGTTGCCCAGTCTCTTTGTGGAGAGGACTTGATCATTAAAGGAATCAGCGTTCACATATCCAATGCCGAACCCAAACATAATAGTAATAGGCAGTTAGAAAGAGGTGGAAGATTTGGTGGTAATCCAGGTGGCTTTGGGAATCAGGGTGGGTTTGGTAATAGCAGAGGAGGAGGAGGGGGATTGGGGAACAACCAGGGCAGTAATATGGGTGGGGGAATGAATTTTGGAGCGTTTAGCATCAACCCTGCTATGATGGCGGCAGCCCAGGCAGCCCTGCAGAGTAGTTGGGGAATGATGGGCATGCTAGCTAGTCAGCAGAACCAGTCTGGGCCATCAGGAAACAACCAACCTCAAGGCAATATGCAGAGGGAACAGAACCAGGGTTTTAGTTCTGGAAGTAATTCTTATGGAGGATCTAACTCTGGTGCAGCAATAGGTTGGGGCTCAGCATCAAATGCAGGATCAAGCAGTGGGTTTAATGGAGGCTTTGGTTCAAGTATGGATTCCAAATCATCAGGCTGGGGAATGTAGACATAGTGGGCTCTGATGCTGACTGTATGGTGGGAAGTCAAATTTTTCTAAACTCATGGTAAGTATATTGTAAATTACATATATACTAAAATTTTCCTGATCAATTTGTTCAGTGTGCATTATAGTCAGCAGTATTTTTGACATTTTTCTTTTGTAAAAAGAAAGGTTAAAGGAATTTTATAAGTTTTTGTTACATAATTTGTTGGACTATTGAATGGTTGAAAGTGAACTGCTGTTTGCCTGATTGGTAAACTAACACACTACAATTGAGAGGAAGGATTTCTCCTGTGATATTTTATTCTTTGTTTCCTGATCAGCTGAATTCTTTGCATGTTCAAAAAGGAAACCATTGGTCAAACTACATTCTTTTCCTCGTTTGTTTTAATTTGATCCCCACCATAAGAATATCTCCATATGCCCCAGTTGGAGAACACAGCGTCAGTGTCAGGTTATTTGTTGTTTGTTTGTTTGTTTGTTTTCCTTTTAACATACTGTCTCCCCTCATTTACTAAGTACAATATGAAGACTTCATTTAATCTCTGCAGTTCATCTCATTTCAAATGTGTATAGAAGGAATCACTTAATTGAAAGCAGTGCTGTAAATATTCTGCTATAGGAATACTTCTGTCTACATGCTTTCTCATCCAAGAATACTTCATCACACTGCACATGCTACGTCTTAGACGGTGGGTGTTCCATTTTTATCCGCTACTCTTTATTTCATGGAGTCGTATCAACGCTATGAACGCAAGGCTGTGAGATGGAACCAGAAGGCTGTTTGAACTTTTGAAACCTTGTGTGGGATTGATGGTGGTGCCGAGGCATGAGAGGGCTGGTAGTATGTGCGAGAAAAAGGAGAGCGCATGCAGAGACTTGGTGGTGCATTATGGGATTTTATTTTACTTGGCGAGATGTCTCTCGATCCTGTGGCTTTGGTGAGAGAGTGTGCAGAGAGCAATGGTAGCAAATAAAGTACGAGTGTTTTCATTCAAAGGACATCCATATCTGAAAGACTGTGGGTTTTATACCTAGATAACCAATTAGTTGAATGTGTTAAGTGAAATGAATATCTGTATTTTTTCATTATGTCAACTGCTGTGAATGCTGTATGGTGTGTGTTCTTTCCTGTTAATGATATGTAAGTGTGGTAATGTGAACTGAAGATGATGGGGTTTGTGATAAGAACATTGAGTTTGTGGTGTGCTTTGCGGTAGTTGTAGCAGAGTTCACGAGCGAGCTCAGTGTGCCTCTTAAGGGTGGAAGTTCCACTGTCTGTAAGATATCCATAAGAATGCTGTTTGCTGCAGTTCTGTGTTTGGATGCTTTTATAAGATTTGTCAATGTAGGAAATTCTTAAATAAAACTGATTTAAGTAATGTGTGTCTTTGTTTTGCAGCCCTGAATGCAAAGAATTCATAGCAGTTAATTTATTTTACCCTTTGAGATGAACTTCCATAAAGTTGTCTTTGCAGTAACTCAGTTTGTTTCAGATAAGCATGCTTTAAAAGTTGACAAGTCAAATGGATTCATCATGCATTGAAACCTGACACTCAGCTTTGTAATCCACTGTCTATTTTTGTATTATTCTGTGATATGTATCTAAAATCCAGTTCTCACAAGGTTGGGTGCCCTCATCTAAAATGGTAAGCCATTCCCTCCAGCTTCCATCCTCAATAAGGAAGCTCCTACTTGTTTTTAGGATTTGGGGTGGGGGGTTTTGGGAGGGAGAGGTATTGGGTGAAGGAGCAAATACTTAACACCAGTCAGTAGACTTGCTGCTTTTAAATGCATTTTTGCAAAGCAGCTTCTTTGAGGATAAGAGTGTAAAGCAAAATAAATATTGATGGCTGCTTTAAAGGAGCCTGCTGATGGGAACCAAAGGGAAAATATTCCCATTCTAATTTCAGCACAGAAGAAACCATAAACTTGCGGCTAAAATAAAAATATTAGCTCACAATGAAGACTGTCCACCTGAAGAAAACTGGTAAATTTAGGTTTCTTATCTCCAAAACGGAAACATTCACTAGTGACACATCAAGCAAAATTACTTCCCTATTAGATCTTCAGAAATTGGTTAGTGTGTGTTTGAAATACACCATCACACTGAACTTTTTATTACTGTATTCCATATTAATCCTGCAGTTTTGGAATATGGAGGGAGACTTAAGGCACTTAGCTCTTAGATTCTGTTTTGACTTGGATATTTAAATTCTTAAAGTGCATCTTAATTAGGATGCATCCTATTTACTTGTATCTCAGTGTGGCTTCTTATGAAGGGGAGGCCACCTAATTTTTGTTAGATACTTGCATGAGTTTTAATAACTGCAGTTCAAGGGGATAACTGGCAACATGGTTTCAGTCTACATCCTTCAAAAAAAAATCAGAGGGGTTGTGAACTGAGGTACAGTTGTAATCCCACATCTTTTCACTACTCAAATCCCACTGCAAAAAGTTGCTTAATTTTCTGCACCTAAATCAATAATGATTTCCAAACTCTGTACCATCTGAATTTTGCATTTTAGCACTTGCACTAGTACCAGTTACTGCTGCTGAGTAACACTTAAAAATGGTTTTCTGGGATCTCCAAAGACTAAACGGTGGCATCCCTGCAAGGATCCTGCTGGTAAGTTTATCATTAGCATGACTTTAATTATTTAAACATGTTTTAGTCCAGGATCAGGTGTTAACAGCTTGGCAGCATTAGGCAATCTTTATTATGAATTTCAGTCCCCATCCCCTCCCAACCCTCAAAGAAACTCCTGACAGTTTTATAGCAGTTTTCAGATTTTATTGGTCATTTTATCTAAATGCTTTTTATATTTTAGTGTTTCAAGTGAGCTAATAAAAAGTATTTTTGTCACCATCTGCAAGCGTTGAGTCTTGTTTTTTAATAGTTCTTATGTATTATTACAATTATGTGATTAAGTAGGCAAAGGATGTTTGAAGACTAGAAAAAAAGTTTTTTATGTAATTAGGCTATACCTTTCAGGCTAATTTAGCAACAATAAATAATAAGTTTAGCATTACAAGCACTGAGCAAACTTTTTAGGGTAAGCTGCCAATTCTGACCAATAGGAACGTTCTGCTACGCCTGATGCAATGTTCGCAGTTTCCTGGATAGTACTGTTTTGAATTTGAGTGAATACTGAGACTGGAGCATTATATGACTTAAATTACATTTCTCTGAACACATGGCTGATGACTAAATGTGAGAACATCTTCAGAGTTATGGCTGTACTACTTCTCTGTTCTGGTACTGTAGAGACAGAATATTAAAATAAGATCCCAGTGAAGATCACTGCAATAGTGATTAAGGGTGTCTACTCTGTGGTTCTGTCAAAACTGTTCTTAAAAGTAGAGCTGAAAAGTTCTGTCCCTAATCTGCCAAAGTCTTGCAGAATTGTCCAACTGAAGCTATTGGGGTTTTATCAAAGGCAGCATGCATCTCAGAGAGCTAGTCAAAATTTTTAATCTGGACATTCATATTCTGCTTTGCAGGACAATATGGTTGTGCTAATATAACTGCTCAACAATCTTTCCCACTGCCTCTACACATACATTCTTTAATTTGCAGGATTGGGAACACTGCAGTTTTAAATTGTGTGCACAAGAAACTTAAATGTCGTCTATCTGAGAGTTAGTGTTAAGTATCACCTAAGGTTGAGTTTTCTATAATCTTTGTTTATTTACATTGTGCATTTAGCAGCATCTTGTTTAAATCTTTCCCTTGATCATTTGAGCCTTCCACCTAGCAAAAGGTATGGAAAACAACTTTATAAATTTGTGTTTAAAACTAATTGATTAGATTACTGTGGAAGATAGAACAGCTTGAAGTATGAATTAACAAAATCAAAGTGAAGTCTAGTAAATCAGCGTTCAGAATAATACAAAATGAACCTGATCCATAGAGCCCTGCACAGATACAAAAATGTGGGTCCAATCCACAGCCACAAGAATTGGTTTATATCAAGCCTTTCATCGGGGTCAGATCAATGCAGAGTCTATAGGGGCTGCAGTGCTCCTGCCCAAACCTGGGCCAGTTAGCTCTAGGGGGCAGAGCTGGCTGGGTGGCACATGGCCACTATGCTCCAGGCTGGGGAGCTGGCCCAGCAGTTGGGTGCCCTCCTTCCCCTGCAGAACTGTGGACACTGCTGGCTGGTCCTTCCCCTGGGGCAAACACAGTGCAGCTTCTGGCCCAACCCTGCCTCACCGCCAGCCTACTGTGGGCAGGGGTGCCTCACAAAATTGCATGGTCCCTTAATCCAGTCCTGTCATCCACAGTCTGTCTTTTTTAAGTTATCTGTAGCCTTGGTAAACCCTCCCCCATCAGCTGTCTGGAGGCCAGCTCCTCCAGGCAGCTGCAGAAGGGCTGATAGGCGGCCAGCCCCCAACCCAACCCCAAATTTCAAAGGCGGGAAGCAGCCCAAGGGTATGTCTACACTTGCAAGTTAGTTTGAATTAAGGAGGCTTAATTTGAACTAACGTGGTCCCTGTATACACTAGGCTTTCATTAGCTTGAATTAAGGAATTCCTTAATTTGTACTAACAAAAGCTTAGTTTGAATTACTAAGACCTGCTGGTTAGTTCAAACTATGTTTACACTTGCAAGTTAGTTCAAATTAGGGAGGCTTAATTTGAATTAACTTAGTTCTCATTTACATAGGCTCTCATAAATTCAAATTAAGGAATTCCTTAATTCAAACTAATGAAAATTTAGTTTGAATTAGTAAGAATTGCCAGGTAGTTTGAACTAAGGATGGTGTAGACCAGGGGTCTCAAACTCAACCACGAGGGCCGCATGAGGACTGGAATGCTAGCCCGGGGACTGCACTGCTGAAACCTTTTCACACAACAATATTGCAAATATTGGTAATGATTATGTCATTGCAGGCCACAGAAAATAGCTTTGCGGGCTGCGTGTTGAGACCCCGGCACTGTAGACTAGAAGTAACCCTTAGTTTGAATTTAATTAAAGTTTGAATTAAGAGCAGTTAATAGTCCACTTTGTTAATTTGAACTAATAAGTTCAAGTTTAGTTCAAACTCAACTCAAACTTGTTAGGATGAATTAACAGATTCAAACTAACTTTTCCTAGTGTAGATATAGCCAAAGGCTATGAGCTGCAGGTAGCTGCTTCCCTGCCTTTCAGATCTGCATTCAATCCATCATTTGCAAAATCTGGCCTGTGGATATAAAGCAGATACCTGGATTTGCAGGGCTCTCCTGATCTGTTAAGTCTTAGCATACCAAAAAGGAGAATGTTAAATTTTTGCTCCCTTTTCAGTTAGTGCATATAAATTAAATTATTTAAGAATTTTTCAAAATGTTTTCAATCCATGAAATGTAGTTAATCACTTTAGTATATACCCCATATTGTCCAACAACCCCACAGTCTAAGCCCCAGGACACAATACCACCAACAAACCATTTCTTAGTCAGACTATCTAAGAAAGTGAGTGGTCCCCCACTGTCGCCCTGGCAAGAATCTCTTCCCCCTTCTTCATACCCAGCACATAACATGTTTTCTGTTATTACCAAAGATTTTTCACTCAGCAGCTTTGCGTATGCATCTTTACATTTTTTCTGGTCAATAATTAATAATTCAGCATACAAGAGGTGAGAGGAAAGCCTTTTTTTTTCAGTTTTTCCCCAGCCAGCTACAATTCCTACATCATCTGTTTTCACAATGAATCTTTTGTCTTTTCCTGGCAAGCAAATGGGTGTAATGTTTGCATTAATTGGGACTTTATGCTTCAGTTTAATCAGTGCAATGTCATTGTTATAACCAGCGCCATCACGGTAACCTTCATGTATAAAAATCTCTTCTGCCCAGGCTTGTTGATAGTGAACTGAATTTCTGTTCAGAAACCCCATTTTGATTGTCAGCGTTGATGGGTTTCTTGTTTGATGGACTACGGCATGAGCAGCAGTTAAAATCCAGTTATCATATAAAAGGGCACCAGCGCCCATTGTCCCTTCAGACGTTAGCATGACTTGCCAAGGGAACTGTCCATGCTTTGCCATTTTTCCTCCAAGTATACGTTCCAAAGTTGTCTTAGTTTGTATTCCACAAACTGATAGGAGAAAAGGACATATAGTGATCAATATTTAGTAATAAAGACTCGAAATATGACAAGTGGTTATCAAGTTTGGCTCAGATGAAGTTACCAGGTGTAGACAATGCTTCTAAACAGCTGATCAGTGTTGGAACAGCCCGAAAACCTAGATGGGCTCATTTGCAAATGGGTTGCGGCAGTATGCATCAGGCGTGGCCAAAGTGCGTCTCGGGAGCTGCATGTGGCTCTTAAATGAAAAAGTGTGGCTCATGGAAGAACATCAGCAAATCAATTTAGTAGGTAAAAGTATATTGGTATGTCCACACAGGCTTCTTATTTCGAAACCGTTAAACCTCACATCTAATCGAAATAGCCGTTGTTTTGAAACAACAGTGTTCGGACACATTGTTTAGAAACAACACCATTGTTTCGAAACAACATGTCCAAACGGCCTTGTTTCAAAATAACCATTTCGAAACAATGGCTATTTCGAAAGCAGGCTTTCCCTTAATTCAAATTAACAAACTGTTAATTCGAATTAACTTATTTCAAAATAAGGACTTTTATTTTGAAATAACTCATTTTGAAATGGGTTATTTCAAAATAATGATGTATGTGTGGACATAGCCTATGGCTATATATCTCTGTGTGGCTCTTGAAGTTTTAATAATCAACTTGTGTGGCTCTTGAGTTCCATAAGTTTGGCCACCCCTGCTATACATTATAGTAGATTACATGCATTGTACATACAGATAATATCTGGAATGCGATCTGCAGGTTGTCAGATAATAATTGACTTAAGGTGAGGTTTTCAATGAGAAGTGTGTTCCTAGTGCATTTCAGCACTTCTGAAAACCTCACCCTTAATTTCTTGCAGCATGAGTGGAATACACAGAGAAGGTGTCATTTGATGAGTCCCCCTTAATTCCTTAAGATGATTAGAAAAAGGCTACATATGAAGTTAGGGCATGAGGGGAAGATGAAGTCACTTACCTATAACTGATGGTTCTTTCAGATGTGTGGTCCCTCTCTGTATTCCACTGTGGGTTATCCATGTGCCCAGAATCAGAGAATTTGAAGTATAGTCTGTTCAGTCTGCACATGCACTCTGGCTCCCTTTGAGCCTCCAACCAAGATGATAAAAGGTGGGGTGGACCAGCTACCTCTCGTTCCTTCACCATAGCAAGTCATATAAAATCTGAACCAGTAGGGCAGAAGGGAACAAGGAGGGGAGATAGTGGCATACAGATAGGGAACATATATCTCCAAGAATTCCAGTTACAGGTAAGTAACCTCTTCAAGTGATGTTCTGTATTGTAGTATACTGTGAGTGACTGGAGAAGCAGTACTTAAGTAGAAGGGAGGTATAAGGATGAATATGGTAGGTTTGAACAGAGAATCTCCATCTAGAATGCTAAAGGTGCCAGCTTGAACCATGCAACAGTGAGAAGGAACTGAAGAGAGAAAGTTGATTTACTCCATCCTTCGTCCTCTCCATTGCAGGTATGAGGTGAGCCAGGGCTCATGCATGGATCAATGGACGCTGCTTTCAAATTCTCTAACTTTGTATGCCTGCATAATCCACAGTGGAATACAAGAGGGGCCTTTGCTTGAAGAACAGAAGTGTACAAATACATTTAGTCTAAAAACTAGGAGGTGAATAAAAATCAACTTTAAAGGATACTTAACATACTATTGTGAAATGATAATTAATAAAACTCAGCTTTTTGGTTTTCATGCGCTCTAAATGCCAGCTAATTAGGAAATTTTGCAGGTTGTAGTTCACTCAAAATCAACATTCTGCTGTAAAACTACCTGACGGGCTCATTTTCATGCAAGTCTTTCTGCTTTAGCCTAATACTCATGCAAACTGGACCAAGAACTCTTAAGAATTTCTGACTTTATGTGACTTTTGCCTACCTTTGGTACCAGGCTGAAAGAGGCATCTGCTCTATTCTAAGTTGTGTAAAAAAAGAATCCAGTATGATCTTGAGAAGACCTGAGAATCCACAGCTTCTTATCCACAGATAGGAAGTGAGCTGAGCTTAAAGCCCCCACAATAATAATGTTGGAGAACTCAGGAGAAGGCCAAAAACGGGATTCTTAAAAATGGAGCCAATGTAAAAAAAAAATCAGTGACTACAAAGGAAACCTAGCTGAACTTTCGATATATGCAATTTTAGACCAATCACTATTTCTTTATTTTTTTTACTATAATTATACAATGTTCCCCATCCTTTTGAGTCTTAGATAATCTCACTTCTAAAGTTCCAAAGGGGCAGCCGTGTTAGTCTAGTAAAGCAAAAAAAGCAAGGAGTCTTGTGGCACTTAAAGACTAACATGTATTTATCACATGAGCTTTCGTGGGAGAATATCACACTTCATCAGACACTTTGAAGAGGGGAAACTTACAGAATGGGATGAAAACAAATGCAGGGGAGGATAAGACATGGGATCATACTGCAACAGCAAATCAGAGAATTTGTAAGGATTCAAACTGTTGGAAACAGCACATGGGGAGGGTGAAGTCAAATTACCCATTATAATGTGAAAAGAATCCATAGTCACGATTAAGTCCTGCTTTCACACAATCTAATTTGCATATTAGGTGGATTTTAGCTGAAATTTGTTAGTCTTTAAGTGCCACAGAACTTTAAACATTGTGTAACCCATATATTATGGGATGTTTTAGTAACAGGCAAGAATGAGTTTTGAGTTTTTTGTTAAGTAAAATGAGTTAGTTGTAATTAATTGAGAGTTGGTATCTAATGAAAAATTTTTAACCTATGGTCTTTTATGCTATCTTTCTGGAAAGGGAAAATGCATCATCAAGAAAGTTAAAAATTGTTTAAGATGGTTCATAAGAATTTTTTTTAAATGCCAGTATAAAACTAGGTATAATTAAATGAATAGAGAGGGTGACTGGACCAGATCCCTTTACGTAAAATTATGAGCAATGAGCATGCACTAGTGTAATTTTTGAAAATAACATTTGAAGACAGTCATGAGACAAATTATACTATACAAAACTGCAGTTATGTTATCCTGATACCAAGTTCTTGCTAATCTTCATCAATTATAAACTTCTTTATAAATTACCTGGCTCACAGACGGGCAGTGCTTTTTCTCCCCTAGAATTCTTCCAGTATCCGTCAGCAGCACACTGATATCTACCTGCATGTCACAGAACAGGCAAAAACACAAGAATGCACATGTTAAGTTGTCATCTTTTACAGCACTGCATCAACATGGATACGTCTGACCACACTGAGTTTTTCTACACTTGGATTTCAGGTTCTGCTGCCCACTTAGGTTTGTGATTTCCTGTGTGAAGGTGGTTCTGTGCATCATCCTTTTCCCTCGCTAAGTGAACAGAGGTGCAGGAGGATCAAAGCATTATGCAGCATAGATATCCTAACCCTAGAACTGCCACAGTCACCTGTAAAGCGGAGCCATCAGGTGTGACGTGAATGTTAAATTCCACATCCTGAAGGGTAACAGAATGTATGAAGTGTTAGGCACAGGAATTCAATCCTTTGAAAAAGATCTTTTGTAGCACTCCAGAACCATTCCTCTCACAAGGATTGCTTCTTAAAGCAAAGATACAGAACCATGTTTTTGAGAGATCAACAGTAAACTTTTCTATATAATAGCTGGGGGCCAAGTTCCACTTATCTGAAGAGATGTATTGCCTGTAAACACTAAGCACCATCCCTCATTCACCAGCTGGAGAAGAAAAATACTGACCTGAACCTCTTACTCTGTTTTCAGTCAAAGTGCCTGGCTAAAGTTTCTAAACCTCATCCCTGACTTCTAAGTAGTATTGTCTAAAGCAGGGTGTGGATCTAGGGGGTGCTGATAATAATGTCAGGAGTTGCTTATTCTCAGCATGTGAGGATCAGGCTGCAAGCGACAATGTCTCCCCTTACCGTTATTACTTGCTTTCATAGTGTAGTAGGTGCTCTCGCACTTGTACTGTATCTCAGCTTTGTAGGTGGTCTCCTCTCGTCGTGTGATGTAAGTAAATGTGCCGTTGTCTATATCTTCAGGCTGGCCACAGTTGACAACTGAACAGTTTCAAGAGAGAATTATGAAAGGTTCTGCTAATTACAAGTGTAAAAACTGTCTGAGAAAAAATCAAGCCTGGGGTAGAAGTTGGTCAGCTCCTACCTCCTTAAGAGCATGGCATGGGACCAGGAAAGGAAGTTTGCTGTCTTCATGTCCTGTTATAGGGTTGCCATCTGAGGTGAGTTAATTGCCATAGCACCTTAGAATGTGCTTTGAAAGCTTCTAGAAGGGAGACTTTTAAAACTAGGGAAGATGTTTAAAGCAGAAATAACTTTTTCACTGTACATTGCCTCGTGTGCAGTGCTAACCTGCAGAGCATTGTGCAAGAGTGCGTTATCCAAGATTTTTCTTAGGCTGGGTGGTGAAAACATGGGAAAGTTTTGGTAGAGGGTTAAGTGGAATTTTTGTATTATCTTTTGAAGAGTGAATTATAATACAACCAGATACATACCTTTTTATACAACTGAAGCTATAGATAGCACTTTTGAGTGCTGAAACAAGATAAGCCCAGGGCCTCACAAGGAAAAAAGACATGCATTCTAATGTAGATCAGATCTACTATCTACAGTATGTTGTACTGCATGTTCATATAGGTAGTTCTTATGACCAGCTCACAAAGAAGTATGGATATATCTAGAAGTCATTGCATGAGAGTTCTAAGTTTCTTATAATGGGCAAGACTATTCCTAATAGTTATTAGGCCAAGAGGCTGGGAATTAGGACTTCAGGATTCTATTTCCACATGCTAGTGACTTGGTTGGTGAGCTATACCATGAGCCTTCTACCTCACTTATTTCCATTTATCCACCTACCAAATTGGTATGCCACTAATCACAGTACCATCTGGTTGTTACGAGGATTTGAACTTACTGAACACAAGTAATTTGTGTGGGAAGGAATTGAGCAACAGGAGGTTTTCCTTCCAGGAGAATAGCCCTGATGTTCACTAAGTCTATGGAGACCGGTAGTGTAGTTTCTAAGTAAACTGACTTGGTGTTGCTACCATCACCATTGTAAAACTTGCTTTTAAAGAATGGTGGGGGAAAAGTGAGACAGCTTCCAATTTCTAAATATGAAATACAATTGACATAATGAGAGGTGGGACTTTGATCCAAATCTAAAAAAATTAAGCCTATATTGCCTCCTATATCTTTGTATTTTTGAAAGTAATTTTATATTCTGTGTTTAACAGAAGAATTAGATTACTGGCATCCTGCAAAGTGGAAGACTTGTAAATATCAGTGTTGACTTACTGATGCATTTTGCCATCGGCTTGTTCCAGGAACCATCCTTTTGACATTCTGCCTTAAAAGACCTCAGAACCAGTTCATTCTGCAGGAGGGAAATAGGAAATAAGAATCCATTTATTTCTCTAAAATGACTCACTTGGCTTCACTAATAATAATTACATTGTTTATTGGGAGTATGTCAGTTACCCTTAATTTTTAGGGGGTTTTGCTCACTGATCTGGAATGAGAAATATGTGTAAAACAAATTTTATAGGTTAGTGATACTGTTCTCAGGTGTCCTGCTTTGTTCTTAAAGATTAGCTATCTTATTTTAGTGAGGGGGAAGAGGGAGTTCCTATCCTGCACTCATCTCAGAGACAAACATAAATCTTACCAAGATTTGGTGGAACACATTCAGGTAACGTAACACTTCTGAAAACATGAGACTTGGTTTGTTTTGCAGGGGCAGGTCTACCCACTTATGCCTGCCTTATATTCCTAATGGTTAGTAATGGAGATGGTTTAAGTAATATAAAAATATTTCAAGTAAAAGCATGCTGTATCTTCTGAATTTTATCGATTTCAGTTCATGAAGACGCGTCTTGCATCTGATTTTGATCATTCATTTAAACCAACACAACTTAGGTGCATTAAGTTTGTCTGGGTTTGTGCATGAATAGCAATGTCATCAAACTTAAAAGCAAGATAGATACTAGAATCTTAGGGAATGTATAGAAAATGGAGAGAAGACCATTAATGTGAGGCTAGTAAACTTCTTATGTTGATCTAGAAGAGCATGTGGGAAGCTGCACAATAAGGGCCAAATTGTTATCTCAAAAGCTTGCCACCAGTTTGTTCTGTATTAGGAATATCATTAGAAATTGTGCAATGAATGCTGAAGTTAAAATGCTATAGAACTAAATGTAAAATGCAGCAATAGTGCATCAGATACGTACAGCATCAAATACCTGTTGTGGCCAGTGGAGTAATAGGTATTAAATACCTAGTTTTTTTAAACTTTCTTTGCAGAAATGTAGTAACTATTTAAAGAACTTTTTAAAAAAATCATTCAATTCCATGAAGGCAACATGGTAAACATTTTTATTCTCTAGCTCCCAACTCCATGACAGACAAATCTGTAAGTGATGTCCTGACGGTTTCTAAAACTGAACACTAAAACTTGCTTGACAAAGGACAGTTCTTTGGGAAGAACCACAGATAACTATTGTGAACTGTGTGCATCCTTAATGTACATGCAATTACAGAAGGAGCAGCACAGAAGTTAAATTACTATGTGCATTAACCTCCCTAGGGAAATCAGAACAGAAGAAACTGTAGTTTACTTACTTCCATCAGTACATATCCAGTATCACAGGACAGAGTGTAGTAGTCTTTCAGGATGTAGTTTGCTTGTAGTGGGTAAATGCGGCCATGGGGTGGTGCTTTAGGACTAGGGCATGGCAAAGCTGTAGCAAGATGGAAAACAAAACATTATCCTTCCTCTTTAGGTAAACACTAATCTTTGTTTATAAAGATGCCATAAGGAAACCAAATAGCATGTTTTACCCTCACAGCGTAAATATGACCAAAAGCAAACATTTAATGAAGAAGTGTGTAAATTTGCTGTGTTGTACTCATCACCAAGGGCTGTAGTTAGCAACTCCCACTTCTGTGTTACGCAAGACTTGACTAGTCTTCCAAAGCTGTGGCCTGAAGGGCATCAGTGTAGCCTAGACATTAATTCATAGTTCTATCAAGCTGCATGCTTATTTCTTAAAGGCAGAGCTAGCCCAGACAATTCTGACCTGAGGAGAATCTCACTATGTGATAGTTTTCTGGAACTCCTCAAGTGGTTTTACGCTGGCTAATGAAGCAGTGAAAATTAAGTATGAAACCAGTGTGGAACGGTTTGCTTGTTGTGCAAGCCTCCTGGGAATGCCATCCCAGGAATGCTCTGTGGTTGAAAACTGAGAAAGCGAAGGTCTCTTCAGGGAAGTGTCAGAGATGCACTGTGTGGCGATGTAACAGAGCAGTCACAAACAGCGCTGCATTCGTTATCACAACACTATGAACCTTGCGCTTTTGGAACATCACAGTGATAGAAATTCTCCTGCTCCAGAAATGCAAGCCCTCACTACTGGAGCTAAAGGCAAATCACTATTTAGCCTGTGAGATGCAGTTGAGTCCACACAGCATAGAGAAGTGGTACACTTACACACTAACCAGTTCATTACAAGATCAAGCTCCTAATGCAGCAGGATGCATAGGTTAGTTTGAAATTAGTTAGTATGGCAATGCACTCAGTAAAACTGATCTCACAGAAACAGCTTCACTAGTCATATTAGACAAAGAGATGACAGAGTGAGAATGGAGCAAAAATTAATAGGCACATTAAAAACAGTTTGGCTTTGGAGTCGGCATCATCAGCTCTGCCTCATAATAGAAAAGGGATTTACGAAAGGCACGGTCCAAGGTACCCACCTGTTGTAGTGTATTTGATCTTCCAACCAGTGTGGTCACCAGAGATATCTGTGGTAAAAGTAATATCCACTACATTGCTTCTTGTCTCAATTTTTGGCGGTATACTCTGCCCACAGAATGGACCAAATTCCTTTTGAGGGGTTTTAATCTGAAATAGTGAGAGGAGTTAGACAGCCATGCTTCCCCATTCAACAGCACTTAAATCATCTACAGTGCATACACACTGACTTCAGTTTGACTTTCAGGCAGGGACCATTCAGGCCTTTAGCTGTGGATTTCTTACAGGATGATCAGTTTTGTTAAATACATAGTAGAAACCTAAAGCTGTAGGTTATTTTATTGCATGGCAATTCATCGCTAATTACATGGCTCTCGAGCACCTTTCATCAATATTTCGAAGTGCTTTGGAAATGTTATTAAGCCACACAACAGCCGCATGAGGTAGCTGTTATATCTGTTTTACAAGCAGGCAAGTTGGGGCTAGATGAAATTAAGTGACTAGCCTGAGCTCACACAATGAGTTAAGGGCAGAGCTTAGAGCAGAAGCCTAGCATCTTGGTTCCCAGTCAGCTTATGGAAGTGTGTGGGTCTTGCTTATGTTCCCAAAGGAGAAAAATTCAAAGGGCAAGAGCTAAAGGGTGCAATTTGAAGAAAGTGCACTCAGTTGCCAAGACTGTGGTGAAAAAACAAGGTGATGCAACAGACCTTAAGGGCATCATATGGACACACTGCTTCCATGTGAGTTTCCACATTAAAGGATTCCACAAATTCAAGGATGATCATGAAGCCATCTTCCACTCGGATGGTGTAACTGCACTTGGAGAGTTTGGGATAAGGCTTGGGATAATTGGGGCTGCTGAGCTCGCCAGACCTCTTAGTAAAAGCATTGTTTTGACACTGAGCTAGAATTTAAAAAAAAAAAAAATTATAACCATGGCGCTATATTTATAGCTTGTCATATGGTAGGGCTTGTACATTCTCATCTCTATTAGTCTGTCTTCTGGAGAATAGTTGTCAGATCATTGCTTTGGACATAAAAGAAGCAAACTGTGGGTGGAAGGAAGGTTTTTACAGATGTTCCTAGTCTGGTTTTGTCCCTGTTGCAAAAGTCACTTGGTCTATCAGTTTGGGCACAGTTGGAGGCCCAGCACCCATACAGCAGTTCTACTTCAAGAATGCTACCTTGATGTGAGCAGCGCTTAAGTGGGAAGAAAAGGAGTGAGAACCTTACTAGCTAGGGTGTTGCAGCTCAGAATTAAGAGGCAGTGGTAGAGCTGGGTGGGGGGGTCAGCAGTGGCTGGGTGGGAAATAATGTGACAGAGCAGGGATGTAGGCAGGAATGAAACAGGGAACCTGTGTGTCAGGTCTCAGATGCCAAGTAACACCATAAGTTGCTAAACATGTGGCTTGTCTACCATATCCAAACTGTGCGTGGATCTAGTCAAAATTATCAGGCCTTCACTTCCAGAAGCCTCATGATACATCTCATCCTTCTTCCTTACATTGGCAGAGATTTAAGACATTTTATTCTCTGGGCAAAACCAGCTGTGCCCCTTGGTGATATGCTTTGCGCCATGATGTTTCCTGCTGAAGAGAGCCAGGCAGGAAGGACCACAAGTGCTCTATGGCATTCCGCTTGTTGAGTGCTGTGAAGTGGTGCTATATGATGTGCTGCCAGGAGTCAGATGAGCAGCTTCCTTTAATTAATAGGGAGTGATGGACCAGTTGATAGGTTTGGCATGTTTTTCATTCGAAAGCACCCCTGGTGAAGCTAAATTAGTTATTAAAAGGAGAAACTCTTCAGCTTTTTAAACCTATCCTTAGGCCCACAGTACTGATTCCTGTCACCAAAAATGCCATTCCTCCCCACCCCATAACTAAACACATTCAATTTTCTAAAACAGAGCTTCCCTGTGGGTTGCCCATTGTGTTTTGCATTGTCTGTTTAGAGGGGAAGCTTCTCAGGCTAGGGACTGCGTCTTGTATGGTGGAGAGCAGGCTTGTGACACTTAAATAATTCTCGGGTTTCCTATGGTTCAATTGTAGGTTCCTTATTTTGGAAGATGAAACCTGTTCTCACCTGGCTCACCTATTATACAACAATCCAGTATACTGCTGCAGCAAGCACTGATGTTTATATTTAAATTGTAAGCTCTTTGGAGGCAGAGATCATCTTTGTGTTGTGCATTTGAACACTGCGTAGCATAGCAGGGTTACCACACCTCAAACAGGAATGTGCTTTGAGCCGAATACCTTTCTTTTAGAGAAACAGGACCCTTCTCAAGCCAGTTGAAATTTCAGAACCATAACTCTGACCAGCTCTTCAAAGAGAAGCTCTAAGCAACCACTTATAAATCTACATGAACTTATGATACCCACAATGATCTATATAACACCCAAGCATCAGTGTACTTTGTATTTCAAATCCCTAAAGCAACTACCTTGTCATCCAAACATCAGAGAGTAAAATATAGATTTAGGCTTCTCTGCCATGGAACCTGAACAGCCACTCAGTGTTAAGGCCTGGCTGAAGTGCCCATCCTGCCTGCACGGTACATTTGCTTTTGTCCTAAAAGAACGAGGAAGTTCTTTGGTTCACTAAGGTGCCAGGAATTTGTTAGCAGATTCTGCCTTTGATTTTGCAGCCTGCTGCTCCCTTTGAGTAAAGGTGGCTTTAGTCTCCTGTGGCCTAGTGTAAAAGAATCAGTTGAGCTATATTAGACGTTGACACCAATCTTTTCCTTCCAGTCCACACTTTTTTCTTAAGTCACTACCACATTTTTTCCCACTACATGGATGGCCATGTAATTCTATGATCTGTGCCTCAATGTATTGACTATTTTCGTGACTGTTACAGAGAAAAACTAGGGCCCCATTCTGCTATTAATCTTCTATGATATGCTTTCTTGAGCCATTGATGGTGTTGCTTACAGTATTGATTGGGAGACTTTGGATTCCTTGCTTTGCCCTTAGGCAATTGAGGGAAAGTAGCATGACCACATCCTCATTTTCATCCATTGCAAGGCCAGAACAAGAAGAAAGTCCTGTTTAATACAAAACTTTAACTCCTTCCTGGTCAGGTCACAAGAATCTGGTAGTAGAAAATTGCTTGCTCTCTAAAAACTACATTTCCCTTGTATCACAAGTGCCTGGGCTAATTCTGTCACCTTTATGAGTGGTCATAAAACAGGTGGGAACTACAGTTCAATACCCTTGTAGCCTGGAGAAAGAAACAGCATGCACTCTAGTACCAAAGATCCAATGCTTCTCACTCACATTCTATAAAGGTACAAGTCTTCACTCCTGCCTTGCATCTATTGCATGAATTAAGAATATCTGCGTAGGACAGGACCATCTCTGTTACGATGACCTCTGTCCTAGGCTACTTGATCTTGGCTTGCATTTACTATGCATGGGAAATTATATATTACATTTATTGTAATTATCATACTAGTCAAAGTATATTTAAAATACTAGGATTATTTAGAGAAGAAACTAACAGGCAACATGACAGAGATATCTAAGATAATGAATGGTTCAGAAGTGGTCAGCTGGGCTCTTGTATGGTATGGATATATTAGCTATCACCAGAGTGTCCAAGGACTGTTTACATTCTTTCATACTACATGAACAAAGGGACACCAACATGAAATTAAAGGAAAAGAAATTTTAAATCTGATACAAAGAAATACTTTCTAAAAGATGTTGCACAGCATTGGCTTGTGGAACTTGCTGCCACATTATATTGTTAAAACGAAGAACTGAGTGAGATAAAAGCAGATTAGAAAACCATAGATAACTGGTGATTCAAAATGTCTAAAGGAGATCAATACAGCACATAAAGCTGCCACCAGTTGTGCAGGGTTAGGAACGTACATCCCACAGAGGTGTATTAGGTCAAAACAATGTGTTATGAGGGATTTATACCATTCTCTGAAGCACTTATTGACTATTTTCAAAGACTGCGCATTAAACTAAATGCACCCTGGGTCTGAGCCATTAAGAAAATTCCTTTGTTCCAGAATTGCCCTCAAAAGTTTTAATCTCCTCGCATAGCATAAACAAGGTGCTTATGGCGGAGCTCTTTAGGGGCAGGACTAATCTATTTGCACTGGGTTTGTACAGCACCTAGCACAATGGGCTCCTGGTTTATGACTGTGGTCCCTTGGGCTGTGTTCACACACACAGGGTTATTTCGAAACAAGTTGTGTCGAAACAACTTGTTTCGAAACAACACCTTATTTCGAAATATCTTATTTCGAATTAACAAAATGTTAATTCGAACTAAGAAAAAAAGCGGGAAACGGAATAGCAAGTTCACTGTGTGAACATGCTATTTCGTTACCCCTGGGGGTGAGCCGCTGCTGGCGAAACAAAAGTGCCGTGTGAACACAGCCTTAAACTTGGCTCCTTTGAGCCAAGAGTGTCCACTGAGATTCATTTTGGTTGGTGGTTTTGCAGTAAGACAGGCTGGGGACATATGAGCAGGCACCAATAAAACTTCTGGAGGTGTAGTCACGAGCAGCAGCTAAACCTAGCTGACCAGACTCTTCATGCCACACCAAGGCATTTGCCACTTGAAGATGAAACACATTAGAACTGTTTTGACTTTTCAATTCAGTATCTCCTGGATGTGGCCATAGGGAGCTGCAGTTGAAAGGGCTGTATTTTTACTTCACAGATCTCCAAGTGAGAAACTCGTAAACTAGCCAGCACAAAAAGAATCGAATAATTTTCAAATAGCTCTCAGCAGTAATGAAGTCTCTGGGCTTCTCAGACTGCCCTTTAGAGCTGCCCAGAGAGCACTCAATTATACTTAGCCCATATTTTTATTAGAGTCACAGTGAGCTGCTTGCCAGAGACTTGAACTCTGAAAAATGAGTCCCTCTAAACTTGTGAGCTGAATGCCACTGGCTCACTCAGCTACTAACAAAATGTGGGTTATAAACCATGCCATGGAGCCTCCAAAAAAACCTCAAGCTGCTCTAAGCAGGGAAGACAATGAGCATGAAACAGCCTTGAAGAGAAGATCACGTACATCAGGCGAAAGCCTTCATATCCATGAAGGAGCTAGTCAATCTAAAACTGGCACTGTGATCTCTGTCTAGGTTTCCCTATAGCATTCATCACCAAGATATCTAACCACTTCACACTCTGCTGTCACCATTTTACAGATGGGAGACTGAAACATAGCATGGCTGAAGTGACTAGCTTAATGTCCCATAACGTGTCTGTCACTGAGCCAGAAATGGAGCCCAAGTCTCCCACGCCTGAGCCTGATACTCTATCATCTATTCTATTAGAACATCTTTCATGACCGACTGTACCGGGAGCAAGGATTTGGTGTAAGCATGCACTGAGCACAGAAGAGCAGAGATTGGGATAGGGAGACAATGTCTGAGGAGCTGTTTTAAGTGTCTTTTTTTTTTTAAACTTCAGCAATGAAGAGGCTCTGTGGCCCTTAACCAATCTTTGGGCTCATGAGCTTGCTCAGCATTTTTTAATTTAAAGCCTGGATTCATTTAAAAAAGCCAAGGTTTTCAGCAGGATTTTCCTGGTTTCTCAGCTGTGCTAGTTAATGCCCCCACTCCTCCTTTTACACAGAAAGCAGGGACTGGAACATGGCTGGTGAACACCACATTGGGGTTACCTAACCAGCCACCTTGACACAGGAACAGGAGACACAGGTCAATGCTATGGGGATATTACTGGAGAACACACGCCAGGAGGTCACCTAGCCAGCTACTGTGCTACATATAATGTAGGCACCTGGCCCTGGAGGGAGCTGCTTATCAAATCCTCCTGGAAACAGTCACCTCTTCACTTTGCTGTTTCCAGGATACTATCTTTGTCAGAGGCAGCCAGATACACATGACAGAACATGAGTGAGTTTTGCTCAGCTGAGCTGCTTTATGGCTGGACTTGGAGCTTGGGATCTGTCAGGTGAGAGATGGGGCTGTTTTCTCACAGGCAATGGAAATACACTGCTCCCTCAAAACTGTCTGTTTTGCTTACTCTAACAGCTTCATTTTTATTGCTAGCAAAGTACCTGGAGCTCAAGAGACTGTACAAAGGATTCACCAGATTGCACCATTAGAACAGGGCTGGCTTTGCAGTGGGAGATGTGGTTAATGTTGCAATGTTTGGGTTGAGATCCAGATTTTTTCCCATGATATCAGCATGCTCAGAACTGGGGTTTTGGCTTATCTGATCACAGACATGAGGTCCTCTCTTGGAGTCTAAACAAATACAAATTACCCAATGTTCAAAGCAGGGAGGGGTTTAGTTCCTGTTCTAGTTTAAGCACTTTCTTCAGTCAATCAAGAAAAGCCCTGTGCTTAGGAGAAGAGGTAGTCCCAGTTCTACATAGCCAGCACATCTAGCCAGCACAATGTCTCAGGATGGCTCTCTCTTATCAGCCCCTGCCTTATCTGCTTTCTCCCTTCCTCAGCAGCACAAGGTAATGCAAAGAAATGATGGGGAGACTGCAGCTGGCTTTAGGAACAGGAAGGACCATTTTATTGTCTGCAGGAGACACGTCTGGAGGAAAGGAAACTGAGACACATGCAAGCCACTAATCAACGTGTAAGCAGAGCCGTGTGGCCCTCTGTCTGTGACGAGCCGCTATGGGCAGGTCAGGAAGAAGGGTAGCCAGCTCTTCCCAGCACATGTGTCTTGATTTCTGCCTATGCAAGGAGAAGCTTAATTATCTCACTAGAAAAGAAAGGAGAAAGAGAACATATGAATAGGAAGCCAACCAATATTGACCTTCCTGGACTGAAGTTAAAAACTCAAAGGGGCATTTTCAATAGTTTTCATGTTTCCAAATAGACCTTTGGAGCCCAGTCTGAGGTATGGCATGAGCTTAGTGCCTGCAATTTTAAACCTGGATGGGACATGTTCTTTAAAATACAATCAAGCCATCCCTGCTGTTAGAAGCCTCTGTGCGGGGAAGAGGAGAGGGGCTTGGGGCAGTTGGCAGGAGTTACCAATGCACTAGAGCAGGGGTTCTTAACCTTTTCCAGCTGGGGCCCAGATTAAATTTGGGAGTGCAACCCATGGTTCAGTTTTGAATTAATAATGTATTTCCTTTTTCTATTTATTAAAGAGGATCACGGCAACCCATCCTGAATGGCATGGCGACCCATTTTTGGGCTGTGACCCATAGGTTAAGAAGCACTGCACTAGAGAAACACCTGAGTTGTAGTCTGGCTACTGAATCAGACCCAAACACCCTCCCCCCACCCCAGGTTTGAGGGTGTTTGTAGCAAGCCAGACAGAAACACTAGATCCAGAGATGGGCTCAAGCTTCACTTTAGATCTAAATTCAATTTAGATCTAAAATTCTGTACTGAAGTGGTGGTGAAGCTGGTCCTGCTGAACCAGTCCTCGTCCATGTCTACTGAGCACAAAATGGCCCCAGTGGTATTCCCCAGCCTTGGTAGTTCCCACCCAAGAAGTCAGTTCCAGGTCAGTAAAGCTGAGTGTGCTGCAGCAGGGAGGAATCTGGCGCCAGGAGTCTGCACACATTTTGCTGCAGGCAGAATGAAGCCCGAAGGGTTGATCATTGCACTGATTCAGATAAACACTCTCTCCTTATAGTCAGATAAACCTTCCTTCAGCCTCACGTGCAGAGCAGCAGACAGCCAGCAGCTGGCTAGGTAAGCCCTGCCATGCATCTCCTGGGGAGGGGGATCTGTGCTTGGCCTCCTTGCCTATTTAAGGGTGGGTTATCATGGCTGGTGTCAATAGCACGAGGACTCTGTTATTCCTCAACCTGTGACTGTCAGGTAATAACAGGTAACATTTTCTCTCTTTAAATGGGGACTCTGCTGTCACTTGCCAGCAAACAGTTCCTCCTAGAAGCAGCCCGGAGCTCCGGTCCCAAAGAACTAGAGGCCTCAAAGTATTATCCACCATAGCACTTGGAAGGCAGGCATGCTGGCTGGAGGGGTTTGATACCAGCAGCTGCAAGGCAGGCTTCCTTCCTCCAGCCAGCCTGCTGAACCCCAGACCTGGAGGAATGATTTCTGGCAGTGACTGGGACTGTTCTAACCCCCACATTAGGCAGTGACTGGCTTCCCTTCTGAGAGTGCTGACACCTGGCTGGTGAATACCAGGAGTAGGCTGACTGAACAGCTGGAGCTAGACAGGGGCTTCCCTGCACCCTGTCATCAGCTGAGGTGTCTCACCCTGCACCATCAAGGTGATTTCAGCTGGCCTGCTGAGGCTGTGAGCCAGCCTCTGACCTGGGCCACGGCATGGGCTGCCTTTGGAGCTGGTCACCAAGAGAGACTGGATCCCTGTTCTCAGCTGGAGAGTGCAATCCAATTGGAGCACAGGCAGAGGGGCAGACTCACCTATGCAGGTCCTCTGGTCTTCATGGAGGACGTAGCCGATCCTGCAGCTGCAGTAGAAGCCGCCCAAGTAATTATGACAGTGATGGTCACAAAGGGGTTCGTCATCAATAAGCAGCTCACACTCATCGACATCTAGCAGGTTGAAACACAACAGTTTTAACTGACTACTGGAGAGGGGGGCTTTTGGAGCTGTGTGCAGGAATGAAACAGGAAGTTGGGGTAGGTAGAAACAGTGGGAAGACGTGAGAAGAGAGCAGAGACTAGATACTCTTTAAACATCCTCTGTGTGTATCTGGCCAGTTGGGCATTTCTTCATATTCATTGTACAAAGAATGCTGGGGTTTTCGGAGACACCTAAGTCAGGCAAGAGCCCAGTTCCCACCACTGGAATCAACAGACCTGTTGCTCCTGAATCACTCTGGAGCTTTGGAAACATTTCTCCCCCCACGCCGTCGCCTGACATTTTACAGCAGAGTGATCCCCTCCTGTAGAGACCATATGCAATTCAATACAGGCGACTCCCCATCCCCAAACACCCCCTCCGCCTGGCCTGCTGAGACAGAGCCATCAAGCACATGAACTACTGATGCCAGCTCTAGACTCATGCTGTCCTCCGTTGTCCTAAAAAGAACCTTGTTCCTAATACGTTGCTCTCTGCCAGTGCTTTCTATCTGAGGAGCTCACAAGTCCTTTACAGACATTAACATGCCAGTGCAGCATCCTGGGTAGTCAGTGGGAGACTTCCCATTTTGTCTGGGATGGGGTAGGGGAGCAGGTTCAGAGAGAGAATGTGACCTGCCCAAGATCACACAATGAGACAGTGGCAGAGCTGGGAGGAGAGTTTAGATGTCCTGAGTCCCAGTCACCTACCTGAGTCACTACCCGTAATGAAAACAGCTGCTGCCAACACATTCCCTAATAGCAGCAGGCAGTCTCCAGCCACCAGAGAAGGCAGCTGTCTCCTCTAGCCAGACACTGCTCTTTGCAGCCAGATTCTGCATGAGGTCAGGAGGGGCCTGGCCCTAATGTAACTGAGTAAATGGCCTCCTTCTCCAGTGAGAGGCCTGTCTCTCACCTTCAGCTGCATAGAAGGCCTCAAAGCCAGTGAACTGGTTCTCATTGGAGTAGTCAGATCTAAATGTCACAGTGAGGGTGTTGTCAAAGGAATGGTATACCCTGCTGCCCGGAGCCTCCTCGGTGTCTGTACTCTCATGTCCACACAGAGTGGCCACCGGTTTCCCACCAGAGCTGATCTGCAGAGGGGATGGAGGAGTTAGTCATGTTTACATTCAGGTGTGGCCTCCGCTTCTGCGCCCCACCCAGTGTACAGGGCCTGATTCTGCAATGCTGAAATCAGGGCGACCCCATGGAATGCCCCATCACCAACTCTCTATACCCATAACCATCCCTGACTGCTTCCAGCTTGCCTTGACCCCCTCTCCACCTTTCAGCTGCAGCATGCCTCCCATGCAGCATCTGGGGCATGACCAAGCAGGGAGAGAGGGACTGGAGATTGCTGCAGGAGCAAGAAAAGGAAGGACCATGGCAGGCACTAGCAAGAGCAGCTTTAATTTGTGGCCAGGGCAGGCTGCATGAGAATCCACTGAATCAGTGCATGTATATCCTCCACGTGTCCTTGCCATGTAAGCTCCACCCTTGTGGTAGTGCCAGCTGGCACTGGGCCCCTGGCTGAGCTCAGGCCAAAGGTCCCTGGCTCCTGGCAGACTTTCTACCACCAGGAACTATTTCCACTAGGGGACAATCAGGTTAGAGATTCCAGCATACTCAAAGGTACATCTGCAAACAGAGATGTCCTTTTACACTGTGGTCAGCTATTTCCCCAAACCCTGATAAATGCCCTCCACTCCCACTCTAAATACTTGGCTGTAAGGCTCATTGCCTGAACCATTCTCTCTATCCCCCACAAACACACTGCAAAGCCACAAGGCCAGCCTGGGGAGAACAGTGCTTTGTTTGCTGTGGGGTTTGTTCCTGTTTACTGTCCCCTTCAAACCAGTCAGCCTCCTGGGTGATATGTGGGAACAATCCCTTGGGCTGTGTCCAGTCACAGATTGAAGCAGAGATCAGGGTTAAACACACACAGGTTTGAATTTACAGGGAAGCCCCACTGAGTTGGGTCTCTCTGTGCCACATTCTGTTTGATGTAATATGTCTTAGTGGGACTCGCCCACTGAATACTCCAGTTCTCCTAGTCCCATTTACCTGAATGTTTTTCAGGGGCATCGCTGATGCCTGGCACATGGGGCACATATCCTGAGTCCCAGCGCCAGGGCCCCGAGTGTCTGGGGCAGCCCCTGCCTCTCCGAGCCCTGTCCCAGGCTGGGCTGCCTGCAGCAGTGCCTGCCACTCCTGGCTCAGTCCCCAGCTGGAAATTCAGGCCTGGCCACCTGTGGCAGCACCCCCCTCTCCTGGCCCTGGCCCTGGCCCTGGCCCTGGCAGGGTGTTGCCTTGAGTTTGATTCAGCAGTGCCTCTTGGATTTTTTTTTTTTTATTTTTTTTTTTGCACTTCCCTCCAACTAATTCATTGACCACTTTCTTTTCGCAAGCTCTACCCCAATATGTATGAACATCCTGATGCTGCTGTTTGGACCTTGTCTCTCTTTGGACCCAGCACAGGTCTCCTGCTGGGTCTCATAAGTATTTTGCAGAGTGGGTCAAAAAATTTCAGACAGGACAGGAAAATGCTGATGCAAGAAAACTAAAATGCCTCTCATGAATTTGGTCACAATTTCCAATGGAAAATTATTGAAGGGCTTCATTTTAATAAGATTGAAGTGTTTCCTCTCTATTACATTACAAATGAGAAAAGTCTTATATTATAAATTATAACATAGCAGTAGAAATGAAGCACTTGCATAAGTAGAGCCCTGCAAATCCACGGATATCCGCAGATATCCGCATCATATCTGCATCCGTGGATAAAACATGGATATCTGCTGACCATTTCTTGTGGATGCAAATCGGATACGGATCCACATATTTTTACACGCACAGAGCTAGAGCCCTGCAGATATCAGCATTATATCCGCATCTGCGGATACAACACGGATATCTGCGGGCCATTTCTTGCGGATGCAGGTTGGATATGGATCCACGTATTTGTATCCGTGCAGGGCTCTATGCCTTAGCTTGTTTCAATACTTCTGAAATGGAATCTCCCAAATATTTTGTGAGAAAATTTAACTTCTTGATTCCATTTGGCATGAAAGGAAATTGCACCATGTCTGAACTGCCCAAAGAACCAAAATTCCACATTTCAACCAGCTCTTGTTTTCCCGCCAAAATGGCTGCTACTTCCCGATCTTGTGCCCTACGTGAATGCATCACTTGCAAATCAGCTGAGCCCAAACCTTGCAAGGAGATCTGACCATAACAGGAATTGATTCCTGCAACCCCAGCCTTTGCTAAGGGAGCTGGCTGTGTGATATATCAGTGGAAGGGGATATGCAGTTCCAGAAGATACAAATAGTATAAAGCAAATTACCTAGATAAATGCAGGCTCTCTATACATGTGCACATGCAATTCCATATTATAGGAACAAACATGCATATCTCATCAGCCATCAACATGAAGAGATAAGAAGTTTTTTAACACGTATGCCTCACACATAGCCCCAGACGCCCTCATTGCCCCAGAGCCTCTACATACCTTCACGTAATCATATTCACACAGGTAGGACAGCTCCACGTTAAAATGTGTGAAGTAGATCCGAATGGTGTATCCTTTGGGGACGCTGATATTCCAGGTTCTCTCCTTGTTGTTGGGGTACATTTTTGGGAAGTCAGGGGACGTGATCCTCCCATACATTTTCTGCAGCTGGATGTTGCTGCCCACTTCATGGCAAAGGACTGCTAAGAGGAGGTACAGCCTGCCCCAAATAAACACAGACAGTAACAAGGATGAGACTGGCTTGCTACACACCAAGGGGCTAGGCCATTAGTCAATATCTTTGCACCTAGTGTGTCTCTTGCTTTACCCCACTGTAAATGCCCTAGGTGTCAGAGGAGTGACGCTGATGTCAGAGCCAGGGGAGGAGAACCATGCTTCATATCCTTGCATAAAACAAGGCAGAGAACTAGAGAGCCCAGCCCAGGCTGCCTGAGAAGAGTCTCCAAGGCTGCACTCACCTCATCCTTCCACTGTCTGGCTGGAGCCTGTGACAGCTTCTCCTGGTGTGTGTTTGTCCCCCGAGGGTTAGTTTGCTTTGCTGTGTTTGTGTGGCTCTTGAACTCTGATGCTTATCTCCTATTCCCCTTCAGCCAGCTGAGTTCTGGGAACAGCAGTTACAGCAGAGCGGGCCTGAACTGGGTGTGCAGGGCCCTGCTCAAAGTGCAAAGCCAACCTAGATGTGGAAGCACAGATGGCTTCAGAATACTGCAGCCTCCTTCCCCACCACTCTGGAGGGATGAGCCATGGACCTGGTATTTGTGCAGAGAAGCAGGGGAGGGGGGGCAGGTACAGGGTGGTTCAAGATTGGGTGTGCTGGAGGTGATTTGGCAACATCATCTCCCTGTGCATTACTAGAACCCTGGTCTATTTCACAACTCCACGCTGATAGTACCAGGAAGGGACTGGCTGGGAATAGAGGTCATTGGCTGCTTTCATGGAGGAGGATCACAGTACTCTTTAGTGCACTAGTCACTCAGAACACTGTAACCAGGCAGGAGATGCTCTTTAGACACTACCATGACAAAGAGTATAGAAGTAATGGAGCATGCAGACAGATGTGTGTGTGCTTGTGAATGGGGCACAAAGCCTAAGTGCTCAGCTGTGGGTTCAAATCCAGCCTAAAGCTGTTGCAGCTGAAAACTATTCTGTGCCTTATGTGCACATCCAGGGTGGGCCTTTGCCATTTTGACAGCAGTACTGGACTGAAAGCGATACAAATCCCAGATGGTTGGTAACAAACCATTTAGCTGTGAAATCCTACTATCCTATTCCCAACCTTTTCTCTTCTGTGGCACACCTTGATACCTTCAAATTTTTTGAGGCACACCACCATTAAAAAACTCATGAATATTCAAATTAACAAATTACCTATGAATATTCATGAACCATGGCACAGTGTTTCGGAAATGCTCTTATGTGTGGTAGTAGGGGTAGCAGAGCAGGGGTGGCAAAACACAGATGGTCAGTAGTTGTGTGCAGTGGCAGGAGTGACTGTGGGGAGCAGAACAGCGCAGGGGTGGCAAAAGAGGACAAGGGCAGCCATGTGGGAACAGCACACAGGTGGCAAGAGAAGAGAGAGGAAGGGAGAACAAGAGTGGCTTTGTGGGGGGGCAGGGGGGAACCTGAAGAGTGGGAAGGTAGGGCACGGGAGCACTGAGAAGCGCTCACTGCCTCTTTCTCCACAGTGGCTCCCTGCCCCCCAGGGCAAATCCTCACCCCACTGCTGCTCCCTCCCTCCCCAGTGGGTCCTGTCCTCCCCACCCCCTGGCCCCTGCTGCCTCTGATGGACCCTCCCATCACTGCAGGGGCCAGAACTAGACCTCCAGCTCCCAGCTACACCCCCCCACACACACAGCTAGCCCACTCCCCAGCTAAACACACTGCTAGCCAAACAGCCACCCCACAACCCCAGCTACACACCTTCTGCTACATATCCACTCCCACCCACCTCTGCTACACCCACACACACCTGCTCCACACAACCCCCAGCAGCCCTCCCCCCCAAAGCCCTTACCTGGGTTGTTTGCAGGCTGGCTGACACAAGCTGCTCCGCCCTGCAGGGGGAGATTCACATGCTCCCAGCCTGCCACAGCTCTCTACTGGCTGGGCTTAAGGTGGAGCCACCAGAGCTTTGCGTTCGGGCTGCTCCTGCTACTTTTAGGGGGACCCTTGGAATTTCACGTTCCAGTGCCTTCCTCTATTTTTAGGGGGCCCAGAACGCTGCCTGCCTAAAAATAGGGGGCCCTGGAACTGTGTTCCAGTGCCTTCCCCCTTACTTTAACCCCTGCCTTTTCCCAGCCCTGCACAGCCCAGGTGGCTGGGCTGAGCAGGAAGGGAACTTTAACTCCAGCTCTCAAGGATGCTCGCGGCACACTGGTTGGGAACCAGTGCTATACAGAATGCCTTATCATGAATGCCATGGAGGGAGAGGGGGAATAAGAGGAAAGAGGGAGAGTTCACAGCATTGGGAGATGCAGGGAGGATATCCCTGATGGCAGGAAATGTTCAGAAAATTCTCACCACCTGCAGCACAGCACCCAAATGCAGGGAGCCAGAGCAAGGGAAGTGGAGAGCTGGGGAAAGGCAGAGTAGGACAGGAGAGAGAGCTCCCCCGATCCAGCCTGTATCACCAGAGTCATGGGAAATGGCATAGGGCAGGGATTGGCCCGGCCTGCACCATCTGTGGCTGAAAAGAGAGGACCCCAAGCTGCTGGTCACTCAGGGATCCTCTTTTTAACCACAGGTTGTGCAGCTTGGCCAATCCCTGCTTACCTCTAGTACCCACCAAGCCACACATCCCACACACATTACAGGCACCAAAATACTCAGGTCCACAACAAACTGTTGGGGGGTGAGAGGCCCACCACTTACCCAGTGCAATGCAGTTTCCCCATTTCACAGATGGGAGAACAAAGGGACAGGAGGTGAAAGTGACTTGCCAGAGGCCAGGTGGGAGGGCTCAGGGAGAGCTGAAAACATGGCCTGGATCCCCCTACCTTGTGCTTTAGCTGCCTTTTCCTTACAGAAGGGAATGTTACAAAACAAGCAAATGACTATTATTCAACAAGTTGGAGACAATTTTTTATTTCAAAAGGTGGAGAAAGCTACTAGGGGAGAGGCCGTTCTCTACTTGATTTTGAAAACCAGAGAGGAACTGGTTGAGAATTTGAAAGTGGAAGGTAACTTAGGTAAAAGTGATCATGAAATGGTAGAGTTCATGATTCTAAGGAAGGGTAGAAGAGAGAACACCAAAATAAAGACAATGGATTTCAAGAAGGTGACTTTAGCATACTCAAGGAGCTGATAAGTAGGATCCCATAGGAAGCATGTCTAAGAGGAAAAGCAACTGAAGACAGTTGGCATTTTTTCAGACAGTATTAAGGGCACAAAAACAAACTATTCCAATGCACAGGATGGATAGGAAGTTTGGCAAGAGATCACTCTGGCTTAACCAGGAGATTTTCAATCATCTAAAAATGAAGAAAGAGTCCTACAACAAGTGGAAACTTGGACAAATCACAAAGGATGACTATAAACAAATAACACAGCAATGCACAGGAAAAATGAGAAGGGCCAAGCACAAACTGAGATGAAACTAGCTGAAGGCATAAAGGGTAATAAAAAAAACCCATTTTTTAAATACATTAGAAATAAGAGAAAGACTAAGGGCAGTGTAGGACCCTTACTCAACAAAGAAAGAAGAACAGTAACAGAAAAAGTGGAAATGGCAGAGGCATTAAGAGATTTTTTTCATTTCGGTCCTCACTGAGAAGGTTGGTGGTAACTGAATGCCTGACATAGGGGAGGGAAGTAAAAATGGGCAGGATCAGAAGCTAAAACAAGAAAAGAACAAATTAAAAATTATCTAGACAAGCTAGATGGCTTCAAGTCACCAGGGCCTGATGGTATGCACCCTGGAATACTCATGGAGCTGACTGAAGAGATATCTGAGTCATTGGCTATTATCTTTGAAAAATCACAGAAGACTGGAGAGGTCCTGGAGGACTGAAAAAGAGCAAATATAGTGCCCATCTATAAAGAGGGAAACAAAGACAACCCAGGGAGTTATAGACCAGTCAGCTTAACCTCTGTACCAGGAAAAATAATGGAGCAAATAATTAAGGAATCCACTAGCCAGCATCTAGAAGAGAATAAGATGCTAGGTGATAGTCCGCATGGATTTGTCAAGAACAAATCATGTCGCACCAAACTGATGCCTTCCTGTGATGGGGTGACAAGCCTTGTGGATAGAAGAAAAGCAGTAGATGCGGTGTATCTAGACTTTAGTAAGCCTTTTGATACGCTATCACACAGGGGCGTCGCTGGCATTGGGCATGCCGGGGCACATGCCCCGGGTCCCAACACCAGTGCCCCGGATCTCCAGCCCAATTGGGCCGGGGATGTGGGGCCCGATCTATGGCTGGCCGCGGCCAACGCAGCGGCCCCCCCCCCAGCCGGGGATTTGGGGCCTGGCTGACCACCCGGCAGGCCCCACCCCTGGCCAAGGATAGGGCCAGGGGAGGCTGTGCCACCGCAGGTGGCTAGGCCACGGCGGGGCTGGGGCAGAAGTGGCCGCTGGAGGCTAGGTCCTTGCCTGCAGTCTCAGGTGGCCAGGCCCCCGATCCCCGGCCGGGGATCGGGGGGCTGGCCGCCCGCAGGCGCAAGCCCTGCCTCCAGTGGCCGCTTTTGGCTGGGCTTCACCGCGGCCTAGCTGCCCGCAGTGGCGCGGCCCCCCCCGCCCTATCCCTGGCCAGGGGGTGGGGCCTGCCCGCTGGGGGCGGGGGCTGGGCCCATGCCCCAGGTCCCTCCCCACCCCAGCACCGCCTCCACTCTCACATCACCCTCTCATTAACAAACTTGGGAAGTACAGCCTGAATGGAGTTACTATAAGACGGGTAAAAAATTAGTTGGATAACTGCTCCTGGAGAGTACATATCAATGGTACATGGTCATGCTGGAAGGGCATAATGAGCAGGGTACCGCAGGGATTGGTTCTGGGTCCAGTTCTATTCAATATTTTCATCAATGATTTAGATGATGGAATAGAGAGCACACTTATAAAGTTTGCTGATGATACCAAGCTGGGAGAGGTGGCAAGTGCTTTGGAGGATAGGATCACAATTCAAAATGATTTGGACAAACTGGGGAAATGGTCTGAGGCAAACAGAATGAAATTCAATAAAGACAACTACAAAGTACTCCACTTAGGAAAGAACAATCTATTGCACATATACAAAAATGGGCAATGACTGCCTAGGAAGGAGAACTGCAGAAAGGGATCTGGGTGTCATAGGCTGTGTTCACACAGCATTTTTGTTTTGAAACAACAAGGTTGTTTCGAAACAAAAAAAAAACCATGTTCACACAACGCACAGTTGTTTTGAAACAAGTTAAACCCCATTTGGGGGTGAAATAACCTTGTTTTGAAACCATTGTTTCAAAACAATGCGTGTGAACATGTTGTTTCGGAACAAGGCTGCCCCCTCAGCACCCTGGCCAGGGTGCTGAGGGGTGTCCCCTGGCCAGCAGAGGGGGGCTGCAGGCACCTGCGGGGTTCAACACAGCTCAGCGCTGAACCCCGCAGGTGCCTGCAGAGCGGGGCTGCAGGCACCAGCGGGGTTCAGCGCAGCCCAGCACTGATCCCCACGGGACCTGCAGCCCCCTCCCCAAACCAAATAGCATGTTCACACTGTGAACTTGCTATTTCGTTTCCCGCCTTTTTCCTTTTTGTTAATGTGGCGTAAGTTATTTCGAAATAAGGTGTTATTTCGATATAAGTTGTTTCAAAACAACTTATATCAAAATAACCCCCTGTGTGTGAACACAGCCATAGTGGACCACAAGCTAAATATGACTCAACAGTGTAATGATGTTGCCAAAAAAACCGCCACCATTCTGGGATGCATTAACAGGAGTATTGTAAGTAAGACATGAAAATGGTGGGTTACTCACCAGTAACTATCCTTCGAGATGGGCTGCTTGGATCCATTCAGTAATAGGTATCTCTGTGCCGGAGCACCGGATTGGTCAGAAAACTTTTGTCCTAGCCTGTCAGGAGAGGGCAGGCAGCCACCGCCCCCCACGCCACCCAGTGGCTATATATACGGCCGCCTCCCAACGCCTCCCCAGTTCCTTGGAGTCGCCAACTCTAGATGCGGGGATGGAGGGGAGGGACCTGAATGGATCTGAGCAGCCCATCTCGAAGAAGGAGGGCTACTGGTGGGTAACCCACCCTTGTTCTTTGAGCGCTGCTCAGATGCATTCAGTAATAGGTGACTATTAGCCATGCTGATGGACAGTGGGTGGAGTTGGCTCTTCCGCCTACAGCACAGCAAACCACCCCAGAAGGAAAGAAGCCCAGCGAGCGAGGATCTAACAGAAGCCAAGAAGCCAACTAGGCTCTTGGCCTGGCAAAGGAGAACTAACAACTGTGGGGCTAACCCAAAGCAGGGGGTAGGTCCAATCCAGCCGAGACAAGTGTGCGTGGGCTGAACAGACTAACGTCACCTTAAAGGAGAGCTGAATCGACGCAACACGACTAACGTGGAGGAAATGCATTAATTGCTGTACCTATGGGTATAGCATAAGGTATGAAGGCCAGAGTGTAAAAGACTGGCCATAGGGGACCTCCAGCATAGACTTACAAGAGAAGTGCCAGAAGGCAAGGGGTTATGGGCCTAGCCACAACATTGCTTCCTCGCTGCTGAGCTCCTTGATCTGGTAGATTCCAGGTCAGGTGAACTTAAATTGTTGCTTTAGGGGTGAAGGGGGGGTTTCACCACCACTTCCTTGGTACTCCCATAACAGGACGTTCTGATAATAACTGAGAGTGCCTAAAGAAGGAGAGGAGGCTGTTACATAGCATCCACTTTCTTTCGTTTAGGGAAAGGGATAGGACGGGCAGGAGTTGGACTGTTCTGCCTTGGCCTTCCCTGGAGCATAGGACCCCTTATAAAAATCAAATTGCATTCCCACCTGACAGGTAGGGTGGTGGAGGGTCACTTCTACCGTAGAGGTGTCTGAGGACTCAGCAGGGCTGACCTAACCAGCATGCCGACTGGTATGTTAGATAGGGGAGGTGTCCAAGGTGTCCCTCTCCATCTCAGGAACGAGAATGGGTCCTATCTGATGTAGGACAGTTGGGTAGGTGGGAAGGGTTCCGCATGTCCGGATGAGCAGCTGTGTCTATGCGTACCGGAGCAGCTGCCGTCGTGGCTGGAGCTACTACAAGATGCGCTTCTCGGCCTTGGCAAGGCCTGTCTTGTCGCTTACGAGTGCAGGAGTCACCGGTCGAGGGGTACTTGGGGAGGGGGGGGGGGGGGCTTTGTCCCCTTCTCCAATAAGAGCCCGAAAGTAGCAACTGCTAAGAGACATCTGGGTGTTGGGCCTCAGGTGGATGTCTCAATCACTGAGAGGGACCTGGGATATGCGGCCATGTCTCCTCCAAGACTGGAGGGCAGCGCCAAGGATTGGCTCACCCCTGTTCGCAATGTGGAGACAGGGCTGGTCCCGATAAGTTCTCCCTTCCCCCCCCCCCCCGATGGAAGGGGGAAAGGGGCATCAGCTGCCCACTCCGATGGTGCACTGAAGTCACGTCGTGTCCCGGATGTTATGGGAATGGGGTGGCAGCCAATTGGGGCAGGCACCTTCGTTGCAGGTGAGAAAAGGAGAAAGAGGCTCTGAAACACCCTAGAGATGGGCTGATGGTGGTGGTGGTGGAGGAATTTAAGTTTCTGTCCCTGGGGTCATGTAAGAAAGTGGGGGAAATGAAGGACAGCTCATCACCCCATAAAGTTTATGAGGGGGAAAAAGGCCCTGATGGGAGGAGGCCGAGGTATTTGACCTCTCCCCTAGGGTCCCATGTGGTGCCTAGCATGGTTAGGGTCTCGGGAGGAAACAAGATGTCCCCCTCGAAAGGCAGGTCAAGCACCACCTGCTGCGCAGTGGGAGGCACCCTGGCTTCCCTAAGCCAGGCCACTCGGTGGATAGTCACAGCCGAGGCCATACTGCGGGCAGCTGTATCCACCGCGTCTCGGGCCGAGAGGAGGAGGTCCTGAGAGATTATCCTACCCTCTAGGAATGCGTCGTACTCCTCTTTGGCCTCTGGTGGGAGCAAGCATCAGAATTTTGCAACCGACTCCCACATGTCCAGCAAATACCTGCTGATTAGGGCCTGATTATTTGCCACCCGAAGTTGGAAGGCTGAGGAGTAGAGCTTACAGCCCAGGAGGTCCAGTTCCCTGGCTTCCCTAGAAGCCGGGAGGGGGTTGCTAGATGGCTCACCCAGGCCTAGTGCCATTTGCACCATGTCCCTAGGAGGGACTGGGTGATCGGCGACGGAAGGGAAGTCCGACTTGGGAACCCGATACTTAAAGCTCGCTGTGCCCAAGACCAGGGCAGTAGAGCTTGGACTCTGCCACCGGGAAGATGTTAGATCCCAAACGCTTGGGTGGAGCAGAACTGTCAACGGCTCTGCCAAGGCAAAGACTGGCCCGAACAGGGTGTCTGGAGGGGGGCAGGAGGGCTGGACCACCATCCCTAAATGGGCCATAGCACGGCGCAACAAATCAAAGTGCGCAGACAGGTTGCCAGTATAGGAACCCAGTGCCGGGGACAGAGCAGTACCGGGTGTTCGCTGCAAAGGAGAAGGTGTTTCCCAGGGGGACCATTCTTGGGGACAAAAGCAGAAGGGCAACAGCACCGAGGTGCAGCACCAGGGTCACTTGGAGCCCCTTGATGGGCCTTCCTCCGGGCTTGAGGCAGGAGAAGGACTTCGTGATTCCAAGGGTGGTACTCGTGATGGCAAAGTAATATGTTGCCGGGGGGATGGCCCTACGGTACCGAGGCCCAATGGAGTGGAAGATGGGGGACTTTGTGGTGAGGAGGGAGTGATGGCACCCACGATGGACCCAGGCCTTGGAAATAAAGGGCAGCTTGCCCCTTCCCACCGGAGTCGGGGAAGGTGGTGTGGGTAGCAGGAGTGCCCGAGCGGCCCCCGCTGCCTCCGGAGTTGTCGGCACCAGGAGCGACTCTGAGCGGGCCTGAGGTAAGTCTTTACCCAGGGAAGGGGGGCTGCCTGGCTGAGAAAGGTCTTGCCCCCTTGGTACCGTGCTGTACCGAGGCTGCGGTGCCGGAGGTGACCATGGCTGATGCTGGGGTGAGCCCTGCACTGATGGCACCAGGCTATGGCGGGTCTGCGATGCCAGAGGTGAAAGTGATCGGCGCCAGGGTGAGCCTTGTACCAGCGGTACCAGACTGTGCCAGGGTTGCAGTGCCAGGGGCGACCTTGAGCGGTGCTGAGGTGCCAAGGAGCTGGGTTGGCGCCAGGGTGCCGGAGTCGGCACTGAGGTTGTCCTGCGATGGCCACCGGTGGCACAGTGCCATGTTGGCTCCGGTGCCAAGCTAGGTCTCGGCGCTGGGCGGGAACCCGAAGCCTCGGGTGGAGAGTGCCGAGCCTGTTCAGAGGCTAGGGGACGGCACCTTTGTTCCTTCTCCTTGATTGTCCAAGGTTTGAAGAACAGACACAGGGAACAGGCTGAGACCAAGTGGTCTTTGCCTAGGCACCGGAGGCACTTCCCATGGGGATCATCCTGAGGGAAGGCCTTGCCGCACTCAGAGCTGGGTTTGAACCCTGGCATGTTAGGTGCTGGGCTGCGATGTTCCGGCCCGACAGCAGAAGATTTCTGTGGTGGAACTATGTCCACAAAAAGGTGCTCCCAGTCAGGCGAAAAGCTCATAGCATGAGGACAGGCTGCTTGCAAGGAGTGGATGTTCCAGATCCGATGCGCAAGGCAGAAGAAATGAAACTGGGGAGGAGTCAGGAGGTGGCCGTATATATAGCCACTGGGTGGCATGGGGGGGCGGTGGCCACCTGCCCTCTCCTGACACGCTAGAACAAAAGTTTTCCGACCAATCCTACACTCTAGCACGGAGACACTTATTACTGAATACATCCGAGCAGCGCTTGAAGAAGAAGTAATTCTTCTGCTCTACTCTGCCCTGATTAGGCCTCAACTGGAGTACTGTATCCAGTTCTGGCCACCTCATTTCAGAAAAGCTGTGGACAAACTGGGAAAGTCCAGAGAAGAACAACATGACTGATTAAAGGTCTGGAACACTTGACTTATGAGGGAAGATTGAAAGAGCTGTGTTTATTTAGTCTAGAAAAGAGGAGACTGAGCGGGGACATAATAACAGTTTTCAAGTACCTAACAGGGTCTCACGAGGAGGAGGAGGAGGGAGAAAAACTGTTCTGCTTAACTGCCAATGAGAGGACAAGAAGCAATGGAGTTAAATTACAGCAAGGAAGGTTTAGGTTTGACACTAGGAAAAAATTCCTGTCAGGGTGATTAACAACTGGAGCAAGTTGCCTAGGTGGGTTGTGGAATCTCCATCATTAGAAGTGTTTAAGAGCAGGTTAGACAAGCACCTTTCAGGGATGGTTTAAGAGGGTACTTGGTCCTGCAGGGGCCTGGACTTGATGACTACTCATGGTCCCTTCCAGTTTCTAAAATTCTATTCTGGGAGGGCTGGAGCTACCTGAATTGCAGATCTGCACCTATAGAATACAGGTCAGTACAACCAGGAGCAGATATTTAGACAATGCCATTGAGCAACTGATACCCCAGCCCAGGCAGTTCACCTGCAGCTGGGGCAATACTGGAGAAGTTCCAAAGGGGCACCATGTTAGTGTAGTTCAGCAAAACAAACAAGGAGCCCTGTGGCACTTTTAAAAAGTAACAAATTTATTTATCACATGAGCTTTCATGGGAGAAAATCCACTTGCGAAGTGGGAGTTTCTCCCATGAAAGCTCATGCGACAAATAAATTTGTTAGTTTTTAAAAGTGCCACAGGACTCCTAGTTTGTAACTGAAGAAGCAGCAGTGGATAGAGTTTGAGGGAGGCCATTGTGAGGAGCACTGGTTTAGAAGGTGGGGCACAGAGGTCTGATCCAGCAAGGTTATCTAATCTATTTCTTTGCCTTCTCAGCCATGTATCTGCCAATCTTGTGAGTGCTGGGGGGGAACAGCCAGTACATGTATAACACAGTCTTCACTGAACAAAACAGGTGGGTTATGTCTGCTTTGGTGCAAGTCAGTATAGCTCTGTGGATGTCACACCAGCTGAGAATCTGGCTTGCAGGTCATGTCCCTGTTCCCCTTGAATTCAAGGGCAAGACTTACACTGAAGCCAGTGGCCTAAAGTTTTGGGCCATTAACTCCCAACAGAGCCAGATTTTGAAGTCTGCAGCATAAGATAAAATCTAAAGGGACTCCCCCACCATTGGTGAGGGATCCTTAGATGTTGTAAATCAATGTCACGTCATTGGCTTACGCCAGCAGAAACTGACTCAATGAAGCTATTCGGGCTGAACCAGAGACCGAAAGCAGGGCCTTCATTATATTTTGTTGGGTTTTTTTTTTTTCCAGCTAACAATTTTCTAGGAACACCTCTGTGATGTGGGGAGCAGGAGGCACTCTTATCTCTTTTGGTCTGTGTCCAGCATGGATATCTGTCTGGCTGCGTGCGTGTCTCTGTATTCACGTTCCCTCAGGAGTACTCCTGGCTCAGATCTTTAAGTGGATATGTACTTTGTTAGCCCAGTGATCTAGAGACAGGCTTGGATCTCTAAGCAGGGACTGAGTTAGCCTGGTGATCCTAAGTTGAGGTGCTCCTTTGGTTAATGCTTTGGGTTACTTTTGGCTCAAATCTCTAGTGAGGACTTAGCTCAGTGATTTGGAGCCAAGGCATATTCTGTGTGCAGGAGGTAAACTGAGGTAACGCTCATGATGGAAGAAGACAAGACAACCACGGATCTTTGTAGAAACAAAGGTGCCAGACTAGGCTTTACTGCAATGTAGCACAAAGGCAAGCAACCTATCTCAGCACATCTGCTGACAGCATTCATGTGCTCAATGCAACAGAACAGCTCAATTGACAGCAGGACTCTCCCATCACCACCTCAGCTGCACAAAATCTGGGTTCTGGGGCTCTTACTTTTATACTCTGCTTGGACCTATTGGCTCCATCCTGTTTGGGGTCTGAATTTACCTTGATTGGTTCACATACCCCTTTTTGACGCCACGCATTGACAGGTCCATGCATCCCTGAACATCTCCATCTATCAAGCTATCATTCTGCAATTATGCATACCCTTGCGCTGGATAATTCAAAGCATCTCTTCATATCTCCTTGTCACTAGGCCAACTGGACACCTTCAAGGTCCTTTTCAAGCACTTTTCCAGTTACTCCAGCTGCAGCTTACTTCTTGCTAATTTATGTGAGGTCAGACTACTTTAGCCTGACTCTTGTCAACTTGGCCATTTATTCAATTCAGGCCTACCATTTTGATTTGTTTCGCTAGGCCTTAGGGCCTCATTCCTGACAGTTTCTACTTGTCTTTTATATTTTAACCTTTCACTTTCTCCTACAACATCTATCCTAACACAAGACAAGTATCAAAGAGGGGAGTGGGCCCTCTCCATATGGATGGCTGCCATCACACCACTCATGGAAGGAGTCCAGGGAAGCTTACTTGTGGTCAGAAACACAGGCTCCTGTGTGGTGTGTGGAGAGGAGTGGTACGAGGACATGCTATTGCTTTTACCCAGCCTGCCCTTCTTCTTCTCAGTGTCTGCTCCTTCAGCGTGCAAAACTGCTGATCACCTGTGGCCTACCTGGACATTTTCAACTGAATAAAACAAAAACCAATCAGTGAGTGACACCTGTCAATCAATTCCCCATCTTCAAGCATCTGACGAAGTGGGATTCTCTCCCATGAAAGCTCATTCAATTTAAACAAATTGTTAGTCTTTAAAAGTGCCACAGGACTCCTTGTTTGTTTTGCTGGACCAGACTAACACAGCTGCCCCTTTGGAACGTATCAATCTGCAACGAGAAAATGCCATTTTTACAGAGGAGCAGGGGTAGCCCACTAAGTGATTGCAACAACAGCAGTAAATGAGTATAATGGATGAGACCACGCAGGCCTTAAAAAGGACTAGATGCTTTCAGGGGACCCTGATTGCTAAGCTATTCCTACTGAGCCCTCCCATGTCATGGACTTTACACAGGCCACAGCCAAAAGAAAACTTTGGGAGGTCAATAAATGCAAAGCAGAGTGCTGGCTGTTTGCTTGGCCATCTCACTGCTTGTGATTTCACCTTTTTATACCTGGGTGTACTTATGAGTGTTGAGTGTTTGCGCACGTGAATGTATGTAGTCAGGTGACTGATCGTGCATTAAGAGTGTGTAAATTAAGTTATCAGATTTTAGAGTGCAATCTGTTGACCTTAACTTTCATGTCCCTTTTCCAGTATTTCTCCTGCCCTGTATTGTGCCATCTCTGTGAATTACTTCTATCATCATCCAACCCCAAAGTATCTCCCTGGAGCTCCAGGCTTCTCTCCTCCTTTGTATTACCATAGCACCTCAGTGCCCCAGACACAGACCAGAATCCCATTGTGCTAGATGCTGTACATAACCATGGCAGTCCCTGCTACTGCACATTTTAGCAGCATTGAGTCCCAATCTGAAGGGATCAGTTCCAGAATGAAAATATTAGCTATATGAAGGTTCTGAAATCAGGCTCCAGTTTACAGAGCATCTCACCAAGCCCTTCCACTCCAGTTACCCTGACTGAGGGAAGGTGTTGAATTCTTGGTGCAAATACTAGCCTTTCACCTCCCTGGCCTTTGGAGAAGCTAGGCTGCTGGCAGGAGCTGGAGAAAGCTTTTAGAACTAAGTGGCTGGGATGAAATCATGGTCCATTGATGTTAAAGGGCATTTTGCCTGTTTCCTTGTAAATTCCCCCATCTCCAAAGCATATGATAAAGTGGGATTTTCTCCCACAAAAATCTCATGTGATTAATAAATTTGCTAGTCTTTAAGTGCCACAGGACTCCTTGTTTGTTTTACTGAACTAGACTAACATAGCTACCCCTTTGGAACTTTCCATTTTGGAATATCTTGGAGAGATTAGCCAATCATTTGCAGCACTAGCTTAATAGAAGACCACTGACTAGCTGCAGGCCGTACAAAATGATTCCTACCAAGCATCCTCCTTCTCCACCCAGCCCCAAGCAAGCCTGAAGGCTAGATGCACTTGCCCATCCCAGTGAGATGCAATTATTTGCCAGTTGCCTAGTTCCTGACCCACTTTAGGAAGGCTTGGTGTTATTCCATATGACAGGAACCCCCTTGTGGAATCCTTCCAGCTGCTTCCCTGCTCCCCTGCCCCATCCACACTTGAGAGACTGAGGTAGCTCAGAGGGAAGCAGTCACTTTCAGGAGAACTAGTGCATGTGAAAGCCAAAGTTCAGGGATAGGGTTCTGCCTTCAAATACTTGTCTTCAGAGCAGCAGACACTTGGTATGACATGAGGATGTTTGGGAGACCACCCTGTGGAGGCTGTCACAGTCAACCATTTTCCTCAGCTCTCACCATGCTTGCTTTGCTGCTCCCCGTGCCTCCCACTGCAGCATGGACTTGAAAGCAGCAGCTGCTGGGCTGTAGGCAGCTGAGCCATGCACATGAGTAAGTCAGGGCGAGCAGAGTTGCTCCGTCATGGCCCAGGTAACACACCGGCATGCAGGCTGGGTCACTAACCAGCCAAAGACCCCATCTGGAGTTTCCCAGGAAGTCCATGAAGCAGGGGGTGGGAGGAAGGTAGGGCTGGAGAGAGAGCCAAGATGCACGCTTTACTGGAGAGGAATGAGGGGACGATGCAGGCAAGACATGTACAGAAGGCTGTAGGTTTGACTTGCCGCATTCTGTACGTTATCTAAGCTTTGGCTCTTGCTGATTTGAAGAGCTCCTGCTTTCCCCAAATATAAACTCAACTCCTGCTTCTATGGCCACAAGCCTTTCCTCACCTCCCATCAAAGAAGGGAAACCTAGGGGTTCCATTCCAGCTCACCGAACAGGCAGGAGTACCCCTCAGTCAGGAAAGCACTAGCACAGAAGTCTTCAAATCATTTATGCCCAGGATCCAACAATTACATCTTTGAGCAATGCATTCCAGTCTTTTGGCAGTGGCAGCAAGGGGTGCTGCGACTCAGTGCCTGAGGATCCATGTACTTGGTCCTGACCTTAAGTTTGAAAACCACTGCTCTAGCAGATCAGCAAGGCGATGGCCAGTGGAACACCAGGGCAAGATGCAAAGGGTGCACTGCTGTCAGGAAGGTAGCAGAGGAATTGCTGTGGCCTAATTTTACACTACTTGGAACTTGGGTCTCTTCCCACATAACAGGAGGAGGGATAATGCACTAGATGGACTGCTGATAATGGGAGTGCTGGAACTAGATGGATCCTTGCTCTCTTCTAGCATCACCATGCCCACAGGTGCTTCCTTTACTCTGTATTCTAGTTGGCCCCTGACACAACACCATCACGATATCCTACCATATTTCCTGGGGAGCAAGAGACATGAGCAGTCAAGGCCCTCGTATGATGGCACACAGCAGATCTGTTCCTAAGGTCACTATTGTTTGTGGAAGCTGAGGGTACATCTATTCAAAGTGACTAGAGCTCTCAGAAGCCCAAGTGGAGCCACCTTACAGAGTTCAGATCGCCTGAATGCAAATGCTCAGCACTCCTTAAAAATCCAGGTCCTTCATCTCTAGCTAGGCACCCAAAATCACTAGTTGCTTTGAAAAACCTTGGCTTGCACCTCCAATGCACCAAGAAAGTAAGTCTGTGTCTGGTGACTGGCAAAGCAGAATGCTTCTGACTTATGCTTGCAGCAAATACATGGAAAAGTTTAACAAAAATCATAAAATACTCATGCTGGAAGGTTGCAATGTACCACTACTTTTATTCTTCAGATCTACAATCCTAACACACAGTAACCAAATAAGAGAAAGAAAGAAAGAAAGCAGGCTGCTCTCTAAAGCAGGGAGTCATAACTCATGCATCCTGTTCAGGAGTGGTTCTCTCCCAGACTGAGTCTTTCATTGCACACATCCGTACAAAGACCCCCTAGCCTGCAAGCAGAAGCAGGAACACTGCCCCCCTCCACAAACTTTTAAAGTGCTAGCTTGAAATCCTAACAGTGTCCTCAAAACACCATAGTGACCCACACGCAGCCCCCACACTAGAGGCCTCTGCAGAACCTGTCAACTAGAAAGCATGATGGTGGTCGGAGACTGACTCACACTGACAGCAGCAGCAGAAAGTGAAGGATGTGAGAAGACAGCTACTCTCTGCAGCTTCTGCTCCAAACCAAACCACAGGAATCACCATGCTGGATCAGACAGGGACTCCCTTCCTTCTAGGCAGCATAATGTCCAGCCAGGACCAGGACCAGGTTGAGAAACCACGTGGTGGACAGTTCTGGAATAACCAGCTCACAGGAAAAGTTTCTTGTTTGAGGTTAGCTAATGGCTGGAAGCACAAGGGTTCACAGCCCTTCCAGGCTTCTGAATTCATTGATTTTTAAGCCTATCTAAAGAAAAGCAAATATGCTCAACAGCAGCTCATTGTATTCGCCAAAGATGAAGCTTCCCTTTTGCTACATCACTTCTGCAAGAGCTGCTTGTTTGTGTAGCCCTGAGATATTGCTTCACTGCTTGCTGTTCCACGGCTAAATATGATCCTCCCACTTGGCTGGGGTTTAAGGAGGAGACAAGGCTGCATTTCCTCATTGCAAATCCAACAGCTGTGACTGACAACCTGACATTTAATGACAAACACAGACCAGGCAGGCAGAGTGTATGTGGGGGTGGGAATGGAGAGGAACAGGATGAAGCGGGCCTGGGGGACACAGACCAGGCAGTTAGGAAGTTGGGGGAAGAAGAATAAGAGCTGTAAAACAGCACCTGTGTGTTGCGGGGAGAACAATCTTTCAACAAGGTGAGGTGAGCGAACTGGGAAAGCTGACATCTTGCTTCAGGATGGCTTTTCTCTTCAGTTAATGTTTGTCCTCTCTTCCAGGTCACTTTATTTTCTGTGGCAATGGCCTCTTCCTTCAGCCAGCACAGGATGCTGCACCATGTCTCCACAGCAAAACTGGCTACCACAAGCATATGACATCTGTCATCCATTCCCTACACTGGCTTCCCGTAGAACAGAAGAGCCAGCCAAGTTCAACGTCTCAGCTTGATCTTCAAGGCACTCTATGGCCTGGGCCCAGGGATGAAGATTGTGGTCAACCACTCCACCCCTCCACTCCAATGGAACTCTCTACAACAAGGGCAAAGCTCATCCGTGGAGGAGACAGGAGTTAACTTGGGGGCTGATGCAAGACCACAGAATAAGTGCCACCAAGAACCATCACATTCGCTCCAAGTGCCAGGCACATTTCCTGGACCTGCTTTCGCTAACGTAAACGTACACACACGTGCACACACTCTCTTTTTCTCCCTCTCCCCTTGCAATAACAGAACACTCCACTACATGCACTTCTCCAACAAAGGAAAGAATGAGAGAACTAACGTGACAGATGTGAGTCAAATTGCTTAAAGAACAGCCAGAACACGTTTGGATACAGCGATGTGCGTGATGTAAGAACCCATACAGACATAGGTGCTGGAACTAGGGGTGTTAGGATGCCACCATACCTCCTGGCTTGAAGTGGCTTCCTTCATATACAAAGTTTACAGTTTGAGTCATAGCTCTGCGCACCCCCCCTTATAAAAATTGTTCCAGCACCCCTGCATGCAAGATAGAAACTCTCTGTCCGCTTGCCTGTACATTGGTCTCCCCAGCTCTTGTTTCCATTCACCTGTCTTTCAAAGAAGGAAACCAGTCACATAGCTATCGTGTCTCTCCCCACACACACCCCCCCAGGGTCCACTGTGTCTGCTACAGTGGTTCCTAGTCTCCCACTGCAGTGAAACAGTTGTTTCTCTCTGCAGAGGGAGTGTTTGGTTTGAGTTCAGATAAAGTAGGAGCCAGGCCTATGTTGTAATACTCTGTCCCTACCTTCCTCTCTGAGATAGAAGAGATATGGATGTTACAAGCATAAACAGCTTATTTCCTTGAAAATTATGGCTCAAAGTGTGGATAGGAACTAAGAAAAGGTCATGTTATTCAAACTCCCAGGATAAAATCCTAGACCAGTGAAGGAAACGTGATTAATGACACAGGAGAGTGAACAGGGCAGGACACAGCTCCACAGCAGAGGAACTGAATACTAGCAGACAAAGACCTAGAAAAGGGATGCCACAGCAATTGCTTACTATGCCAGCCTCAGCTGGATAAGTATGCTGGTGCTGTTACAAGGTCATTGTGGCCTTGTCCAACAAGCAACCTTCCCAGCCAAGTCAGTTTTAGCATCTGCTGCTCCTGGAACAGCCCCCAAGAACTAAGGAGCATCCACAACAGTGGTTTGAGTTTGTGGGCTGAACAGTGGCCTGCCTGCTAGGAGGGACTCACTGCAGCATGGTTAAACCTCCAGTAAAAGTACCCCTAGTGCCTGTGCAGCAGCATCCCCTGCTTTATTATTTGATAGGCTGGCATTTGGAGAATGTCAGATGAACAGGTCTGTTATGGGCTCAAATCCCTACCTCATCTAAGCTTTCATTTCTCTGGCTCTGCTACAGCCCTTCTTAGATGAGGCTCATTTACTATCCATACGGACCATAGCTCCTATCCATGTGCAGTTCTGCTCCCTTTCCATCCAAGACTCTGCAGAATGCAGATACAGCACCCCCTAATTTATAGGTTTGAGTTGTTCTTGGGTGGAAACACATTTTCAATCTCATTTTGTGAGCTGAGAGCAGAGTAAAGGGACCTGAAGCCTGCAGAGATTGTTGGTTAGTCTGGAAATTCAGCTGGAGATATCCAGCTCCTTCTGTCTCCAAACTTTCTTCCTAATCTTTTAATCTTCATCACTGCCCTCCCTCCATGGAAAATGTAAACACCCAACACAGCATCTTCTTCCCCTTCCACAGGAGTCACAGGTTACCTACAGATCAGGGGAAATGCAGAATTACCTAGATCCTCTCCCCCATTCAGGGAGCTGTGACTCTACTGAAGAGCTGCTGTCTTGTCCCAACAAGCTACAGAATTCCGACCTGCACCAGACATCCTTGTAACCATATGCATCCAAATGCATTGCCCTTGTATGTTGGCTCAAGACCTAGAGACCTTTCTCACTATTCCTCTTCCTTCAGAGCTGGCCACTGTCATCACTGCATTGTGCAAGAGAGGAGTTGTTAGTCCACTGAGCTACAATAATCAGCAGATCCAGCTTTTAGTGCTTCCATAAGGAGAACTATTACTCAGGTACTATGATAATGGGAGTGTGATGAAGTGAGAAAACCTCTTGGGCTACTGTGGGATGCCAGGGGCGATGCCCAAATGTTCTTCTTTTCTGTTCCTGTACTTGGGTGATGGTATTCTGGTGATGGGCCATGGGGGTGTGATAACTATAGGTACCACTGGGGGGAAGAGGCTTTAGTCCGACTTTACCTGGACCACCTTTGGGTGACAGGTTGTGGCTGGTTTAGACCGGGGCCAGGGCGGCTGGCTGCAAAGGAGAACAAAGGGCTAAGAGGGGAGAGGAACGAAGATGGAGGTCTGAGAGGCAGGATCTCTGGGGCTCTTCCTAGTGGTTTACTGCTAGACCTCCTGGTTCATCTGAAAGCCAACTGTCCTAGCTGCTGTGCAAACTGGATTGCTAATAAACCCTCTGACTTCTACACTGGCTGAGCATCACTGCTGATTGGGACTGCTGGGACCCTTGTGGAGGGAGGACACGCCCCCCTCCGCCGCCATGGGAGACCAGACAGAGCAAGGGCCAGACCCTCTAAGCCTGAATTTGGGAGCTGGCTACAGGTAGCATGGAGACCCGGGTGCTGGACGGGAGAAGGGTCCACTGTAGCAGTGTCCTGATTGGCTGTGAACAGAGGGGATCCAAGAGGCTTTTTCCTGGTTCTCCTTGACAGGGAGCCATAGAAAAGTCCAAAGGTGGGGACAGAGACACTGGACTGGGCAGCCTTCCCTGTGGCTGAATCTCTTACTGAATATGTGGAGGTCAGTTCCTGGAGAGAAAGTGGATTGAAGATGGTACCATACCCACTGGCAGCATGAACCAAAAGCTATAGCACTCCAGAAAGAATGTATCTACCAGGGAGACAGCTGTGGAAGGAATAATGGAGGCAAATGCATCTTCAGACCAGTCTTAATGTGGATATATTACCCTTCTTGGCCAGTCTAAACATAGAGCCTTAGCAGCAGAGATATTCAGCAAATAAAAAACAGCCGCCTCATAATGAGGCTCAATAGAATGCAGCTTAATCAGAAGCATCTTGAATGAGGAGTGGACTTGTAGTAATCCTGTTAAATAGGGCCACGTTTTCAGATGTGGGGTATCCCTTTGCTTATGCAGTCAGTCGATTTACATGCACAAAAGCAGATTTGAACATGCAGTAGGTGCATATGTACACATTTTGCTAGGGCAAAGCTGACATGGCTTTATTTGAAATCTGGCTGACAATTTGTTGAAGCTAAATCTGGAAATGCTAGGATCTTTATTGACAAAAAACTACAACAAACTGTTAACTTATCCTGGAGTCTTCATGTCTCTTGGCATGTACAGAGAGGTTTGATGGATGTAATACAGGCACTCAAGCCATCTAATTCTGAATTAGACATGGAGTCTGTTTCACCAACAGCAGTTTGGAATAGATTCTATCTTCCAAGGACTGGTGCTGGCAGCGTCAGACAGTCATGCCAGCCTTGTCTGCTACAATAAAGCCAAATCCTTCTGGAAGAGAGAACAATTTGGCCTATTAAAGAGAGAGAGAGAGAAATTTGAGAAGGGAACTTGGCTCCCAACCCAGAGTTCAGATCCAGGCTTTTGATTGGGGCTCCATCTCCAGCAATGTGAAACAGAACACACAATCCTAAACTGCTTCCAAGTGTTGGCCCTCAGTGCCAAAGCAACGGTGGAGTATCAGACCAAACTGATTCAGCCAACCCCAGAGGAGCTCCTGGCTGCAAGGAGCATGTCAGAACATCTAGTGGGTCAAAATGCAGAGCATGCTACCAGCACAATGTTAAATGTATGGTAGGTATGCTAAACACAGCATGTATGTTTGTTAGGTAGGGGATACACTATGTTATGTGTATGACATGTTGATAGATACTGCAGAGTTAAGTTAACTGAATGTATAATGATGATCTTCACCCAATTCAGTTCACGTGTATCAAGAACCCACAACACTCTGCAAAGCAGAAGTCACCTTTGGCATTAGAAAATAGGAGACCTGTAAAAGACAAGTTCTGTTAATGTTGTGGCCTAGATACAATCTTAAGAGATGTCTCAACATGTCTCTTAGGGCTTGCCTCACTGATGGCAGCAAATTTGCCACCATCAGACTGAGCTTCCAGATTGACTGATCATGTCTGTGAAGATCTGCTCAGTTAATGGGGAACTCTATCTCTGAATGCCACCCCAGCCACTGGAGTAGCTCTAAGTCGATGTGCTGGCCATCATGAAGTCAAAGGGAGATGCACGTTATTTTAAGTAACTTGCACGCCTCCTTCAACTGCTGCTGAAAACAGCAGGCAGTGTAGACCTGTAGTACCTGGAATGCTGTGTCCCAAACAACAAGTCAAAGGGCTAGTTCCATGGTATCAGAAAAACAAGTTGAACTTGGTGGATGGAATCTTAGATGACATATAGAGGGTCTTGGCTTGTACACAATGTCGTGATCAACAGAGGTCATTTCGGGTAGCATACTTCTACGTAAGACAACCTGAACAGACTGCAAGAACCTGTTTCCTGGAAAGATTGGTGATTACCTCTTTCTAGCCTTTACCACATCATTTTGTTTATACATAATAAATTGGCTGATCTTGATTATTTGGTCTCAAACATTTTTAACACTGAGTTTCAAGTGTAGTCAAAATCAACTGGCTGGGGATATTAATCAACAAGCAAAACAGAGGACATCAGAATTCAGCTTCCTCCCTTGCTTGAGGAATTCTGTGGAGAGGGAACAATTCAAACCACCCTTGAAGAGCCTGTTCCTCTCTCCATGTGTGTGCTTCTTAGACCATATTGTAGGTGCAACGCCATGGGATCAGAAGTAAGGGCTAACTCTTTTCAGGTCTTGGAATATTACTGTTGGAAGAGACCTCAAGAAGTCATCTAGTCCAATTTACTGCTCAAAGGGCCAATCCCAACTTATGCAGGCCCTTATACTGCATGAGTTCATTTGAAATAACATGGACTAGGCAGACCCCCACAGAGATGAGTTAATGACAACCTCTTACTGTGTCATTTAAATGTTTAGATGGGACCTCCAGTAGCCTGGCAAGAAGAATATTGGGGTGCGGGGAGGCTATTTCACTCACTGTACGTTAGTGAGGATGAGAAGGAGCTAGAGCAATAGAGTGGCTGAAAAAATCCGTCTTGCTGAAGTCAGATTAATCTTTCTCACTTGTCTGTTAGCCTCTGCTTAACAGGATTGTAATGACCTGAAATTGCAACTGATAAATCGGTGCTGAGGGTTTGTCTCATCGAGGCTGCCACATGAGGACGGGCCATTATTCTTTCAATTTAGGTCTCTGATGCCTGTTAACATACATTAGGTTTTTCCATATGGTGCTTTTTAGCCTGGTGCCCAGGGCAGATGCCCAGGTCCCTTCCCCCACCCACACTCTCAGGGCCTGCCTAATGAGAATGGATGACAGCCCTGGCTCAGTAATGGGACACAGATGGTCCAAATGGCTTTTCACTTTTCTACTTTGAAACATATTTTCCATCTTAGAAAGTCTCATACAAAAATAACCCCTCCTAATCTTTGGTGCTGTAATTTTTTGTTTTCTAAATTGACAATAGAATTGTCAGATAGGGCAAAATCTTTGAGAGGGCTGCAGATTTCTTATCAGAATGGATCAGGCACTGACCTGAGAATCAGGAGACCTGAGAATCTAGTCCCAGCTGGATGGCTTGGGCCAGTCACTCCTCCTTGCTGTGCTCTTGTTTTCCCTCCCACCCCTTGTCCATCTTACCTACTGTAAATTATTCAGGGCAGGGACTGACCTTTACTATTGGTTTGTACCACATCTTGTGCAGCTACTATTTATATTACCATAGCACTTAGGAGCCTATGCATAGGCCTGAACCCCATTGTGCAAGGTGCTGCACCAATACAATGGCCCCTCTGATCTCCACTGTGGACTCTCCACACTACCAGAACACAGAATAATTAATTAAACAAATGGATCACTGGTATGGAAGTCTGGTGCGGATAGGACAAAATGAGCAGCCCTGAAAGGAGAAGACAACCTTACAGAGGCATGCAGGAACAGATGACTGAGGGGCCTAAGCAGGTGGTTTAGCATACACAGGCTCTGTGGCATTCCAGATTCTGACCCCAGCAGGGCCACAGGCTCTTCTTTCTATGGATTATTTGTATCCCAAGAGGAGCCATAAATACATGAGGTAAAGTCCAAACAGCTGGAAGAGGGAAGTACACCTGCTTCCAGCTAATTTGGGTGTGGGGAGGGAGAAGTTTTCTATAATGGCCTCATTTCAAGTGCTCCTTTGAACCCAGCTCCAGTTGACTCCAATGGGGGTGGGCTAGCCCTTGCCTGGTACTCCAGAATGAGTCCTGCCTTTTCAGTGAAACCAGGGAATGATTGAAAGTTTGACTGTTTTCTGTTTTTTTTAAATCTTAGCTCTCAACCCTGCCAAAAGCCAGTACTTGCTTCCGAGTAATCTCACTGCATTCTCCACATGCATTCAGTCCTATGCTTGTTCAGGCTGCTTTATCAGTGCACCTGTATCTCCGCTCCAGAAACTCATCCTCTCCTCTTTTCTCCTTTATTACAAGCCACAGTGCTATTATATAGCAATGATCCTGAAAATTCTGTGCAGAGATAAGACGCTATAATATTTTGAGTGATTACTGTGGAATACTTAGGCTGTAAGTCCTCTCCATTTGCATTTAATCCTGAGATATTGCATCACCTCTTCTTTCCCTCTTCTCTCCCTTTCTTCTCTATAGCTATCTTCTTGTTTCCTGCCTGGCTCCTATGATTTCTCCATTCCGTAAAATTAAGATAACGATGGACAGTTCCTTCGTGATGCGCTTTGAGATCCACTGATGAAGAGTGCTATGTAAGAGATAGATATTAATTATCATTATACAAAGCACTCATGACCCATTATTCTTCTCCTGGTTCTGCCAAAGGTTTAAATTCTGATCTGGAATCTTTGTTAAGTCTGGTCTACTTAGAAAAGTTTTATCAGCTTAATAGATACAGTTGTACAGATATAACCCACTGTGTGAACACTTATGGCTCGTCTACACAGACAGTGCTGCTGCAGCATTTTTGTGAAGACATTACTATGCCAAAGGGAGAGCTTCTCTTGTGGTCATAGCACTGTTTACACCAGGGATTAGGTCAGTATAATAACATCACTCAGGGGTGTGGGTTTTTCACACCCTGGCGCAACACAGTTATACCAATGTACATTTGTAGTATAGACCTGGCCTTATTCCACTGTAAGAAGAATTATTTAATAACCTAGTTTAAAACCTTTCTCAAGTGCCAAACTGAACCAAAAAAAAAAAAAAAAGACCCCTAATCTCAGGTACTTACATACTGGAATAAGATAATCTATGTGGGAAAGGTTTTTTGTGGGCATTAGGCTGTTACAACTACAACTGGTTTAAATTCACACCTTAAGTTATACCAAAAAAAAAAAGGACTCTCCCCTGTAGGAAAGACCTAACGCCTACTCGAGACTAGAATTTTAGCAATTTCCAAAAGGATAGCCATGTTAGTCTAGTCCAGCAAAAAAAAACCAAGGAGTTGTGTGGCACTTAAAGACCAACAGATTTATTTTTCGCATGAGCTTTCATGAGAGAAAATCCCACTTTGTCAGATGCTTGGAAGATGGTAAGTTCACCCATCTTTGAAGCATTTGACGAAGTGGGATTTTCTCCCACGAAAGCTCATGCAAAAAATAAATCTGTTAGTCTTTAAGTGCTACACGACTCCTTGTTTGTTTGGTGTTTTGCTAGAATTGTAGCACCATTCAATTGACTGACAGTTCACACTCATCAGCTAACATAAGTAGAGCCCTGCGTGGATACAAATAAGTGGATCCATATCCGACCTGCATCCGCAAGAAATGGTCCGTGGGTATCCGCGGATGCGGATATAATGTGGATATCCGCATATTTCCAGGGCTCTAGCTCTGCGCAGATAAAAATATGTGGATCCGTATCCAATCTGCATCCACAAGAAATGGTCTGTGGATATCCGTGTTGTATCCGCAGATGCGGATACAAAGCGGATCTCTGCAGATATTCATGGATGTGCAGGGCTCTAAACATAAGTACAAGTGGTAGCACACATGCTCAGCAAACATTTATTGCCAGAAGCACCTGAACCCCAGAGTGAACTACTGTGTCCTGTCTACACCAGTGTTTACAGAGTTAGCATGTGTTAACTGGCAATCAAATAATACACATTGCAAGAGCCTTTTTTAGACCAAGCCTAACTGACATTCTGATTCACTGTGGTGCTCTCCTAAATTGTGGTCTTATGCTTCCCTATCTTTGAGCTCAGCTTGGTAGTGGATATTTTCCCAGTCCTCTTCCCATTGTCAGAAGAAATGGAGTGAAGTTCATGAAGAGGCCATGCTAATCAGGAAGGAAGTCTCTCTTTAGGACTTCTCTATGTCTGCTTAATTATCTCATGTAGTGCCATTTCCCTCACTTATTTTCTACAAATGCCAGAAGGTTTCTTTCTCTACCATTGCACTGTCCTTGCATTTGCCCCCCACTGCAAATCTATATTACACTATCAACTTGCAAAGATGTGGTGTCCTTGCCACAGCATGCAGTAACTCTGCATAGGCAGCCAGTTTCTGAAAAAGTGGCAGGTTCGAACGGAAGGGGAAAGGCACCTTATATACTTACCACACAGACCAAGTAGCTAGGACAGGCGGTGCCTCATGCACATCCTGAATCATCCAAGTTCAAATAGCCTTTTTGGGTGGTAGGGAACTCCTGACATATTTTTTGAGCAACCCCAGAAATGACAGCAGCATAGAAAGGAATTAGGCCTAGAAAGGAACAAACCTAAGTTTTTCTCTTGCTTCCTTGTATTCTCCTTGTCCATCTGCCTGTATCCCTTTGTCTTATAATTACAGTGTAAGCTCTTTGGGGCAAGAATATTCTGTTCTGTTTGTACAGTGCCTAGCACATCGGGTCCTGGTCTATGCCTGGACCTCTTGGGTGTTACCACAATATTACTACTGCATGTGAAAGAGGGCTGTGTCAGACATGTCTTGGGTAGGGTTACCAGATATCAAAGCATGGAAAGGAGGACAGGGAAGTACAAAAAGGAGGACATTGGAGGACACAGGAAGAAAATGTAGTATTGATGTAATAGTCTTTTGTTTTTAGGGGGACCTGGAATGCTTCCCCCCAAAAACAGGGTGTTCTGGAGTGTTCCAGCATACTTCAACCCCTCTAAGTAAAAAGCCAGACAAAACCATGTATCTTTAAAATGCCTGCTGGATGGAGGACTCAAAGGTAAAAAGGAGGACATCCTCCTTTTGCCTGACATCTGGTAACCCTAGTCTTGGGGGATGCTCCTGACTCGTCCGAAGTCCTAGTGGGTCTTTAAGAATTATGGGGTCTGGCTTTGCATTACAAATTAAAATACTAAAACCCTCAATTTACTGTTCAACAGGGGGGCCCACGAGAGACCTCCAAAAGGGTACTGAGTTAAGGGTCTCATTAGGAGCCAGAATCAGGGCTGCCTTGTTTCTGTCTGTGACATTTCATTTACTAGGAAGTCTCCCTTCCTGAAGGTGCACAGTGGTAATTATATCCCATTGAACGATGGGGGCGAGGAATTCAGGAAAACAATTCCTATCAAGTCTTTCAGCTTTCATTACAGTTCTCCTCAAAAATGCCAGCTCTGATTTACAGCCTGTGAAGATCTACAATCAGACCTGAGCAGCTGCCAAGGCAGAGCTGACAGAAGCACAAAACTTATTAACCTGCCCTTCAATCTTTCCAGATCCTGAGGCACTTGCAATAGATGGGCTGGGCTGCTCCATACATAAGCAGACATTTGTGCCATAGCTGCCAATGGGTGGCATCATGGGTATTTACACTTGAGCTGCTGTCTCTCTGCAAAGAATGCAAAGGGGAAGTAACCTGCAGGCAATCTAGCCTTGTGCTTGCAAGGAACTAGGCTCCAAGACTTCTCAGGAGCTATTCCTGAACCTACCGCTCCATGACTGTTTGAACTTGGATAAGTCATTTCACCTCTCTCATGTAGTTTTGTCGTCTGTAAAATGGGGATAATCATACTTGCCAGCTACAATGGGACACCGTGAGGCTGAATTAGTCAAAGTCTGTAGCAGTCCCCCAGTGTCACAACACGAAAGGTACTATTCATGCTACAGAAGTGAAAAAAATATTGTTATAGCTCCTATCCCATAAAACGAGAAAGACATACACATATGATGATCACCCCGGGCAGTCACACACCCACAGAGATATTATTGTCTTGTGCCACAACACATGCCCACAGAGTAATCTCACTATGTACCACACTCTGGGTTTGTGTATACTGCAATCAGAGACATCTCCCAGTCATTTTGAGTAACAATCAAAGATCAGAGCTAGCTCCATAACAACGTCAATGAAGCTGCAGTGACATGGGCAGCAGCCGCTTGAGTATGTACCCAGGGTCCTGAGCAGACAGGACTGGCTTGACCCACAGTTGTTGCAATCACATCTCTCAAATCCAATATAGACATGCCCTTAGTGAGAATGATAAATTACCTGTTCCAGGGTGCGTGTATGTGTGTGTACGTGTGAATGAAGAGCTCTCGGATGCTGCTCCACTCCTACCCTTCCTTAATGTACTCACAGGCTGCAGCACATATTGCATGGGTCATACCCCATTTGGATTCTTTTGCAATAAAGTGATGCTGCCCTCTCCTTTCCAGAAAGGAGATGCCATCACTGGTCTTTCTACTCAGTTATTTTTCTCCTAACATAGCACACCCTCACCCTACAGCATGCTAGGGCAGTGATTCTCAACCATTACTGTCTTACCATGCAGTGGAAAGTATGTCATGAACAGCCAGGGAGATGGCTGGATTTGGCCTGGGAGGGGTATGGGGGTGGGCTGGTGTGTCCTGCAGGGGCATGATATGCCATCAAGTGTATTGCAACCTGCAAAAGTTTGAGAACCATTGTGCTAGGGCACTCACTGGTACTGAATTTCTTCATGTTATCCCTTTCAGAAAAGCAATCAGGAGGCAATTTGCAACCTGATGGCTCTCAGTGGAGGGTGAACTCTTCATTTCAGAGACTGAGCTGACTACCACCTGCAAGCTGCTACTTCAAACCAAGAGACAGACACTCACCCCCTGCAGTTTTGGGCCATGGGCACCCATGCCCTTTTGGCAGCTGCAACTTCCCACACACACACCTGCATGTAAGCTTCTGGCTGGGTAGCTTTCACCCAGGAGCTGATTTATCTCAGTGAATTGATTAGCAGCATAAGCGAAGGGGGAAAATTTTCACAGTGCCGCAGGCTTGTTCTTGAGCATTTCTTTGTCCCTGTGGTTTCATTCTGCTGAAGGGACTCTGCAGAAATCTGGGGTGGAGGTGCAAACTTCAGTACAAAGAGAACATGCTAGCACCTCTTCTTCCACTTTCCAGTCCTCTGCCTCAACTTCTGCCCTTAACCTCTGCCAGTTCCACCAAGAAGAGCAGACTTATAGCCACTTATGAAGTTTGGATCTCCAGCTCCCATTAAAATTTAAAACCTCAGCCACAGTTAAACCTACCATCCCTGCTATCATCATATAATCTATGAGCTCCAGCCTGCCAACCATTGACAAAGACATAGAAATATAAGTTCTGAACCAGTGGTTTGCAACCGGTGATCCATGGACTACTGGTATGCTGCAAGAATACTGTCCATTGGGGGGGGGGTAATTAGTACAGGTAAATGTATTGTGATGAGAGCAATATGTTTATAAGCATAAGAAATTATCAGAAATACCTGTGTCTTTAATACCCCTTGATATATGTTTTACTGTCAGCCACAGGCTGTTAAAACGGCTTGCTTACGTGGTGAGCCACAAAAGCTTTCAATGATGATATAGTGGTCCACATAAAAGAAAAGATCTGGGAACTGCCATTCTAAAATCCTCATTAAGGTAACTAAGAGGCTCCCAAACCACATCTAGATGTCACATAACACAAGCACTCAGCTTCCATGACCACTCATCCTTGGCCTCTCCATCAGTCAGCCCTGCCTATCAGTATCAGTTGAGAAAGCTTTTGTCATTCAGACATTCATTTATTGAGAGCGGGACTGAGACCATCAAATTAATTCCACACAATGGCCAACTTTTATGCAATTTCCAAAGGGATAGCCATGTTAGTCTAGTCCAGCAAAAAAACAAAAACAAAAACAAAAACAACGAGTCATGTGGCACTTAAAGACTAACAGATTTATTTTTATGCTTTTATGCCACAACCACTCTGAGCTAAGCCTCTGAGCCATCTAGCCTCTCTACACCATCATGTTTTTAATTAGCCACTGTCCTGGGACTAGATGCAAGAAGGCATTAACTTCATAAATCCTCTTTCCTCAGCTTGCCACTTTCAGACCCAAAATCCCTTATCTCAAGAGGAAAGAATAATCCATTACAAGTTTGGGTCCAAGACCTCAGCCACATCACACTGCTGAACAAAGGGAGACATTTGCAATCAAATACAGCATGTGTTTTTGTGCAAGGAGGAGAATTATTTAAGTAAATAAATACAGTGAGAATAGCCTGTATTTCTCTCAGTTCCTAAGTGGCTTTGTCTGCTTGGATCAAGTCTTGCAAGACTGAAATGTTCCATCAGCCTCCAATGCAGTTTTAAAGAAAAGTGGAAGGACACGTTTGAAGATATGTAGCTGGTCTGCATGGGTCTCTCAAGAGCTCCCATCCTTCAACATGCATAAAATGCTGGTTTGTTTCATGAGCCAACACCCTTTCAAAGCTGCAAAAGGAGATACAACTATGGAAAAGAGAATGAGGGCAGCTCTGGGGCTTCTGGAGTCAGCAGAAGGGAAAGCAGAAATAAGGAGCAGCTGGCAGAAGGAACTTATGACTATCTGTGCTTCAGCTGACAAGCAAGCCAAGCTCTGCACAGGTAGCAATGCCAACCCTCTGAAATGTGCAAGTTTGCTCTCTAGAGCAGGGGTCTCAAATTCAAATCACCACGAGGGCCACATGAAGACTAGTACGTTAGCCTGAGGCCACATCACTGAAATTTTTTTCATACAATGATATTGCAAATATTGATAAAAATAGTGTTGTTGTGGGCTGCAGGAAATAGCTTTATGGGCCATATGTGGCCGGCAGGCTGTGAGGTTGAGACCCCTGCTCTAGAGGGAGGCATGAATTTAGTGTAGCACTTAAAGACTAACAGATTTATTTTTCGCATGAGCTTTCATGGGAAAAAATCCCACTTTGTCAGATGCTTAAGTGGGATTTTCTCCCACAAAAGCTCATAAGAAAAATAAATCTGTTAGTCTTTAAGTGCCACAGGACTCCTTGGGGTTTTTTTTGCTAGACTAGACTAACACGACTGCCCCTGTGGAACAGGGCATGATTTTAGTGACCTGCATGACCAGAGACTTGTGTTCTATTCCCACCTTGACCAGTAAGGGCGCACTTACCTAGGGAAACTAGCTGGAGAGCTCCCCAAGCGGACAAGCTATTCCAGAATAATCACTCCCCCTTGGAAGCATGCCATTTTGGAATAGAAGTGATTTATTCTGGAATATCATCTCCCAGTGGGGAGGGGAACGGTTGAGGGGGTGCTATTCCAGTCAATTTTCCCACATGGACAAGCCCTAACTTGTGATCCTGGGTAAGTCATTTCACCTCTCCGCAGACTAGCTTCCCCATGCATGGAATGGAGAATAAGAAGCCATGTCCACCTCCGTAAAGTGCTTTGAGATGCTGCAGCACTGCAGAGGCTTGTTACCAGTCCTCTTCTCTCAGATGCTTGCAGTGTATAGTATTTAAAACTGAAGTTTAACTGAAAGGACAGTACAAGGCACAGTCTGCTCTCACCACCAATGCTACAATGCCTCATCAGTTCTCGTCTCCCCAGGCCACTTGCATCCAAGAGTTATATCAGGGCTAGGCAAGGCTGAGGAAACACTATTGTTTCAGATGTTCTTTAAAGTTGCTAGAGTTCTTTGCATTCAAAACACTCCTGTGCTGTATGCTCCTAACCTGAAGCTGCTGTGTCATCTTTATAGTCCAGATAATATCTTTCTTTCATTGAAAGTCCTCTGTGAAGTATAAGGATGCATTCACAGCCTGCTGTTGCTGGGGGTCTGGTGAATAAAGTTTCTCAAAGGAGTAAGTGAAGACACAGCTTAGAAGCCCACTTCATAAATGAGAGCCTTCTCAGCTCAGATATGAGGTCAGGGAACTGAGAAACTCAACAAGTATCTCGCTATATACAGAGTGAGTAATAAAGTGAGTGAACAAATGGGTTATTTGACCGTGTTACATTTCCACTTAAATGAAACTGAGTGTAGCAGAAAATTCACCAAGGCCACATGCAGAAGCAAACACAGCCTTGTGTTTGAAGCAGGAAACCAGCTGTGAAAGGACTTGTGGGATCTATTCCCAGATCTGTCAGTAATGAGCCTTGTGACTTTAGGCAAGTCACTTCAACTCCATCTCTAAGATGGATGAAATAGGAACAATGGCACTTATGTACTACAGGGATGTTGTGAAGCTAAATTCTCAAACTACTCAGATGAAGGGTGCTAGACACAAGTATCTCATCAGTAAATTCAACTGGTGAGTGTGACTTAAAGACCTCTTGATGTCACCTGGCAGAGGGCACAGGCATCCCAGGAGCTAACTGCAAAGGGTCATTGCAAGATGCCTAATGAAAGCCTGTGCCACACTGGTTTTCTTACTCATTGAAAGGTGTATGTACAAAAATTATATTTAAGGAATTACGTAGCTGTACAAAAATACCTTCTTAAGGTTTGCATTTAAGAACTGGTCACCAGAAAAGGTGAAAGGCCAGTTCAAGGAAGAAATATTTAACTATCTGTTTATATGTAAATTAAGTATTGTATAGTTCACAATGGGCATCCACTCACAAGTCTGAGTGAATGCTAATGAAGGATTGTGAAATCTTCAAAGAGAGGAAATTAACAGGAAGAAGTAAACAGCAGGAGTTAGCCTGTTTATGGGTAAGACAATGAACTTTTGAAACTACATCTAGGGTAAAGATGACCTCTAGGTATTCGTTCAATTTTCCAGAACAAACTGTCAGCAGGCTTGATCTTACATGAATGGACTCACCCAAACTGGCAGAGAACACTGAGGAAAGAAGGGGGTAGAGGGAAGCATCAGATACAAGATAGAGGAAATGCTTTGTTAGTTTAGTCTCTAAAAGCATGCTATAGTTTTGGTTTATATGTAACCGTTTTCAACCCAATAATCTCAATATCACTTGAATTTATGTTATTTGATAACAGGTATATTTACAGTGAAAACAAAAGTATGTTTAAGTGGTCAGTGAAGCCGTGTTCCACAGTGTAACTAGAAAACTGTGGCATACTGTATCTTTGGGAGGAGCAGGCCCAGTAATTCTGTGATCTCTCAGTGGATAAAGGGCTTGGCACAATAGGGAATGCTCTGAGGACTTTGGTGTCTGGGGGTTGCTATCACTAACCTGTGTAGAGAGAATGAGGCCTTTGGATGCCTGGAAGGCAGGGCTTGCATGGCCAGAGCCTGGTCCAGTCAGAGAGCTCACCAATCACAGGCACAGACAAAACTTCCTCACACTGAGAGCAGGAGGTGGTGAGATGCCTCAAATCCCTGGATACCTCTAGAAGTGACAAAGCTCACTGAATTCTCAAAAAGAATCCAAGGATATTGTAAGGCTGGTTACCCTTGTTCAGCGCAGGTTCCCACCCACTTCTCAACATACCCCCAAATCTCATTCCTGTGACTAGCCAGCAGGGCTCTCCCCATCACACAGTCATGCCCATGTTTTAGGGGAGTGGGTGTATACTATTTTCGGTAGTCCATTGCTCATGATGACCTTGTCACAATTCTTATCTCTGCCTACGCATGGGACTCTGTGAACCCTGATCCACAGGACTGATCACACAGAGGACATGGGAATGGCCATTCTGAAAGCCAGGTCCTTAGGATGCAAGTGAGTCACTCCACAACATGACACCAAAGCTCTCCAGCAGTAAAGCAATGGAAATGCCAGAAGCCCTGCCATTTGAACCACTTATGATGGGCTACTGTAAGCGTGGACTGGTTCTGCACTGGCCAGGGGAAACAAGATTCATTAATATATTTGGCATTTCTATTGTACCTTCTATCCATGGATCTCAAGGGACTTTTCCACCACTGAGGAACTTAGACCTTACAGTTCCCTGTAAAAACATCAGTTTTCATGAATAACCATTGATTTTGGTGAGCAACTTAAGAAATATTTTGACTCGATTTTCAGAGGGACTAGCACCCATAGTTCCCACTGAAATCACTCGGAGCTGCAGGTGCCCAGCATCTTTGATGATGGCTAAAAATACAAAGTACCCATTTCTGAAAATATGTGCCTAAGTGACTTGCCCAAGGTCTAATATGCAAACCTATGGCAGATGCAAAAGTAGAACCCAGACCTTGGACCTGTAGGTCAGGCACTGAACTAGAAGGCACTCACTTGTCCTCACTATGCTTTTTAACCTGCAATTAATGGATTGCCAAATAACTAAAGACATCTTGTAAAAGTTAGTCTGAACATGGTTCAAACTTTTGTACCAGAGGATAGTTGTGGGTGTAGTAGAAAGTGAGAGACTGAAGCATGAGGCCTGGCATAGCAGCCCAGGCATGAGGCCTGAGCTAAAGGAACAGGCAAGTCTGTTGTAAAGCAAAGTTAGCAGAAGTCATGCGTAAATCTTGGCAAGTTCACAATAACTGGCAAGAACAGAACTGGCGTAACAAACACACATTCCAAAAAGTACTGAGTATAAGGCCACTCCAGAAAGGTAGCTGGACATCCTAATACCCCAGAGATAATGAGTTGCATCGACCTCCTCAATGACACTATAATAAATAGAAATGTCTAGTTAATATGATGATTAGAGATGTTTTGACCGAATCCAATAGAAGGGAATGGGTGGTATCTCACCATCGCAAAAGGTGGTATTCTGCCACTTCAGGAGTGGCAACTGCACATATCAGAAGGATCATGCATACTTTGTCTGTATCAATTTACAAAAAAGGGGTCTCAAAGGAAACATCTTTGCCCGGCTTGTGGTAAACAGAAAGTGCTGCCATTCACTGACCTAGTCCATTGTCAGGGGCACATGATACGAAGTGGACTTGTAGACATATAGGGTACTTTCTGCTCTGCTCATTTGACAACAAACCTGGCCAGGTGCCTTCAATGCTCAAATCTGTGGACATGTCTAGTTATTCGATCGTGGGGCAGTGTCTTAGTGTTCTGCACAGAGCTGAGATAGCACATGGAGGGAGCCAACAATTGACAACACCGGTGATCCTCACGTGACTTCTGCTAGCATCCACCACAGCCAGCTAATGTGTAAAACTATGACTTATCCTGCCTTTACTAGGCCCTTATCTTTGCTGCTACACAAAGGTATTTTACCTCATGCAATGAATGTGCCTGAGCTAGCCTGAGGTAAAAAACACAGTGAAGACCAGGCTTTTTTGTTTTACCTCACAGTAAACTAGGCAACGCCAACCTCGGGCAGTGCTGCCTCGTTTGCTTCACACTAAAACTAAAGTGCTGTGTCTTCACTGTGTTTTTTACCTCAGGATAACTCAGTTACCATGAGGTAAAAATATATCCTTAGCAATGGAGCCAAGCTCTTTGGTTTTAAAATGTGGTCTTGCTCTTTTTTTCAAGACACCTTTCTTCCTAGGTGTCGTCATGCCCGCAGAAGTTTCCCTGTGCCCATCTAGAAGTCTGGGCACTTTGCACTTAAAAAATCACAAACAAAAGCCAAGCAGCCACTCACAGATCCCCCCATTCATTGATAACAAGCAAAAAACCCCACCATCTCCACACAGGACCCAAGACAATCACCCCTCTGCCCATCTTTAGATTGACCCTGAGGAAACTACAAGAGTAAACAGCAGCAATACTGCAAGTACAGATTTCAGTGCTAGTGAGAGATACTGGCTTCATATGCCTGGAGACTGGAAGGGACTCTAGCCCAATGTGTCCCAACCATTGTGCCACGGCCCACACGTGTGCCATCAGGCCTGAGCAGATGGGCCACAGAATTTTTTGAAAAACGTCTCTGAGTTCTAGATTGGCTCATGAATATTCATGTATTCATTCGGAGACTATATGGTGGTGTACCTCAAAATAATTAATTAAGTATCAAGGTGTGCCCTGGAAGAGAAAAGGTTTGGAGCCACTGCTCTAGCCACAGCAGAGGCAGCCAGCGCTCAGCCAGAGTGCTTCTACCCAGCCCAGAAAGGCCCCTCAGCAGGAGTGAGAGAGGGATTCAGCCTCCAGTCCCTAGTGCACTACAGGACGAGGCTGTGACCCATAAACATATTATCTCTAGGCCACTGAACAGACATCAAATGTCACAGGGCTTAAAGCAATCTATTAAGGGTTAGAATGAGACAGCTTCTCCACGTCTGTCTACTGCGGGGCTTCTGAACCTTCCTTCAAAGCAGCGGCTCTCAGTCATTCCAGAGTGCCATACCCCTTTCAGGGGAGTGATGTGTCTTGCATACCCCCAAGTTTCACCTCACTTAAAAACAACTTGCCTATAAAATCAGACACAAAAATACATAAATCAACTGGAATCTAAATATCATCCTTATATTTCAGTGTATAATCTGTCCAGCAGTATAAACATATCATTGTCTGTACAGAATTTTAGTTTGTACTGACTTCAGCAGCACTTTTTATGTAGTCTGATGTAAAATTAGGCAATGCTAGATGTGCTGCTGTACCCACCTGGAAGACCTGTGCATGCTTTCAGGCACAGGTGTATCCCTAGGCTTGGTTAAGAACCATGTTGCTTAAAGAACCTGGTGCTCACCCCCAGGAGGAGAAACTGGAGTAGATGGGCCTTGAGTCAGGCAAGTCCTGGGATAACACCTATTGGTCCCTATGAAGCTGGGTTGGGCTCTACTGGTAAGAAATGATTGGAAGACTCCAGATCCTCTGGCTGAGTTCCCCCAGCAAGGATCTTATTTTATTTTTGGGAGCGAGGAATAAAACAAGCTTCAAGACTCCAACTACTCCCAAGAGCCAGACAAACACAGCCAGAAACTTCCATGGCAAACGAGGTGGAAAATGCAGCCTGACAGAGAGCGAAATGGCAGAGATGAGCCTGCCCATCTGGGTGCCAGAGAGGCTGTATCACTCATTACTTCAGGAGAGCGGGGGAGCTGGAAGCGTTACCTCGACTGAAAGAAGAAAACAGGCCGGGGGCTGATTTGACAGAAGCGCTGCTGAGAGCAGGAGACCTCAGTGCCACTCGCATTCAAAAGCAAAGCAGATATTCTGATTGAAACAAGCCATATGAATCAATGATTCCCAGTTTCCAAGGAGGCCCTCTTGGGCTTTGGGGCTTTTGCCTCTCAGCGCTGAGTTCTCCTTGTGCCGTGACTCATTTCTGTGCGATGAGGGTGAGAAGGTCCACCAGGAGAAGGCAATGTGGCCTACTAAGTTAGGAGACCTACATTAGAAGAGCAGCTCTGCCACTGACCTGCTGTGAGACTTTGGGCAAGTCACTTCCCCTTTTTCTGTCTCTATTCCCCATCCCACACGTTGTGCGAGACTCATCTAGTCACCTTGCAGCCAGGACTGTCACTGGGTGTTCATGTATCACTTAGCTTAGTTCAGTCCTGCTCTCAGTTGGGGCCTCAAAGCTTTCCCTTCACGCTACTGCTGAGAACAACAGAAACTCTGAACAGCAGCATTTTATAGCCATTCTGTCCCAGTGTCATTTACTGCCTAGGTAGAAGGCAGAAAAGAATCAAGTCCTCACTGGCTGCTTTAGAGCCCAGTATCTATGCTGGGCTCATCTCTACCATGAGGCTGCCACCTGCCCTTCAGCTGTGCACATTCTCTAGTCTATCTTCCCATCACAAGAGTGAGGACCAAAGCTAAACCAGATCCTTGGCAGGCTAGCATGAGCAAAGACAGAAGGCCTCCCTGATCTCTGGTGAATGAGAACAGATGTCTGGAGCAGGCACAGGAGTCTCTCTACTTAGCCAGCTCTTGGGTTGATCACAAGAGGCTCTGGTGAGAACTATAGCAGGGCCAGAGGTGTACGATCCTGACCCAAACTCCCCCCTGAGTTTTCTTACAGCTGCTTACAGAGACAGAGTCAATTGTAGTATTTGGCTATTGATATGGGGGTGTCTAGATATGAGGGCTGGAAGAGAAACTGACTGCAGACGTCACAGCATGGTGCTGCTCTCTCTACAGAGCAGTCTTTATGGCCTATTCTGTAACCCACTAATCCCCTCTTATTGTCCCATGATTGCAGAGATGTAAACAGGTCCATCTTGCCTTGAATGGTCTCTTACTTACCTTTACAGCCTTAGTCAATAGACTGGACCAGGAGCCAAACCCAGACCACTAGGTGCTTCTGAACAGACTCTGGAATCTTTTTACTTACTTCTTATCATCATTGTAATTTTTTTATTATTATTTTCTCTAGAGTTCAGATTGTGACTTTACCTTGACCAAGAAATTTGGACCTTGACAAAAATAATTGACTACTTCACAACAACAACAACAACAACAACAACAACAAAAGAGGAGTCCTGTGGCACTTAAAGACTAACAGATTTATTTTTTGCATGAGCTTTCATGGGAGAAAATCCCACTTCATCAGATGCTATTTATGCTGATCAATCAACTCCAGTGCTGTGGGTACCCTTCCCAGATCCAAAGAAGAGCTCTTAATGGTTCAAAAGCACCTCTCCCTCCCCAACAGAAACTGATCCAGTAAAAGATATTGCCTAATCCACCCAATATCTTGGAATTGACACAGCTTCATGCATGTTGGGTTCATGATGAGAGTATCAGGGATAAGCAACTCTGCCCAGCTGTTAAACATCTCAATCTCTAGATCAGAGCAGAGTGAGCAGGAAAGAGGGGGAAATTGCTCTAAGCTGGTGGCTTTGCTCCAGGATCAAAGTGACTGGAGATGGGATGGGCTACCCACAGATCCTGCCCCAACCATAGGTAGCATTATCATCACCAAGCACAAGGCACAGAGGGACAGGATGCCCTTCTGTCTGAGATGCTGGTTGTTGCCCTCCACCCACCCACCCATCCACAGCTGGCACCTGTGAACCTCTAACATCCACAGCCCCTTCTCTCCCCAGCTCCAAGTTACATTTGGGAAAGAGTTCTCGACACAGGGGCATGACACCTGTTTGGCCCCTAGGGCATGGCAAAAAGGGGGGTGGGGGGGAAAGATCTTGAAGCCTAAGCTGGTCTCCCACTGGTGGAGGAAGGACTAGACTCGCTGGCCTCCTCCAGGGCAAAGCCCCAGAGACGCCACCTGATGCTTTAGTGCAGCAGGTCTCAACCACTGTGTTGGGACATGTTACTGTGTCGCCACACAGTGGTTAAGTGTGTTGCAGAGAGTCAGAAAATGGCTGGAACTGGCCTGGAGTAGGTGGGCTGGTGTATCCCAAACAGTCACAACACACCACCAAGCATGCTGTGACCAACAAAATGTTGAGAACCACTGCTTTAGTGAGTAGTAGGCCTGTTGTGATGCCCTCAAGAGAAACTACTGTACTTTAAGTGCCACAGGAATCCTTGCTTATTTTACTGTATTTGTGTTACTTGGGATGCAGAAGGAAGTTTCCCTTTTCTGGGCCAATCCTATCCCCTGCAAAGTCAGGTCCCACAGCTCAGGGGGTTGGTAAGGCTCTCCAGCAGGACCAGCGGTAGTGAGCCACATTCTCAGTAATAAGGCAGTTAAGAGTCATACCCTTCTGCCATCGTCATTATAATGTGATTAGCCTCCTACCTTGCTATTTCCACCGTCCTTTCTCTAGCTTCAGGATGTTCCAACCAAAGCAGCCACAGCACATAAAAGTTCTGGCACTAGCTGGGTAAATGTCCAGCTGGGCTGCATCTGGCCACAGATCTCTCCCATCAGTTCCTCTTCAGGGCAGAGCCACTGTTTCCTCACAATCCCTTCCAGAAAGTGGGAGCTCTACAGACCACTTCTGCCTCTGCACTGCAGTCACTGCACATGGCCACCAGCCTGGAATCAGCAGCCCTACCCTAGCTTCCACTGGGCTCAATGTAAAACTTGGCATGGAATTTGGGGAAGAAGCCTTTCTGGCATTGCTCCAAAATCCTGGTTAGGACCTTAGAGGGGATTTCCCAAGACCATTATACCTTTGGACATGGCCTTGTATGAACTACCTGGCATCAGTGCACAGTCAGGGTTCCAGCGGGATGAGCTCTTGGCTTCCTCATGTGCGCTATCCTCTGCTATCTTTTGTGACTGTTGATAAATTGTATAGTCAAGTGGTTGAGCACACATTGGTTCATTCTGAAATATACCCAGGGTACCAACTAACCAATGTCAGAGAGGTATTTTTATTGTGTTGCAGGAAAAGGGTTCTATAGAGTCCCAGTCTCCAAAGAGCAGCCCTATGCAGTGATGTGACAGTCATCTTACACAGAAGGTATGCTTGCTGAAGTCACCTACCATGTTATACTAGTAAAAGGTACCATCTACGGCACCTGAAACTGGTGCCAATGAAACACCTTTTTGCCTTGTTAGTTGCTGGTCCAATGGTGTATCCTCTGTTGACTGTGCCAAACCCAAGCATTCCAGGCCATGCTGCAGCATTAACTTTGTTCTGAGCACATGCATTTTAAGAGCAGATTAGACAAACACCTGTCAGGGACAGGTTTAAGAAGGTACTTGTTCCTGCCAGGAGTGCAGGGGACTGGACTCAGTGTGACCTCTCATGGTCCCTTCCAGTTTTTATGATTCCAGGAACTAAGGGACAAGGAGACATCCCCTGGGTCTAAACCAGAGTAAATAGGTTTCTGAGGCTGACTCCCTTTTTGTTGCAATGAGGAAACACTTATGTCCCCTAATACTGACAGTTTCCATATCTACTTTTAAGTCAAAATTTTCTTCAGGTAATGTAAGGTGTTATGGGACACAGCATAAGTGAAAAGAATGATAATAAAAGCATAGGTCAGAGTATGGTTATATAACTCCTATATCAATGTTAATAATATGTATATTTAAATACTCAGGGTATATATGTTAGGCAGTATTATCAGTGTAATGTATGTGTGTTAGCCTGTGTAAATTGGTCAACATGTCCTTTTCCCCTAACACCTTTCAGGCCAGATCTTGAACTTTTCTCACCTTCCACCCTTCAGTGAGTGTGTCAGGAGGCCCACAGGTGAGTGGGTGTGTGGGTGTGCATGCGCACAAACTTGCATTTGACTGCTCCAGGCACAAAGAAGCAGACACATGTTCCCAAGGTGCCTCTCAGCCATGCTTTATTTGTGAATGGAATAATAAACAAACAGCCCTCAAATCATTTGAGGGAAACAGAAACCACTGACCTGAGGATGCTATTTACAATGCAGGTACAGTTCTTGTTCTAAAGGGGCTGGGGAATATCTGAGGGGGCCTGGATCCAGGGCTGAAGGTGGGGTTTGGGTGTTAGCAAGAAGTGAAGGTTTTCCAGAAGAAATTTTTACATGGGGCTTTGCGGTCTCGCTGTGATAGTTGGGCTAGCCGCCCCAAAGCCAGCCGCTCCTCTTCCAGTTTGTTCTCCAGGGGGTCTTCAAAGTTGGTGGAAGCTGCCTCATGGCCCGTGTCCATCCCATCTAGCAGACCCGCCAGCATCTTCAGGATCATGTCCTTCCGGGCCTTGGTCTGCTCCTGCAAGTGGAAAGCACAAGAGAGGTGATGATGCCTTCTCCTTAGGTCCCTCTTCAGGTACTAGCCCGGTGCCTTATTCCTCAGGAGACCCCAATTCTATCCCTTAGGACACTGGGCAGCCCAGAGGTCCTAATCACTTCAGACTGGATGGTTTCATTGTGTGGGATGAGAGTCTCTGAGATCATCACAGTGGGGGGCTTGATGTGTAAAATTTAGAACTTTTACCTGTCCCAGTTTGCCCCAACCTCTATCCCTGCTTCACAGCTTTTGCCCTGTGAGCCAGCAGAGGAGAAGGGACAACACATATGAGGGAGGATTAACACAGTGACCCGGGGCCTTGTGTGTTTCTCTGCTCAGGGGCCAGGTCATACCTGAGATAGGGGAGATGAAAGAGGGGGACAGAGCCAGGATCCCAATTTCCTTGGTTCCCTCACTTGTAGGCTCCTGTACAGCCCTTGTTCTGCAAGTAACCAGTAGTAAATCCACAAGTGGTCTGCCAGGAAACAATTACACCACCATACAAGAGGGGAAACTGAGGCACAAGAGGGCACTGACTTCTCCACAGCAGGTTGATGGCAGGGCTGGGATGAGAGCTCAGTAATCTCTGGCTCCCTGGCCTAGGTTGGATCCTGCTACTTTTTCTACACCACTTGCCCAGCCGGTCCCAGAAAGCAGCAGCGGTGTGTCTTTTAGCAGGCAGAGACCTACCAACAAACCTGGTCCACTCAGCTACAGTATCATCTGCACCCTCCCAGCCAGCTCCACATAAACCTCCCACCCCACCCTTGGCCAGGCAGCCCCAGCACCTCTTTGGGAGAGCCAGGAGGGGATCCCCAGGGCGAGACCCACTGTCAACATGGGGAAACCTCATGCTGGGACCTCCCTAGGCCAGTAGCCAGAGCTAAAGGGGTGTGGGGGGACTTGCTAGTGGCGACTGGGAGTCCCTCAGCCCTCAGCCATCGGGTTTCCAGCCCCTTCCCGACCCACCAGTTCAGCTTTGCTGCGGGTGGAGGCTCCCATTGGGCCCGGGACCCCTTCTAGGCTGTTCCCAGGGCCGGCCCGGCTAATCCCGGCCCTTATCAGACGGGACCTTTGTGGCCCTGCTCTGATGAGTTCCTCTCTTGGCGGACGGGGAAACTGAGGCAGGTCGCAATGAGCTGCCCAAGTCTGCAGCCTGGCGGCCGGGGTGGAGAAACCGGGTGCCCTGACTCCGGTCCCGACTCAGCCGGGATTGCCCGTGTGGCAGCGCCTCCCCCGTCCTTGCCCAGCTGGGAGCCCCGGCGGCGGGGGAGCCAGCGCGGGAAGATCAGAAATTGGGAGATGCTGGTGGCCAAGGCAGCATCGCCACCGGCTGCGGGGCGCTGCCTTATTCACCCCCGAGGTCGCCCCCCAGCCGGCTTGGCCAGGGGACGGTCCGGCCGCTTCGCGCTCCGGAGCGGGTAGATAAACCCCGTGTGAACGAGCCGCTGCTGCAGCTCCCGCGCCTTGCGCTCGCCCCTTGCTCCCGGGGGCCCTGCAGCAGCCGGAGAGCTCCTCTGCGCCGTTTACACGGGGACCCGAGCTGCACCGGCGCGTCTCCTGTGCAAGGGTCGGGGTCGTAATTGCTGGTGCCCCAAAGCCCCGGCGGGCGGAGCAGCAGAGCCGTGCCCGATCCAGCAGATCTGCTCCCCACGGCGCTGTGAGCCCTCGCCTGGCGCCTGCTGGGACCGCGACCCCGAGCCGGTGCCGGTGCCGTCCCGGCTCTGCGCGCCCCTCTCCTCCCAGCAAACCTCCGGCCCCCAGGCTGGGACAGGGGCAGGATCCGCGCAGCGACGGACGCGCACCCGAGCTAAAGGCGCAGCGCAAGGCTGGAGGCGCAAGTGGCGGTGAGCGCCCGGCCCGCGGCTTGGTTTGCTCGGAGCATCTCCAGTGTGAACGCGCTAATCCGGCTCGAGGCGTCTGCTCCGGTGTCAGCAGCACCCGGTCCCCTCCGGATCCCCGCACACCTCCCTCCGCGGGTCTGGCCGGCCCCGGCCCCTGCCCCGGCCCCGCTCCTGGGGTCCGCCCTCTCCCCACGGGCCCCGCCGCCCCACTCACCCTGCTGCTGGCCACGCCGGCTCGCTCGTCCCCGGGCAAGGCGCCGGCTTTCACGCTCCAGGCCAGCAGCAGCAGGGACACGAGGCTGGCCGCCAGCTGCATGTTGGACCCGCTGGATCTCGCTGGCCCGGGCTAGGGCTCCTCTGCCACAGACAATGGCCGCAGCCCCTTTTATAGCCCTCTCCCAGCCCGGCAGGTGACGCAAACCAGCCGCTCCTAGCCAAGGCACTCGGCTCTGGGGGGCTGCTAATGTTTGGCTGCTGGAGCGGGGCCCCTCGGAGCCCCCGGGCTTTGCAGGCGCCTCCCCGAGGGGCAGGGGGCTGCGATCAAGGTAACCCACCTCCCCACACAGGTGCTCGGCTGGGCTGCTGCTCTGGGGTCCTAGACCCCGCCTGGAGAAGCAGGCCCAGGGCCCGGCTACTTCTGCATCCTGAGACCAAGCTCGGCCACTGCGGAGGAAGGGGCCAAAGCCCCTCACTCCTTAGTGACAGGAGCTGGGTCTGGAGCCACCCAGCCCCCAGCTCTGGGGATGTCTCAGTCCGGCTCTTTGCAGCTCAGCCCTCCCCTCTGCTTTCCCCCTGTGCCTAATGCGGATCTGCTCGCAGTATAGCACCTCTAGCTTCCGGATAAGTGGAGACCCCTCACTTCCAGGAGCTAGCCTGGCACAATCGATCTCAGCCCCAGGGCAAAGTTGGGTGCTACAGAGAAAAACAGGGATGCAGTTGGGTTGGACAGACGTGGCAGAGCTGTGCCTAGTCGGGCTTCAGACAACTATGCTTTAGGTTCCCTCTGTGTCTGCCTTTCTGCCCTTCCCCTCCTTGCCCCGGACAAGCTCCTTTCCAAGCAAGTGTTAAAAAGGTTCCCCCTGCCCAGACTGACACCCCTATAACAGACCAGACAGGGCTTCAAGGAGACCGCAGCCTGCACTCCACTCCCCAGCCACTCTGGTGCAACCTGTCCCCTGCCTCCCGGGATCTGGGGCAATGTTCCCTCTAATTTTTCGTAGGCTGTGTGAGTTCTTTTGTGCAAATTTTTGGAGCCAGTGCCCATATTTGTGCACACTCCAGTGAGTGTCATCAAACCTGTGAGTGCAATGAAGTAAGTGTGTACAGTTCAAATAATATCTAAAATGTATTTTGATCTGGTGATGGAAATGATTTTATAAATTACAAAACCTTATTTGAAACATGTTACTTGAAAATTCCTTCTAAAAGTAGCATAAAAATATTGGCACTCTTGAATTTTTTTGTGCGCACTTTATTTTGTTTTGTGCTTGGGTGTCACAACCTGTGTGTGTGTGTGTGCACACACACAGCTTAGAGGGACCATAGATCTGAGGCCAAACCTTCACATTTATTCTCACCCTTGGCCCTAATGATCTCCCATGGGCACATTCCCAAGGGCAGGCCAGCTCTGGGGCCTGACTTCACAACTCAGCTCCCGCTCTGCTTCCAGAACCCTTGTAGAGCAGATGAGAGCTCCTTTTCCAGAGGTCAGAGGCATGGGGCAGTGATGTGGCCACGGGGACACAGTGAGCGGAGGATAGACCCAGAGGGTGATGGCTCTTTGGCTGTGCACTGGAAGAAAGCCTTGACTCTCTCTTTAAAAGACAGAAAGCAAAAGAACCTTTCCTTGTGAAACAGATTCTCTATGGATATTCTTAGACTTGAATTCTCAGGAAATACACTGCCCTGACTGCCCTTGCCCCATGCCTCAGGCTAGCTGGGGAGTTAAAGTAATTGCTAGCTGCTGCACCCCCATCCAGGAGAAAATGTCATCACTTGCCTTGGGAATGATAGCACTGGCTTATCAGAACCTCTCCTGCTGCCACCCTAATGCATTCCCTCGAAGTCTGTCTTCCTGGCCCAGCTAGATGCAGAGGGCTCTGAGCTAATGAACTTGGCTTGGTGATGTGCCAGCTGACTCATGACTGAAGGGTTTGGCTGTGGGAGGGGGTGGGGGGGAGGAAAAACCAAGGGAATGCAGAAGAGGAATTGGGATCTTATCCTATTCCAGTCTGAGGTGGTGCTGAGATAACAGCCAGGCAGGAGGTGAATCCAAGACAGTCACTTACAGGCCAGGAATAACCCTGAAGGACACATTAGCCCACTTACTAGTCAGAGGGTGGTGGAGGTGGAGAATCAGCACAGTTGGGGTCCCTGCTTTGTGGGCTGTCTAGGCCAACTTGGCTGTTTGTTTTCATGGATATGGCTCTGCGTGGTGCTGTGTCTTTAGCATGAGCTGTTCCCTGAGACATGGCACAGAGCAAGTAGAGGAGTCACAAGTCAGCAGCAGCAAAGGAAGATGGGAGGGAGCAAGTGTTGAGGCAGTAAACAGCTGGTGAGGCAGGGGTCTGCCCAGTGAGGTAGTTTCAGATAGATGGCAGGAGCTGTGAGGATGCCTTTTCCACCACCAAAGGCCAGACATGCTGGGACAGAGGTGGCCAGCATGGAGCAGTGCAGACACTGACAAAGTCTGTTGGGCTGGCTGCAACAAAGCCAAGGAGGGTCTTAAAGGGCAGGGATACTGGGAGGGAATCACATGCTTCTCAGCGAGCAGGACCAGCAGACAGCGTTTTCACTGATGTGCTAGTGGAATCCTCATCCCCAGGCAGGTTTTAACCAGAACAATCTCTGATGCTTCTCCCCAAGACCTGGGCTCCGTGTGCCCACTGTGCAAGCTGGAGGCATGTGGCTGGTGGACGCCTCTTAGTGCTTACTCCCACAGGCGAGGTTGATTCACCGCCATGTGGTGAGGATACAGCTCCTGCAGGTCCCACAGGATGTGATGGGGTTAACTGCTGGTACTAACACTCTTGACTTTTGGGAACAAGAAGCAGGGAACCTGGCAGACTTGGCTGGGCAGTGCAATCTAATCTGGTAGCCTTTGTGGTGCACAAAAGCTTCCTTTGCCTGCAGAAATGCCCCTTTCCCACATTAGCCAGCCCCTGTCTTTGCCACCAACTCCTCCACTGACCCCTCCCCAAGACCTCCCTTTCTCTCCACATCCCCTCTTTTCCCCCTGCACCAGCCTCCCTTGGCCACTGTTCTTCCCTCCATGATGGATCTGAAATAACCCTATGCAGGTGAACTTGGATCTCAGTAACCCAGAGGTGGGGATTTGACTGAGTCCAGCTCAGGTTAGGCCTTTGCTCTGGGCTCTTGCTGCCCCCCAGTCCTCTTCATAATGATCAGTTGATCTCTGAGGCACCCCCTCCTTCTAGCCCCCTGCGCAGGGTAAGTTTCAGAGCTTCTCTGACTGGAAGGAATTCACAAATATGGCCAGTGGTGGGTGGGGTCACCCTTCCATTCTGTGCCATCACTTCATCTCCCACCGCCCTGCCCACACCTGCTGGCTTCTCAGATCCTCATCTGGGCACCCCTACTGGCATCATATCAAATTCAAGCGTCTCTCCAGTTTCTTAGGCCTGCATAGCTTCAATCTCCATCACCCCTGCTGGAGGCCTCTCCTTGCACTCCTCTCACTGGCACCTCAGGGCCCAGCTCCTCTCAGAATTACTTCCATAATATGTCTTTGCCTTGCTGGGCCTCCCCAGTGACTGCCCCAAGGCACGCAGCTCACAGCCCCTGGTGCCAGCTATGTGGCAAGGACAGGCTTTGCTAGAGAAAGCAACATTCCCTCCACTTCTAGTTGGGGGTTAAAAGTACAAAAAAGTTAGGCCTGCGATTGCTGTTTGATTTAAGATTACTACAGATGGCCTCACCCCAAAATGGGGCTCAGGAGCTGGGTGTTGGGCTGTGTGTGTGACCTTGGGCAAATCACTTCATCTTGCTATACCTCAGTTTCCCACCTCTAAAAAGGAGGACACTACACCTTCTTTTGTCTATAGCCTGTACATTGTTTGAGTCAGGGACTCTTTTTTCCCTATGTCTATGTACAGCACCTAGTGCAGCACCGCCCCCCCGATGCTGCCATGCTAACAACAGACCCTTATGGGCCCACAGTTTCCTGCCTATTTCTTGCCTGGCCTTAGATCAGATCATAATTTTTTTTTGCTGTAAAAATGCAAATGGATCAGACTTCCAGCATTGTCTGGCTTCTAGAGGCCAGAAGCTCAGTTGCACTTGAAGGAAAGGTTTCAAATACCTTCACTTTCCTTGGTAGCCAGGTCCCTTCCCTAACAACGTATACAGTCTGAGTGGCAAAGAGCAACACTACATGAACAAAGCAACAGAAGCTGACAGCAGCAATCCTCCCTGGGAGGAAAACCAACTAGTAAGTTATTCACGGGCCTGAAATTGCAACTCATTTATCAAGGCAGCCTCACAACAGTCCCCTCACAACTGCAGCCCCACATCCCTGAGGCACCTTGGTGCAGCACAATCACACACACAGACAGATGCTTCAGCCACAGCTTTCATTAGCACTGGTAGAGCTCAAGGAACAGAGTGTGTCTGAGTGTGGGCTGGAGAGTGGCGTCCCTGCCCCTGGCCTCAGGGCATGTGCATGGCAAGAAAGAATTTCACTAGAGCCTGGAGTTCAGGGCTTGAGTGACTGCGAGTCTGTAGCAGTTCTCCAGGGAGGCTGATTTGGGAAAGAGGTCCTATCTCCTCTGCCTGTCACTCCATAAATCCAGCTGGGACTGAGAGAGTGGGGGGATGGCTGTTTGCCTGCCAGTGCAGGTGCATCAACACAGCAGAAGATCTTTCCAAAACACTGCAATGTTTCATTTCAAGTGTCACAACTTCAGTGGTATCCAGTCCAGGAGCTGCAGGTGATGAGGGACCAGCCCAGTTTCCCAGCTCCGAGTAACGGTTTGTTACATTCCAAGTCTTGTGTTAAAACAGACAAAGCAAAAGGCCAAGTGCAATGACACAGTCAGAATGTTTCAAAACCATTTCCACAGAAAATGTCATCACCATTGATGCATTCCCATGAAACAGTTTGATTGCAACCAAGCAGCCTCTTCCGTGGAAACTCCTGGCTGAATTCTAATTAGGAGGCAGTTCCTACTGAGAAACAGGCTGAAGGAGCCTTGTGTGGGGACTCCTTAATATGAATGGCCCCTGACTCGGGCTGAGACTGCCAGATTCATCTCAAGGATGGCCACAGATGCTGGGGAATGGTCTCTTGTTCTTTAAGATTTGCAGGAGGCACTTTGTCACAGTAGGTCATGATATTCATGACCCCTTAATTAAGAGTAACCAGAGCAATCAAACTGGTGGTATCAGTCTCAAGGCCTTGACTGGAGAATGGCCCTCCCCAATGAGTTCATCCAGTCTGCTCCCAGGGAGGGTTCAGGTTGCTGCTCTCTCAAAGCTGTAGAGATTTAAGAACAGGGACATGAGTGGTGCTACCATGCTCAGCCTCTTGTGCTGTAACTTGTTGTCTACAGACAGCCACAGCTTTGTTCAGCAAATTCCTCGCAAAGGAGTCCCAGAGTAGATAGATGAGCCTCAGGCCTTTGTGTACAAATCACACAGAGCCTTTCAGTACCATGGAGAGGGCAGCCTTGCTCTTCTCAAAGCAGTCTCCCGCTGGAGAGAAGCAAGTACTTATCATTTGCAATAGCTATAGGCTATTAAAATTCTATTAGCTATGCAGCTAGCATCCATGAAAGATGTGCCACCTACTTCCACAGCGTTTGTGATCGTTACCCACTTTATCGGCTTCACACATCACTGTCCTATAGCTGAGATCCCAGTTTCTAATTCCACACCTTTTGCATATTTTAAAAGCATTTAACTCCCTCTTACACAGCCAGTCAGAAAAGAGCTTCACTCAAAGCGCACAGTATTTAACTCCAGCAAATTTCTCATTTTACTTTTTAATGACATTTTGCCTGAGTCTCTTTGTCTGCTTCCTCTCACTTTCCCCTCCTCCTCCACCCTGGATCTTTGCAAAGGAAACTGCTTCCCCCAGCACCTTGGGGGCAGTTGTTATTACTTGTAGATTGGTCGCCTGTGGAGGCTCCTGTTCTCTGACGAAAGCCAAATTGTCCTCAATTTGGCAGTCTCACGCTCTGGCTGGGCTCCATCAATAATTCAGCCAGGCCCTGAGAACATTAGCACTGGCTGGATGAGGCACTCATGCCAATTAAGTGGCTGAAAGGACATGGGCAAGATGTTTTTGGTAATGAGATTTTTAATTTTTTTTTCCTTCAGAAAAACATATAAAACTCTTCAGCAACTGGAAAAGTTTAACAGGCAACATACACTGCCAGGAGTCAGCCACCAGCCAGCAGACTTGACAGGAGGCCTCTGGGATGCTGTTTCCATACTGACCAATACCAGCTCCTTGTGCTCCTGTCTACCTCCACTTGCCATTGCCTTCAGACTACAAGGTACTGGAGGCAATCAAGTGTTTATACAGCACCTAGCACAATTGGGGGGGGGTCATGGTGCATGACTGGGGTTTGCCCAGGTTGTACTACAGGACAAATGGATTAACAATAATAGGGTCTATTTTTGAGTCCACCATCTTCCCCAGCCTTGTGCAAAATTACTGAGTCTGGCTGGCCACAATTATCTCCTGTGACTAGTGATTTTCAGGGGCCCAGCTGGGGACGTTTTAAGCTTGCTTTGTTTTCAGAGGGTGGCAGATGCCCAGCACTGCCTGGAGTCAGACCCCTCTGAGGCCTCACAGGTCACATCACTTAGAACAGCCTTGAGCTCTTGTGTCCCAGTGTCCTAATCTTTACAGCTGTTCTATTAGCCCCAGTCCCAGGAGCAGAAAGAATAACCACAGATGAAATTCATCCCAGTGCTGAGGACCTGCTGAAACTCTATACACCACATAAATTCCATTGTAAGGGGTTAAGCAGTGCATAGACCTTGCATCAGTCATTCAGGTCTGACTTTCACCCTAACAGTCAAAGTGCTTGGAGATGGAACTAGCTTCCACTGTTCAAACTGTGTTTCTGTTCCCCGACTGCGCTGCAATAATGACCAGTTCAGGCCAGAAGCTGTATTTCCTGCTATCGAGCCCTGAAATGTTTGAAACCACCTACGAAGAACAATAGTCTGGCAATTACTGCTAAGTTATGTGTAGGACTCTACAGTAGATCATGGGCAGCTTGGATCACAGATGGTGCTATCCTGCCACTGCAGGAACTGATTTGTAAACAAGGCCACTCTAGTGAGATTAAATCTTTGCAAAGAGGGAAGGAAAAAGGCAATTAGGGCCAGCTGTACAGAGGTGCCTGATGCCTTTCACCTCTAGGGCATTCACTATGCATATCCAGTGTGGGCAAGTGTCTCAGACTCATCACGAGCTGATGCAACTCGAGGCCCTCTCCCACCCAAGCTATCAGGCTCAGACCCCTACCCCCTACACAGAGAAAGCCTGTTTCAGCAGATGTGAAGGACTGAATTGGCTATGGAATTGAACTATCTGCTCCACCAGTGTGTGTTGCGGGGGTGATGTATGGTAACAGAGCAGCAGTGGGAAGTTTGCACTGCCACTGCCCAGTGGACATAGGGAATTAGGAGGTGGAGAGGTGTCAATCCAGCCCCTTTCACCAGCACCAGTTTAGACTGTAAGCTCCTAGGGTCAAGGTGTGTCTTCTTGTTCCAGTTGTCCAAAAACCAACACCATGGGCCCTGCTCCAGATCCTACAGCAATACAAATCAACAGTCTCACACTCAGGACAGCATGAAGGCCTGTGCCCTAGCCCTTCAACTGAATGGATGGCAAAGCTCCAAGGTGAATTGAAAAACTGTTCAGACAAAAGGCAGAAAATTCAACAAGGACCATGAGAGCCCCCTGGAGAAATCACAGCATAGGATATCTCCCCACCCTTCTTAGTGCACAGCACCTGTTGCAAGGGTCTGGGATTCTGCTGACACCAGGGACACCCCAGTCCTGGATGGAAGAGCCTCCTGCTGCTGTTGATAACATCTTCCTAAAGCCAAGCAGGAGCTAAGAGCCAACACCCCCAGGCTTGATAGGTAAAAAGTCTCTTTCTAGCTCCTTCTCCACAAACAGAGGCTTTGACACAGGATTATTTCTTCACTTCACCTCCACCACACTGCTTTCACACTTGTAACTAGGAAGGTTACTGCTGAGCTGAGTCTCCTAAAGACACTGGTCCCAAAGCGCTGTGGCAGCCCTGCTGAGACACAAAGAAGGAGAAACCCCCTCCCCACGCAAGGGATGGAGAGATGGCTTTGGCCAAAATAAATACAGCATGCCAGGGGTCAGATCTCCAGTCAGAACATTCCTTTCCTTCAAAAGAACCAGCTGCAAGGAACTCAATGAAACTCTGGTCAGCTACCATGGTGGGCAGAAAGGATGGATTAAGATCAGCTAATGAACAGTATCTTAGGGGACATTAGGAAATCACCTAGAGGGGATAAGAAAACACTCCATGTGGCCCCAGGAGACAGCAGATGGGGTGGGAAGAAAGGTGCATATAGCAGAATAGGACAAACTCTTTGAGGTAGAGCTAACTGGTCCCAGGAGCCCCAAACAAAGGGAAGGTCACCAAGTTGTCACACCCACTCCAACAAGCTAGTTCAAGCCCAGAGACACAGTGAGATCTGGTCAGCTTGCCCCAGATACACTGAATGGGAGCCAGGCTCCATTTCTGCACTAGAGCATTGCTTTGCAATGCCTCAGGCCAGTGAAGGAGCTGCACTGATGGGAATCTGAGGGCTGCATGGCCAGGCAACAATAACTGAGATAAAGCAGGAGACACTCCAGCAGAGGCGGCAGACGTGACAGAGACAGTCAGGCGCTGGCTACATGAAGAGTGGGCAGTACAGAGCAGTGGCTGTGATACAGCTGATTCCCAGTACAAGCAAAATGCTGCTCCTCATCTGACACTCCAGTAGGGCCCAGTCTGGAGAAATTCTTCCTTGGGACTCACCAACTGAACAGTCCATTCAGGGCAGTGTACATTTGCCTTATTTTGACAAGGAAACATGCAGGTGCAGTCAGGAGCCTCTGGCCTGCATGGGAAAGTAGTGAGGCCAAGGGGTATTAACTGGTGCAATGCAAACAGGAGGGCGAAGAGGTGAGGGCTGTTACTGGGTGAGGTGGCCATGCAGAACATGCATCAGGCCACTGTTTACAAAATACCTTTTAGATTTGCAGGCGGCCAGGGAAGGAGATGCCCATTAACGTGCAGGGGGCTCCAAGATCCTCCAATGAGAGGAATTAGGAGGAACAGTTTTAGTGCATCCTTCCTCATCAAAGGAAAACACTGACCCACTGTGACATCTCGTTAACCAGCAGCAGATTGTCTCACTGATCACAACACAGGGAAAGTGGTGTGGTGGCTGAAATGAGAGAGGACACCAGGAGTCCCGGGGCAGCATGGAGTTCTTTTAATGAATAATGGAGAGGCAGAGCCTGAGTCTTTGGACCCAGGACACAGACAGAACAAAATACACATTCACTGATTTTGGGAGCAAGAATAGAAATCATGATACACCTCCCAAAGCCCAGCCAAGACCTGGGTCGGAGTCTTCTATTTACAGCTAAAAGGCAGAGGCCTTTAGGAGATATTGGCTCCTCTGACATCCATCGTCGCAGTATCCACCAGGAGCAATGGATCCAAGGTCCTGACAAAGCACCTGCCGCTGCATTGAGGAACAAGCCTTGGAACCAATGCGAAAGCAAGGATTAAAAAAAACAGGAGTTACCCTGTTAGTGCCTCTGCACTTTGTTTCCAACCATTTCTTTAAAAAAAAAAAAAAAAAAAAAAAAAAAAAAAAAAAAAAAAAAAAAGCTACTAGACTTTGCGGCCAGCCGATTGCCTGGTATTATAATACTGCTACTCCAGCAGGACTAGAGGAGACCTAATGGGAATCGCAACAGAGGGTGTGAATTGGGATTTTTCCAAGGGAGCAGTGGAGTTGTAATTCAGGCCTGTTATCAGCTATCATCTCTCAGCTGCAGGGAGCTCTTCAAGGATGACAGAGCACACTACCTCCCCACAGACTACTCCCTTCCCCGTGCTTAAGACTGTGTTAATAAACCTTTTGGACTCTCCCCAAGTTACAGAAGATGGCTAGGCAGACATACATATATGTTATAAATACACTATGTGATTGTGGGGCTGGGGGCAAGATGGGGAGAGCAGGAAGAGAGGAGAAATATATCTTACATTCCCAATACTGGAAAGAAGGGTGTTGACCCCAAGCAACAAGTAGCTCTGAGAGTCTCTCATCTGGCTTATGCCCTGCCACCTTTAAAGCGTTATCGGAAGGAATGTTGGTTGGAAAGGGTCAAATCCCTGGCCGAGAGGAAGAGTTGGCAGCCTACTGAGAAAGTCTCCACGCCGTATCGCTGAAGATCTCAGGGTCCAACACAAGGAGGGGAAAGTGGCTTCTCAGACTTCAGACGTCACTCAAAGCCTGGAGGTACCCAAGAGAGAAGTAGTCAGTTAATCTGTTTAGAATCCTACTAGACAAGGACAGGGTCCGGTACTCTTAGGTACACCCATTTTAAATTATAATGCTGGTAGCATTTTAGCTCTGATAATTTGTCTAACACACTGAGCAGGTCTCTTTGCTACTGCTGCACCTTTCCCAGTCAAGGCTTCATCATGACCAGAACATGGATGATTTAAAGAAGGTGACAAAAACATGGACAAATCCTTCAGTATGCATAGTGGACTCCAAGCTCATCTTAGAAGATCACTGGTTATGTCTATATTAGAAAGCTTATTTTGCACTTCCTTAGTCTAGATGAAGCAGTTCTGGGTTAGTCTGAACTAACCATGGCTTTTTAGTTCAAACTAAAAAGTTAGTTTGAACTAAAAAGCACAGCTAATTCGAACTAAAAAGTTAGTACAAACCAGAAAAAGCGGTTAGTTCAAGTAACTGCTTAGTTTGAACTTTTTAAGTCCAAACTAAGCACTAAGTTTGAACTAACTGTTCAAACTGTTCAGACTAAGTTTTGCTTAGCTTGAACTAAAAAATTCTTCAAAGCATCTGATGAAGTGGGATTTTCTCCCACCAAAGCTCATGCGAAAAATAAATCTGTTAGTCTTTAAATGCCACAAGACTTTTTTTTTTTTTTTTGCTGGACTAGACTAACATGGCTGCCCCTTTGGAAATTGGTTCTTTCCAGCCTTTTTGGGGGGGACGAAGGGGTTCTGCCTCACTTACTTTCCGTGCAAACTCAGGCAGGATGAAAGCTGCCTGATGGATGTCAGAGTTGTAGTATTTCAGATTCATCTTTTCCACCTGCTGCTGTGATAGCTGCTGCACAGGCTCCCGGAAATTTGTGTTCTGCAAAGAAGAAATACACATGCACTCTTGATTTATGTAACCATGCAGAGGGCCCTGTGTGAACACACAGGAATGTATTTTTTTTTTTTTTTGAAATGACATTTTCCATTTTGGGAATCACAAGCCATGCATGGCAACAGCCTCCTAGGGTCTTGAGTCTACAAACCCAGTTCACATGACTACCCCTTATCACAGGCTGAAGTTAGTGAGATTAATTTGAATGACTAGGGACCATCTGCACAAGCCCCGTGCCATCCAAAGCTTTCATGTCATGCCATGCACTCCTCATAGGAGAATCTGTGTTCAGCATGGCACTGAGAACACCGTCAGTGCCCCCAGCAACCTCTGCAGAATGCAGCTGGAGCTCCAACCAGCACGAGAATCAGCCAAGTGCTGTGACATGTCAGAGGAAGGAAGTCAGGAGTTTGGAGACCATGCACACAGTCTTCTGCTCCTAGAGCACAGCTTCAAATTCAGCCCAGTTATTAGCATCCAGGCATTGCTAGGTGACATGCACACACTGAGTCTGGTGGGTCTCAAATCCAGTTCCCACTGGTGTCCACAGCTCAACATCAGTACTCCCAGAGGTCAGAGCCCAAGTGGGTTGTGGAAACTGATCTCCTCTATTCCTTGGTGCAGTCCCCCCAGGTCAGGCCTCAGGCTCTTTGATGGAGATTGAGGGTGGTAGTGCTGCACCTGTTCCCTGAGAGGGGCATGCTAGTTTCCTGCTTCTCAAGCTTGAACACAATGGGCATGGGATGCTTTGTTACACCAGTCAATCAATTCTGTCCCAGTGACAGAAGTGCTGTGGAAGCAGGGCCATAGCTTCTAGACTCTGACTAGCACACACAAACCCCAAAGAGAGAGACTGGTTACTAGAAAGAGGGGTCTAGGTGCCACAAGTAAATCCTTCTGGATTTTTCCAGGGGCATGGGTACACAACTGGGGGCTTCAAAAATAAGTGGCCAGTGTTGCTAACTGATTGGACCCTGTCCCAGGTCACCCTCCCACACAGACCCAGCAGGATGCACAGAGCCAGCAGCTGGTCGGATAGCTGACACTTACTGGGTTCTTACTGCACAGCATGAAGCCAATCTGCCCACTGGGATACGTAGGGATGGTGCAGTAAGCATATTCCACCACAGGGAACAGAGACTTGCAGAACTGACGCATCTCCTTAATGAGATCTAGGTGCAGCCACTGGCATTCACCTGTGGACATTACAGGAAGAGAAAGGGAGGTTAGACTAGACAATGGCCACTTTTAATGCTCTGAGCTGAGAGGTGTCAGGTCAAGGCTGGTTTTAGTGACAACTAAGCTAATGTCCACACCCAAGTTTTACTGGCACAGCTACATCAGGATGGGCTGGAGCTTTTTTGGCTGCCAAAAGCCAAAGTTGAGATGCAAGTCTGGCCTTCATCCTCCTGTGCACTTCCAGCAGTTTTCAAAGTGGTGTGAAGAATACTGAAGTGCACAGGAAAACTAAGGGCCAGACCCAGACAGGTATGGGGAAGGACATTTTAAAACATTAGATAGCACACAATGGATTGCAAGTTTAGCTTTCTGCAGCATCTGCCACTGATACCTGTGCCTGGGGGTTACGACCTATACATGAGACCCAGAACAGCCGGCACAAAGGGAGAAGATCCTCAGACCCACATAATCTGTTTGTTCTAACCCTCTGTAAGAGCAGCACCCTGGGACATGCAGCCTCACCTATCCAAGCCTCCCTGTTTACTTAATCAAGTCTGGGACATCGGATGCCCGAGTTTAATCTTCTGCTTTGTCTCACATATTTCCTCTGACTTTGGGCAAATCACTTAGCCTCTCTGTGCTTCAGCTGCCCACTGTACCGTATTTGGGCTCACCTTGGCAGCAGAGAATCCCATCCTCTCGCAGAGCTGTTTTCATCAGCTGATAGTAGGATTCTTTGAACAAGCTCTCCGCGGGACCTGAGGACAGGATGGCACAGAGATGGCTTAGGGGCCACGAAAATCCCTTTGTCCACCTAGGGAAGGGTTTGGAAGGCCTCAATGGCAGGGGAGGCACTGCCCTGACAAAAGGGTCACCCTCCCCACCCTACACTGAGTGGTCTCACCCCCCTGGGCCCAATCTAGGAGCCAGACTGGACTCCTTCCACCGGCAGCCTGGCCTGGATCCGGCAGCAGCAGGTGGCCCAGGCTCGACCTGGCCCCTGCTGCTGCTGGCCAGTGGCAGGAAGCACAGGCCAGGATCCAGCCCCTGCCGGGGCAGGGCCAGAGAAGGGCAGGGCTGGAGCCCTGTGGGCCCAGCGACAGCAATGGCCCTTCTCAAGTGAAGATACAGCACCGCAGGACGAAGTTTAAAAATCCCAGCATTCCATGGACCTCCTGCTACACCTGCTTTTCAACTGCCCTGTCAGCCAAACCAACAGTGCTGAACACAAACACAAGAAGCCCACAGAAGTGGGTGAATGGGGGAGGGAAGAGTGCGAGAGACTGCGTTGCGGGCAGTGAGCATGTCAGCACATTGTCTCTGAGTTCAGACAGCAGCTGGAAGCAACCAATCCTGAGGCAGATGATGCAGAGGGCTGGTGTCCCCTCAGCAGAGACCTGTACACTGGTGGGGGGAATGACACCCTGATGTCAGCCCTGGGCTCTGCACATCGCATCAGGACTCTATCCTCCCACTCCCCCAGCAGGACCCTTGCTGCCTGTGTGCTTGTCATAGGAGAGTAGGGCTGATTCCTTCAAAGTTTTCCCACAGCTCATCTTCTCACAGATCCAAAAGAATGATTCACCCACTTCCTGGTGGTCCAGGAAAAAAAACGATTTGTTGCCGGGAGCCTGCCGGCTCAGCAGCTGTGTGAGCTCTTGAAGCTGAGCAATGTCAAAACTTCCCAGGGCTTTGACAGGGGCGGGGCACACCTGTAAACCCAGAAGTTCAAACCAGCGAGCAGAGCCATCAGGATGGTCATCGTGGGATAGCTCCTGGAGCCCAGTCACAGCACACAGAGCCTATGTCGACACTTTGTCGCAGAGCTCTACGCCTCTCGTTGAAGTGGTTTTATTTTGTCACTAAAGCAGGGGCATTTTGTAGGCAGGGGGAGTCCTCTACTGCACACACCAAAAGCTGACTTTGTCGCCAAAACTTTCTGGCATGGACCAGCTCTTAATAACTATCTCCATGAGAGGCACAGAATCAATGCAGTTAGGTCGACACAGCATCAAAGGCTTTCAGGCAATGCGCCATCCTGACATTACAGTCGGTTACTAGCACTTCCACTGAGGAGGTGCCCTGCTGCTGCAAGGAACATTGCTTAGACACGCAAAAATGATTTCATTACTGTGGCAGGTGCATGCTGCCATAACTTGGGTCAAGACAATTCTGTTGTGGTCATGAGCTTAAACTGCAACAGCTGGGCAGTTGCAGTCCTGCCATGATAGCAGTTTAAGTGTAGACATATTGCTGAGCAGACAGGAAGGCTTGGCAAACAGTTCTTTTCAGACTCTAGAATCAACTATATTTACCGTATGAACTTTCGTGGGAGAATCTCTCACTTCATCAAATGCTTTGAAGATGGGGCAACTTACAGAATGGGAGGAAAATACATGCAGAGGAGTGTAAGTTACGGATAAATAAATATGTGAGTCTTTAAAAGTGCCACAGGACTCCTTGTTTGTTTTGTGGAACTAGACTAACACAGCTAACCCTCTGGAACTAGAATCAATTAGTTTCTAGAAGCAATAATTAGATGCTTCCCAGGCCTGGGGCACAGAGCCCTGGAAGGGAAGCAAGATGGTTGGCTGAAGGCCTTAATCCTAATGCTGGCACAGAAACAATCTTCTGATGCAGTTTCATCCCCGCCCCCACTGGCTACAGAGACAAGAAGTTCCTGCAGCTCCACAATTTGCATTTGGAGCTCCACCCAGATCATAAGTGATTTCTTTGGGCCAAGAGAGAAGATTCTTTATTCTTCAAAAAAAGACTTGGCCTGCTCAGCCCTGCCTCAGTGAGGTGGTTCGAATGGCGAAGGAAGACAGGCTGCAGTGAGGGAAGGACAAGGTAGGTGGATATTACCCACCATATCCTCCCCTCTTCCTTGGATTCTTACCCATGGGGTCAGAGGAGTCTGTGATAATCACATCAAAGGCTTCTTGGTTCTGTTTCATGAACTCAAAGCCATCTCCGACATGCAAGGTCAGCTTGGGGCTAGAATACCCCACTGCCATTCCTGGGAGGTATTTCTTCGATACCTGAATCACATCCTGCAACAGACAGTACACAGTTCACAGCACTGCAGCTCACCACACAGCCAGACTGATCAAAGGTTGAGTCATTTCCTTGCACACTTTCAGCTCAGACCCACCTCCCCAGCTGTTTGAGAGCTGTGTTTTTTCAGCATGGTATGCTAGCACCCAATGCATAGCTTTTCTTATGGTCCCCGAGTTTAGCAACGTTCTTATACACTCAGTGCCAAACTTAGAGAGAGCTCACAATTTTCAAAAGTGCCGTGAAGGACTGAAGGGATCTGATTACACAGACTTAACTGCTCCTCTCTCCTACAGGGAGTTCACCATCTCTGCAGAGGCGGATCCTAACCAATATGTTTTTTTAAGTTTTAAAAATTACCAGTGTAGTTTTACTAAGAAAGACATTCCCACCCCTGCCCCAGAGCCCTTATTTCCTTGTGCAAACTTCCTTGTCTAGGCCTTTCCTGCCAGCCCGAGGAGACGATCTTGTCCCTACACAAGCAGCACTTTCTTTTGGGTGAGAAATCACATCTCATCCTCTAACCAATAGATGTGAGATTACACGAGTGTCAGACATTCTGAGCCACTGCTTGTGCTCAATGGCTGTCGCAGACAAGCCAAGGCACACAGAACCAACCTCATTACTTGGTTTATCTGGGAGGCTGGCAATGGAATCTGGGCTTAGATCCCATTCCTCACACAACTCCTATTTCCAAGAAGGATGGCAACAGTGTCTGAAATTAACACCAATTTGAACTGACCAGTGGAGGAAGGACAGACTCACCTACTCACAGCAGGCCCTGTAGGAAAAGACCTATTTCCTGCCTTCAGTTGCAGGATGCTATCTGAGCACTGACCTAAAATAGGAACAAGGCCCCCTCCGTTGGAGGATGAATACTGTCCCCTGTCAGAAGCGAAAAGGCACTTCATAAGGCCAGACGAACTTCCCTTCTCTGGAGCTCATTCTGCAGATCTGGGCTGGATTAGCCTTGAAGGGCCTCCCTGGCTGTGCATGTGGGAAGAAGCCACAGGAAATAGCCAGGCTGCTGCTAAGCAGGCCTGTGGTAGTGGGCCCATCGCTGCCATGCCTATGAAAACTCCATCTGTAGGGTCAGTAGCAGCACTCGGTGATATTTTGAAGTAGCTCCGCCGCCTGCACAACTGACTGAAAGATCAGCACCACCTCATGCATTACGTACCTCATCAATTTCACACTGCACCACTGACTCCACAGACGGGTGCTTGACCACTTCTCGCAACACTCCCCCATCGCCACCACCAATAATTAGCACCTGAGACAGCAGAGAGGATAAAAGCAGAAGAATCATCTTAGTCAGCCAGGCTAGAAGGTTCAGAGCAAGACCTGGATCAAGAAAACTAGCTCTGAAAACCCAGTCATGATATACTCCAACTCTGCCCCAACGTGTCCCCCTCTTGTAGGACAGGCACGGCCACATTTAGGAGCCGTTGAGCCAGGTGACCAGTCCACCAGACTCGGGATGCTAGGTTTCATTAGCTTACATCAGGCATGAATAAATACAGATTTACAGATCCACATGTGCAAGTTCACTCTCTCTAATCATGAGTGCAAACCGGGCAGGGAAATCACGAAATAGGCTGTAAATGCAGTAAAAAGGAAGATATTCAGATAACGGACGAGGGGGTGGGAGAGGGCACCAAAGAGGCTCCTTGCCTGGGGTGTCACTGGAGCTAGGGCCAGTCCTGAGGGGTACTTGGATCTCCCAACTTCACACGGGAGAATTGCTTGTGAGCTGCCTCGCCATCCCCAGAGGAAAGCCCTCCCGAAGCGCAGAGTGCCCTCCTCGCACCCAGAGACCAGCCCTCGGCTCCACCGTGTAAACGGGAGACGTGTCACTTGGTGGCCCGCCATGGAGTACCTTGCGCGGGTTCGGGTGGCTGCAGAGAGGCAGGTTGGCGATCATCTCCTGGTAGGAGAACTCGTCTCTCTCCGTGCACTGGATCACGCCGTCGAGCACCAGCACGTTTCCGTAAGTCTTGCTGGGAAGGCGAGAGAAAAGGGGGGCTCAGCGGCCGGCTGCGGCTCTGGAGCGGAGCGGAGCGGAGCAGCCTCCCTCCCGCCCGCGCTGCGGGGCCAGGTGCCCAGGCCACGTGCGGCCGCAGCGCCAGCGCCGCCCGCCACCCCCGGGACCGGAGCCCGGAGCCCGGCCCCGCTCCGACACCGGGGGGACGCGGAGGAGCCGCCCCAGCCCCGCCGCCTCCCAGCTGGCAGGCGTGCAGCGGCCCCGGCCCCGCCGCCCCAGGCGGAAGAGCCGCTGGGGAGGCCGGTTCCCCGCCCCGCCCGTCCCCGGCGCCCGGCGCGGCACCTCCGGAAGACCAGGATCTCCTGGTAGCGGGAGCGTTGCTGGTGCAGCAGCTCGTCCACCTGCAGGGACATGGCCTGGCCCGGCCACAGGCTGCAGGTCTCCCGGAACCAGCCCTCGCGGATGGCCCCGGCCGCCGCCGCCGCCGCCCCGGGCTCCATGCCGGCCGGGCCCACAGGCCGCGCCAGCCACCTGCCGCCAGCCCGCCGCCGCCTCACCCCAACCTGATGGCACCGGCCCCTCTCGGGCGGGCGGGCGGGGCGGCCGCCAATCGGGCCCGAGCGCCCGCCCCCGTGCTGGTTTCGGAGGTTTCCGTTGGCTCGCCGTCTCAGCGCGCCGCTTCTATTGGTGGATCTCGCGGGAGGGCCTTGCGTGCGGCTCTACTACAGAGCCAGCAGGTTCGTGTGACCCGCTCCATGAGCCACGTGGGGGTGGAGAGGACAGCAAAGCTTCCGCCCGAGGGGGCTGCGGCTCCGCCCCCAGCGTGGGTGGGCGGGGCAGGGAAGTGACCCCCGCACCGGGGGAGGAAGGGGGCGTGTTGGATCCTCCTTCCTCGGCTCCGCCAGCGGCCCGGGCTCCCCAGCCATCCCCTGTCTAGGGCAGTGCTTCCCAACCAGGGTGGCTGGGCACACGGGTGTGCGGTGGAAACACCCCAAGTGCCACAGAGCATGTCTGAGAGCTGGAGTTAAAGTTCCCTCCCGGCTCAGCAGGGCAGCTGTTAAAGTAAAAGGGAAGGCACCTGGACAGTTCCCAGGCCCCCAGCCCTGGTTTTAGCCAGGCAGCAGTTTAGGGCCCCCTAAAAATAGAGGAAGGCCCTAGAATGGCGAGTCTACCTAAAAATAGCAAGAGCAGACCAAGCACGCCTTCCCCTGGCTCCACCTTGAATGTGGCTCCAATTTAAGCCCAGCCAGCAGAGAGCAGGGGCAGGCTGGGAGCATGTGACTCACCCCCTGCAGGGTGGAGCAGCTTGTGGCACCTGGGCTGTTTGCAGGCTGCCTAAGGGCTTGGGGGGGCCTGTTAGGCAGTGTGTGTGTGTGTGTGTGTGTGTGTGTGGCAGAGACTGTAGCTGGAGTTGTGGGGGGGTGACAGTATGGTTGGGGGGGTGTAGCTGGGGGTTGGGGTGGCTGTGTGGGGGGGTGTAGTTGGGGACTGGAGGCCTGGTTCTGGCCCCTGCAGTGATGGGATGGTCCATCACAGGCTATGGGAGGGGGAGGGGAGGACAGGACAGGACAGGACCCACTGGGGAGGGAGCAGCAGTGGGGGGAGGATTTGCCCTTTGGGGGAGGGAGCAGCAGTGGAGAAGGGGGATGTGGGGCTCCCCTCCCCTATCTTCCCCCTCTCTAGGTTCCCCCAAGCCACTTTTGCCCCCCTTCTGCTGTTCCCCACATGGCTGCCCTTGTCCTCTTTTGCCACCCCTGCCCTGTTCTACTCCCCACACTCACTCCTGCCACTGCACACAACTCCTGACTGTCTGTGTTTTGCCACCCCTGCTCTGCTACCCCTACTACCACACATAAGAGCATTTCCGAAACAGTGCCATGGTTCATGAATATTCATAGGTACTTTAAGTTAATTTGAATATTCATGAGTTTTAACAGTGGTGTGCCTCAAAAAATTTGAAGGTATCAAGGTGTGCCACAGAAGAGAAAAGGTTGGGAAGTACTGCTCTAGGGCCATTGGTAGGCGGGGATCAGGCTGTGACCCGCTCTGCTCCACATGTGGCCAGGGGACAGCTGGGTCAATGGAGAACATGCACACATGTAGGGCAGTGACCTTCATTGGGCAGAGGGCAGATCTGCTTTCTAATTCAAACAAAACAGGAGTCAGTGAAGGAGAAATGCACAATCCCCCCTGAGGGAACAGATGGAGGGGAGTGATGGTGTCAGTGCTGAATGAGGGCAACTGCCACTCACTTCTTCCATTTGTATTGAGGTTTAGCACTAGATACTAAAACAGTGAAATATGCACAAATATGTATTACACTAGGCCAGTGGTTCCCAACCTTTTCTCTGCCATGGCACACCTTGATACCTTCAAATTTTTTGAGGCACGCCACTATTTAAAAACTCATGAATATTCAAATTAAATTACTTATGAATATTCATGAACCATGGCACAGTGTTCCCAAAATGCTCCTATGTGGGTTAGTAGGGGTAGCAGAGCAGGGATGGCAAAACACAGGTTGGGAGTTGTGTGCAGTGGCAGGAGTGAGTGTGGGGAGCAGCGCAGGGATGGCAAAAGAAGACAAGGGCAGCCATGTGGGGAACAGCACAAGGGTAGCAAGAGAGGAAGGGACAACAAGAATGGCTTGGGGGGGACTGGGGGGGACCTGTGGAGTGGGAGGGTAGGGCAGGGGAACATGGCGCAGCACCCACTTCCCCCTGCCACCCAGGGCAAATCCTCACCCCACTGCTGCTCCCTCCCACCCCAGTGGGTCCCGTCCTCCCCTCCCCTCCCCCATCCCTCTGTTGCCAGTGATGGACCCTCCCATCACTGCAGGGGCCAGAACTAGGCCTCCAGTCCCCAGCTACACCCCCCAGTCACCCCACCCCCAGCTACACACACCCCCAGCCAAACTGTCACCCCACAACTCCAGCTACAGTCTCTGCTACACAATCACTCCCACCCACCTCTGCTACACATACACACCTACCTGCTGCACACAATCCCTAGCAGCCCTCCCCCCCCCCCCCCCAAGCCGTTAGGCAGCCTACAAGCAGCCCAGAAACAAGCTGCTCCACCCTGCAGGGGGAGATTCACACACTCCCAGCCTCCCACAGCTCTCTCCTAGCTGGGCTTAAGGTGGAGCCACCGGCAATCTGCATTCAGGCTGCTCCTGCCATTTTTAGGGGGACCCCTGGAACTCTGCATTCTGGTGCCTTCCTCCATTTTTAGGGGGGCCAGAAGGCTGCCTGCCTAAAAATAGGGGGCCCCAGAACTGTTCCAGTGCCTTCCCCCTGTCTTAAAACCCTGCCACGTGGCTAGGCTGAGCATGGAGGGAACTTTAACTCCAGCTCTCAGGGATGCTCGCGGCACACCAGTGTGCCCCGGCCCATTGGTTGGGAACCACTGCACTAGGCACAGAGGGTTTACACAGCATTAGACTGTAAGACAAATACCATTGAGTGGTTAGGGGAGTTGTCTTCACCCCTGCAAAACAAACAAGGAGGCTGGTGGCACTTTTAAAATTTATCACATGAGCAGTTTGGGGGAGAAAAATCTCACTTCATCAGCTGCTTGAAGATTCAGATTTATATACAATCACCCAAAATCAGGGCTGATAATTTTAATGCTCCTTTGGAAATTCTGGACATGGCCCACGTGGTAGAGATGCTCTATTCTAGGAATGTTTTAGGAAAGTTCAAATAAGCTTTTTAATACCATCTCCTACCACAGATGAAAGAAGGCACTTGGTTTCACAGGAGTACATCAATGTAGCAGGTACAAGAAAAATGCAACTCTTTTCCCAAAAAGGCATTTCTAGCCCTAAAATGTCACGATTTTAAAAGTCAGTGGCTGCTGGCAGGAACAGAAGCTTTACTAGGTTCCACAGACAGGGCTCCCCCTTCCACACCTCAGCTCCTGCCCCTCAAATGCCAGCCCCCCACCTGCCTACCCCGCACCCCAGCTCCTACCCCCAAACACCTTCCTCTCACCCCAGCTACTGACCCCAATATCCATTCCACTGTCCCCAAATACCACTCCCAATACCCGCACCCCCAGTGTGAGCCAGGTCACCCCAGTACTCATGGGCAGCCAGGCGCTGGGTGGGAAACTACTACTGCATGCGCAGGCTGGCGGGCACCCCCCCCACCTGCCAGAATGCAATGGAATGCCATTTTGGGGCCTGCTATTTTTTAGGGGCTCAGCGATCAGGCCCCTAAAAATAGAAAATGAAACCAGAACATGGTGTTCCAGGTCCTGCTATTTTTAAATGGCGGGCCCTTGAACATAGCATTCCAGCACCATTTCCTATTTTTAAAAATCGTGGGCCCTGGAACGGCATTCCAGCCCACTTTAACCCCTGTCCACAGGGAATAACAACTGGAACTCATATGCAGATTTGACTCCAAGAACTCAGGCCTGAAGAAAAAACTATGGGTTCTCTTCCTATTACAACAGGTAATTTTGCTTTCCTTGTCTCCTACCCACCTCCCTGCTAATTGCTGTACTCCACTCTTTCAATCCTAACACTTGCTTTGATTTGTTGTTAGTCTGACCAGATCCTGTGACTTACCCGTTCCCATTTTGAAAGTTCCCCATCTTCAAGCATGTGACAAAGTGGGATTCTCTGCCATGAAAGCTCATGTGATAATTAAATGTTAGTCTTTAAAAGTGCCCCCAGACTCCTTGTTTGTTACACAAAGAATAAACACTATTTTTTTCTGTTGCAGTCCAGCAGGATATTGGAAGAGAGTGGAATTTAAAGCCAAGACAGTTTTAAGTCAAAAGGAGATATTATTTGCTCAGGATTGCTCATCTTTGGCCTCTGGCCTTTCAGAGGCATAGGGATGTATTACTTAAGAATCAAGATTAAATTAAGTAAATTATATCTTCAAAAAAGGATGGTTAAATGCTATCAATGACAAAAGTTGATTACAACCCACAATCTATTCCCCACTGATTACAATCAAAATCTTCACAGTCCCATCTGGCTACTTATATGGGCTTTCTCACTAGTCTTGTAGGTGATCTGCTCATAATCACTAACACAGCACTGATCTCTCTATCTTGCCTTAGACCTGGAATAACAGGCATGTGATTAAAACAGTGCTAAATGCAATATTTAAGGCAAGAATAACTGCAAGGGCTAAGCTTGAAGTCTCAGGACACAGGTTCAACAGCACAATCCATTACTAGAACTGATATTGAAAGAGCTTTTGCTGTATATGTGATATCCAGAACGCACCCCCCCACACTTTAACGTCAAAAGGGACCAATGTGATCATCTATGTCCAGTGGTTTCCAAACTTTTTTTTGTTGGGACCCAGCTCCCAACCCCTAAGCTGTGTCATAGTCCCCTTTGCTGAAAAAAAAAAAGCTGGCCTGGGGAGGGAGGCCCCAAGCAGCAGCTGAAGTCTCAGAGGCAACCCTGGGATCCCCTCTTTCCCTCAAGCCAAAAGGATTCACTTCAGGAGGCTTCCCAGACATGAGGCAGAAAGGAGCCTTTCCAGGAGGATGCCTGGGGACAGGGGTAACAGTGTTTGGAGATTTGAAAGGATGCCAGCCACCACACCGCCCTGCACCATTTAAATTTCTCACTGCTGCCACCTCTCCTCCCTGAGTGGGCATGGGAGGGGGGGAGGTTGGGTGGGGAGAAAGCCCCAGCTCAGGGGGAGAAGCCAAGCCTAGAGCCGCACCTGCAAAACACTCAGGGCAGTCCTGGCTGGGGCATGGGGCAGCTTCCAGAGAAGCCCTGGCCAGGCATGGAACAGCCCTAGCTGGCCAAGTGCAGGGCTGGGGGAGAAGTCCTGCCCCAGAGCAGTGCCTGCAGGACTCAGGGCAGCCCTGGCCAGGCACAGAGCTGCAAGGAGAGAAGACGACCCAAATCAAATCTCAGGACACTAGCCGTGCCTCTCCCCTGGGACAGCACCAGCCAGGCAAGGGGCAGCCTCTAGCAGTTCCCACCCCAGAGCAGAACTCATGGGTGTCAGGGCAGCACCAGCTGAGTGCTGGGCAGCCGCCCCTGCCTTTCCTCCCACCCCGGAGCAGTGCTGGCTGGGCACAGGGCTGGAAGAGAAACCCTGGCTCAGGGCGCAAAGCTAGGGACAGCCACCCACACCCTGGAGCAGCAATGGCCGGGTGCCAGTTAGCAGCCCTTGCCCAGAGCTGTGCCTATGGGGCTTGGGGCAGCCATTTCCACCTTCCCCTCTGGAGCAGCCCTGGCTGGGCCTGGCACTTGAAGCAGCCCCTGGAACAAAAGTGCTGGTTAGGTATGGAGTGGCAGCACCCACACCCATCCACTCCCCCAAGCAGTGCTGGCTAGGCACAGGGGTGGGGAAGAAGCCCCAGCTCAGGGCTTGAGACTTGGGACAGCCTCAGAGGAGTGCTGGCTGGGGACAGGTTAGTGACACCCACCTCAAAGCTGTGTTTGTGGAGCTTGGGGCAGCTGCCCCCATTCCCAGAGCAGCCCCAGGCAGACATGGGGGTGGGGCAGAGCAGCCTATGTCCCAGTCTCAACATCCCTGCTAGCAGGGGTATCAGAGCGCAGGTGTCCTTTTAAGGTTCCCTGCCACTGCTACTGGTGAGTGGTGTAGCAGCAGTGGATTTGAAAGGACCCTGGCCACAGCTGCCTGGCACCCTTTTAAGTCTCCCTCCACTGCTTTCTTCCCCCTCAGGAGCAGCAGCAGTGGTGGGAGATTAAGGACGACACTGGCTACTGATGCTGTCCTGCAGCACAGGGGCCATGACCTGAGCCGTGCGGCCCTTGGGCTAACATACTAATCCCCATGCGGCCCTCAGCGTGATTTGAGTTTTGAGATCCCTGCCTTAAACTATCCCTGACAGGTGCTTGTGTAACCTGCTCTTAAACACTTCCAACGATGGAGACTCCACAACCTGCCTATGCAGGCCACGGAGCCTCACCTACCTTCTGCTGCAATAAACCTCTAACTTATGAGAAAGTTATTAAAGACTTGAAGGCACTGAGAATCCACCAGCAACTGAATCATGCCCCACGCTTTGAAAAGCAAACCCTGCCCCCCAGAGCCTTTGCCAATCTGACCTGAGGGAAAATTCCTTCCTGACCCCAAAAGAGTGAATAGTTACACCCTAAACATGTGGGCAAGACTCAGACATCCAAGAAAGAATTATCCATAGTAACTCAGAACCCACCACATCAATCATCTCATTGGCACGTCTATCATCAGGAGCCAAAGATCAGTCAATTGCTAAACTAGGCTGTCCTATTATACTGGACTAGACTAACATGGCTATCCCTTTTGAAATTGACTATTATACCATACCCTCCATGAATTTATCAAGCTCACTCTTGAAACCAGGTAGGTTTTTGTCCCCACTGGAAGGCTATTCCAGAATTTCACTCCCCTGATGGTTAGACCTGTGTCTGGTTTCAATTTAAGCTTCCTGATGGCCAGTTCATATCCAATAGTTCTTCTGGGGCTGAACACACTGGGGGTGAACTTAAATAATTCCTCTCCCTCCCTGGTATTTACTTCTCTGACATTTTTATCTAGAGCAATCATAATTCCCCTCAACCTTCTTTTGATTAGACTAAACATGCCAAGCTCTTTGAGCCTCCTAGGTTCCAAAGGGGCAGCTGTGTTAGTCTAGTTCAGTAAAACAAAGAGTCTGTGGCACTTACAGACTAATGAATTTACTTATCGCATGAGTTTTCCTCTCTCAAGGCAGGTTTTCCATTCCTGGGATCATCCTAGTAACCCTTTCTCTGCTGTTCCAGTCTGAATTCATCTGTGTTAAACATGGGGGAATTGCACACACACTATTTCAGATGTGGTCTTATCAATACCTCCCTCTCTCTGCTGGAAATACCTAGCCTGATGGATCCAAGGGCCGTATTAGTTTTTTTCACAGCCACATCACATTGGCAGCTCATAAATACTTCAAAAAAAAAAAAAAAAAGAGGGCTTAGTTCTGCAACTGTCACACTGAGTAGTATTTATTCATGTGAGTAGACTTGTGTAGGACTGCTCACATAAGCACTATTAAGGATGAGCAGGATTGCAAAATCAGACCCTTTATCATGAATATTGTACCCAAGAACAGAACCACTAAGGGACAATACACACCCCACTTCCATACGCTAGTATTTAAAGTTACTGGTGTATGCATGTTTCTAGAGCTTTCTATGAAGCAATTAGATATGACAGTTGCATTACTAAAATTCAAAATGAACGATGATGGGCATATTACAGATCTGATATGCAAATTTATACAAGGAGGCAACCACATATACATTAAAGGATGTCTGTTCTCTTTACAAAGTACTAAGTGATTGCTATGCAGCCAAGTATTACACTTGTATATTAGTTGATTACCATATATTAAGTAACACTTGAGTTAGATATTAATCAATCACTAGTGATTTTGGGTGCCCAACTATACACATCTGAAAGGAGCTGGATTTTCAGAAAGTGCTCAGCACCCCTCTGAAAATCAGGCCCCTTGAAAATGCCTCCTGTGGGACCTCTAAGAGCTGAGACAAGCCAGAAATCACTAGTCACTTCTGAAAATCTCAGCAAATTATTTAAGAAAATGATTAGCTGCTGTGAAAAAGTGTCTTATTGTAAACTGGAGATACATCCAGAAATAGTATAGCACATACAAGTCTAAGAGCAGATCTTGTAAACGAAGGTACACAAGAATTATACTAAGAAGTTATCAAAGAACTGATTTTTAAGCAGAGAACTCCATGGCTAGTTGCCATTGATAGGAAAAAAAAAAGTCTTTGTAACGTAAGATTGTAGCATGAGGATTGTGTCTGAATTATAGTTATAATCCAACTAGTTGCATAAAACATGCATCAATTTTCCAGTCTGTCATAGTAATTTTAAAAATCTATGACAAGCCTCAATTCAAAATGGGAGGGGGGGAAAAAAGAAAGACAAATTAACCCAAGCTTTGAAAACGTTCCATTGCACGGACTTTCTAAAAGGAATAAAAAGAACCCATAAAAATGAGTTTTTTGAAATGCTGGCAGCCAACAGGTCTTTCAACAAATTCACTCATACATCACTTAAAAAATGTAGGAGAGGTGGCAAAGCTGAAAGGGAATTGCAATTGACAGCAAATGTGTGGAGTGGGTTGTGGAATGGCACATATTCACTAAGAAAATAGCTGTTCAATTGTGCCTCATCAAAAGATGTTCTGCAGGTGTAATATTCAGTCATGCAAATGGCTTTTATGAGCAGGAATGGACCCAGATCTGGTGCTCTACGGTGTAATTTAAATGACATATTCAATGCAAAACTCCTAAACCCACATCTTTTTTTTATCTGGTGAAGTAAAGTTCAGATCGGTAGCCTCCAAAATTAGAATAGGCCTTTTTGCGAACCCCCCAACGCTAACACACAGAGATTAGGTTCAGATAGGTGGCTACAAAACACAGTAGCTCTGTACAGCAGCCAGAGCAGACAACCAGGAGTCCAGAGAGAAATGTTCTACTATCTGCTCTGCCACTACCTTAGTGTCTGACTTTGGCCAAGACATTTCAATTTGGTGCATCCCAATCTGTAAAATTGGGGTGCTACTTACCTGCCTCACAGGGGCATTGCAAGCCTTCATTTGTAAACAGGCATAACAAGCTTTGAGATTCTCAGGCAAAGTAGTACAGCATAGCACAGGAGTGAGCAATGTCAAACAGATTCCTTCAGTCTTCTCCAGCTGTTTTAACCGTCAGCCTATTTACACTGCTCTTGGTCCTTGTATTGGTTTCCATAACAGTTGAGCAAAACAATAGTTGATGGTTTTCATTCAGTTCAGAAATACCCACACTCTTCTCCTCTTAAAAGCCCTGGAATGACTACTGCTTGGGAAGCAAATGCACTTTCAGCACCACTGTAAAATAAACAGGCAGTTCATCGTCATGGGGGTAGTTAGCCCCTATTTCCTCTTGCTAATATATTTGTATGGGATTTATTCCCCTATATCTGGGTCTGTTGAATCTCTTGATTATTTCTGTGTTGGCTTTAGAAATACAAATGAGGTTCATCCCGCATCCAACTGATGTGCCAGATTTTGTTCTCCCAGATAGCAGGGGGCGGCAGCAGGTTCAGCCAAAGTCTGCATTTGAGGACACCAAATACATTTTTCCAACAATTTTAAAAAATGTAAATAATAAAAGCCAAAACCATTACATTTTGTTTTCTCTTTTGGAAAAAGAGTTTTAATTATTTTAAAAAGATTTCCGTACAAAAACTGCATCAGTCATTGATATCTGCCACTCCACAGTTTGCAAACAGTAATTCACCGGCATCTCTCACGGGATCTCTTCCAAACACTATCTTTTTGGCCAGTTGTGCTTGGAGCCCCTGTAAAAGCAGTGACAGAAATAATTTAAACAGCTTTGGTTCTAAATTCACTGGAGATTGAACGCCTGGACAGTGTTAGCAAGGCTGTAATGAGAGGTGGTGACACAACCTCCCCCGATATCCCCACACCACCTCAATGCAGAGTCACAGTAATGTTGTCCTCCTATAGCGGCAGGGAATTTATGGGCCACATATTGCTCATCTTTCCCCCTGCCTCACAACATTAGGCCCAGGAACTGCAAACTAAGCATCTTGGGAATTAGCCTCTACAGAATTTTCATGTGAATCAACACCATCATTGCTTTCCTTTCTAACTCCCTGGTGGGAAATGTGCTCTGTCCATGCAGTCTGATCTTTGTTCAGGGCTACATTTGTCATAAGACTTGAACTCCTGTGACCTCAGGGTTTCAGACAATTTGCCAGGGTTATCTTTATTCACATTAAGCTTGGCCTAGATTTCTCTGGGGCTGATGTCAATCTGTGAAAGGTGTTATGCGGCTCTCATGCTAAGAATCCCCAGATCCCTTCTACTGCTGTGTGTTCGAAATAGAATAGTGGCTTTGCCTATGGTTGCTGAGCATTAGCGCGGGGAACACACCATCACTTTACAGAGAACAGTTCAACTACATACCGATCAGTTTTACCAGCCAAGTAGGACATGCTTTTATTTCCAGGAGGGAGCTGAACTTTGGCTCCGGAGAATTTCTATAAGAAGGAAAATATCTGCCAGTGCATTGATGAACAAAATATATTTCACATGATACTTCTCCTGCACTTGCATCTAATCCCATTTTGTCTATCATTCAAGGAACTCTTTCTGCTTGTCTAAGTTGTGAGTTTTGGAGTACAACATTCACCTGAAATGAGCACTCCTGACAAGGAGCTTCTCCTTGACGTTCTGTCTATGGATTCCACTGAGATCAACCTCTACAGACTAGACAAAGAAGTTAGTACAGAGGGTTCCTTATCTTCTTTCCTCCTCCAGATTCATCCCCACCACTGCACTTCATTTTATTCTAAATCTCATGTCTCTCTCTGGAAGAAGTTTGGACAGACACTGAAGTGACTGGACAGGAAGCTGTATTTCTCACAGCATCATATGTAAACCGATCACTTGTTTAACTCTAACCATAGTTTTAATGTTGTGGAAGAGAAGCTTGGGGGATCTGTTTGCACACCAGGAAGATTGGCAGGAGAAGGGTGCACATGGGAAGAGGGCTTGTAACAAGCGTTATGGGTTAGTGATTGAAAGTCTGCATTTCAGCATCCAGCAGCTAATAGGGGTGGGTTTGGCAGGCCTCAGGAAAACCCCAAAACTTCTGCAGAGCATTCCCTGACTCTGGTCATATTGTACCACCTGTATTTTCTGCTCCTCATTTCAGAGTGCTCCCTTACCTTGCCTGTGTGGGCTTGCTTGGTTGGATCAAACTGGGATGACTGCTTGGATTTGCTGTTTCCTGCATGACACAGAGTGGAGAAAAACTGCCATTCAATTTTTTTTTTTTTTTTTTTTTTAAGAAAAGGAAATTCACACCAACAGCAGGTGCTCTTTGACTGCAATGATATCTCCATGGCTGTCCTTCCTCACTATGAAACAGACTCTACTGCTGAGGAGAGAGTAAGCTTTTAAATAGATACTCATTACACCCAATTCAAGACTCCTTATTTTCTACAGCTCCAGGGTTGAATGACATACATTAGTCTATTGTGTAGGAAAAGAAGCCACTGCCTCTGGTAATTCCAAGAAAAAAGTTCCATGAATCATCATTTCAATTGGTTGTCTATTGAAACAGACAGATGGTGAGCAATCCACTTCACTAAGCTGACTTCTCTAAATCTTTCCCGATTCTTCCATTAGTATGGGGCAAAGGCATTACTGTTTGGACGTCACTGAATTCTACACACCCACACAGCCTTTTCAAGGCTCAGCCTGGCAATGGTCTTCAATAGCCTGCAGCCTCGTAGGTGGGAATCCAGCTCTTACCAGCAAACACTTTGAAGTTAGACTTGCTGTAGTCGAAAGGGGTGAACTGCTTTGGCGTTTCCTGTTCCTCTGGCTGCTGGGAGGCTTTTGGCCGTTTCTTTTCTTGTTTTGGCATGTCTGTTCCTGGTTCACTTGTGATTCTCTCTCTCTTCTTACTGGCCTGTTCCTGCTATAAAAGCAACACACCCAATAAAGGAAAATATGATACCTCTCTTCATGGTCTCACTGAGTTCATGGGGAACTGCCACAGATACCATGTTGGGGACTGGGGGGACATTGCTTTAGTACTGGGATTCAGAGTCTAGCTGCTGTTTCCTAGCAGAGGCTTTTTAGATTAGAAATACTACTGACAATACCACCATCAGGGCCTGAATCTGTCGTTGCTCTATGTTCTCAACCTACTTACTGTTGTGGGCTGCAGACGCAGCTCTCTCTGTTTTGTGGGCCACATCCACACAATACCTGCATGGCACTGAGGGTGTCTCATGGGCAACAGCAATGGGTTAATTGGATCACAAGCAGCCTGTGGATGAGACCCACTGCTCTATGTAAAAATTTTGGGAGACTGCAGAAAAAGGAAGACAGAGGTAAAACAATGGCAAGTGTTCTCTAGACAGAGAAGAGTTGAAAATGGGGTAGGGTGAGGCTCAGCACAGAATCATAGAGGTCAAAAGCACAGGAAAGGTTCATTCTGTAGATTCAGAGTGGCTAAGAGATGCCTTGGATAAGGGGCAGAGTGTTTATATTTACTAAGGTTACGGGTGTATCTTCAGAGATGCTTGTTTTTGTCTTTCACACAAACATCTGTACGTACTGCGGCTTGCTGACGGACTGAGACAATATTTTCTGCTGCTGCTTTGCACTCCTTCTGCACCTGTTCACGAGTGGCTGTGAAAAGAAGAAAATAGCAAGCGAGATTCAGTCAGACAGGCAGGCAAGAAAGCAGGAGTGAGTTTGCAAAGATCACTCTCAAACAAGGAGGAGGAGCTTGCTTTGCAACAGCAATCTTTTTCACCAGATACCATAAAATAGTGTAATCTTCAAGATGCGAACCCCATTCATCAGAAAACTCATGATCTAAAAGAGCTCACTGTCCTTCAGGTTATGCTAGGACAGGACTATACCATGTCTGGATTATGGGGAAGCTAGCTGGCTGATTCCTCAGTAATCTGTTGGGTGGTGGGGATTTACTGAAAACCCCTCCCCATCCTAGCTCTTGGTTTCTCAGCTCCCCTTAACTCCCTCCTTCCTGAATCACCCCATCAGTTGAATAACTGAGAATTTCCGGAAGGGTAGTCGTGTTAGTTTGTGTACAGCACAAGCAACAAGAGTCCTGTGGCACCTTAAAGACTAACAGATTTCTTCAGACATATCATGCATCTGATGAAGTGGGTTGGAGTCCAATAAAGCTTATGTCCAAAGAAATATGTTAGTCTTTAAGGTGCCACAGGACTCTTGTTGTTTATGAATAACTGAGGGTATCAGTCAGTGAACTAAGGTACTCTGCTGGGCTGACTTCATACATCGTCTAAAGGTTCGAGGTGTCTCCACAACTACTTGCCAAAGTCTTAAGCACCTTCTGTACCTGAGAAATAACAAATATGCAAAGTGTTAAGGGTTTCTGGTAATACGTGCAGATTATGTGGTGGTTCTCAACTGCTATGTCACGACACAAGTGTCTCGTGGGACAGTGGTGAGCGTGTCATGCACTAAAAGCCTCCCTCTCCCCCGCCGCCACCACCAGAGAGCTGTGCAGCTGGGAGCTGCAACATTGGCTGCCTGCCTGTAGGGGGCACTTGCAGAAGCATGTGGCCCAGAGCAGGAGATTTAAAAAGTTCCCTGGCCCTAGAAGAGAGAACACCAGCCAGGGAGTGAGGTGAAGCCACTGCTGGAGCTCAGGGGTGCAGCTGTGGCCGCAGGTTGCTGGTCCTGCTACTGGGAGCCCACTCCATTGCTGGTGGCTGCTTGCAGAGTTTGAGGGCTGTGGCCAGAGGCCACTCCAAGGGTAAGGAGCTGGTGCTGGGGGTTGCGACTGGTGTGTTTGCATGCGTGCGGAGCCAGAATTGGGCCTGTGCTGGAGCCTGCTGCTGGGAGATGTAGCCAAGGCTGGGCCTGCTCCGGGGGATGGGGTCCACTGCTGGGCCCACGCTGGGGGCTACTGCTGGGAGTTGAGGTCAGGGCCAGGACTAGACCTACTCCAGGGGCCACTGCCAGGGCCCAGGCCCACTCTGTAGTTTGCTCTGGGGGCCAGAGCCACTGCTGGAGGTTGTTGCTGGGTCCAGGGCCCAGGCCCATGCTGGGGGCAGCTGCCAGGAGTTGCAGTCAGGTCAGAGCCTGCACTAGGTGTTGCGGCTGGGGCTGGGCTGCTCCAGCAGATGCTGCCTAGGGGTGCGTCCAAGTGGCTGGAGGCCAGAGCCAGCCCTGGGGTCCGCTGCTGGAGATCAGAGCCTGGGCCCAGGGTGAGGGTGGGGGGAAACGAACTGGGAATATTCCCAGCTGTGTCAAGACCCAGGAAAGGCCAAGAACCTGTAGGTTAACGTGCCAGCCTTCCAAACATTGGATACCTGCATCCAACATTGCATGGGTTACGGAGGAAGTGAATTTTGAGGGGTCAGTGTGGGATGCATATAATTAAGCACCATTTGCGGTTCTTGTCTGCAAATAGCAATTATGGAAACAAAAGAGATCCAACATGTTAGCATGGAAATGCACTGGGAGACATGGCCGGCTTATGGGATGTGCCAGTGTTGCACTGGCTTGGGGTGCAGAAGCTTAGGGGGGCCAGCTTGGCTCACTGCCATGTGACCACTGGCTTGGCCCCATCCTTCCTGTCCTCACAAACACGCTCCAGGCTTGGGGTGACAACCCCTTGAGCCAGCCCTGTTGGGAGAGCTGTTTGTGAGGAAGTTTGCAAAAGTTTTAGTCTGTAATAGGCCTCATTCTACTTACTGTATCAATCACCCAGTTTCAAAAGAGCAGTTATGTTTTAGCCAGTTACAAATATACAAGGATTAGCCAGAACAACATTTCTGAAATGAGGTTCCACACAATGCGAATAGATGTTCCAAGAAAAAACTCTGATGCCAGAGATTTTTTCCTTCTAAAATATTAAATATGAAATTATGTATCAAAAATACTAACAGTTGAATAGTAGTTAGATTTTAAGTACACTAATATTTATAACGCATTTGTAATAGTATAGTCGTTACTCTGTGATTTGTGCCAAAACAATCTGAATCTAGGACACTAACTATCCTTCTTTCGACTGTTACATTGATGTTTTGTTTCAGGTTTGTACTTAATTTTCATAATTATAGGGTTGCTAACCATCCTCCTGTCAGAAAGTCAGTTGTTCATTCAGATGATTTTCCTTCTTTATTTTTTGTTCTTTGTAGAATAAGACATCCCAAAAGACTTAACTCTTTAAAATCAACTTTAGAGCAATATACATGGCAATTTCTCTGTATAAACCCTGCTCCCCTCCCTCCTCCAACCAGCATGTACATGCTCCATCATCATATTCTAAGCCCAAAAGTTTTCCATGGCCAAATTGGTTTGGGAAATGCTGAGCTAGACAAAAGTGGTGGCCTGGCCTGCCATGCTGAAAGGAGACTTTCTAGTTAAAAGCTATGGATTCTGATCCTGATAGTTCTAGTGAACTATCAAGCAATCAGATCTGCATTTGAACTTCTGTTGGTAAAGAAAGAGAGGAGGGCCTCACGTCATTCACCACTAATTGTTAGTTTTCACAGGCTTTGAAAGGACTCTTGCTCTGACTATCTTAGCTGAGAAAACTAGTTAATATGGAGGATCCAGACAGAGACATTACACAGAGAAAGGCATTGAGGAGGGTGCAAAATCCACTCTCTGAGCCCAGCCCTCACATCTATCTCAATCCAAAAGTTACCTCTTTGCTGCGCAGCCTTCTTTTTGGCTTCTTCTTTTGCCTCCTTTTGAAGCTGTGCCTGACTCATCAACTTCCACCGATTGCTAATCTACATCAAAAGAAAAGAATCCAGGATCACTCACTCTGAAGTCGGACAGTATGGGAGAGGAGTTTGTGGACCTGCACCATCATTCATTTTGGCAGGCACAATACCAAATTTGACTATCTGAATAATCTGTTGCATGACCCATGGATTAAAATATGACTTTTTTTCTTTTGTAAAGACTCCTGAGCCAAACACAGTCATAGACACTGTGGTCAGAAGGGACAAATATGACATCTGGTCTGATCTCCTGCACAATGCAGGTCACAGAACTTGACTCCCCGCCTCCCCCGTAATAAACGTCTAACCTATGACTGAGTTATTGAAGTCCTCAGATCATGGTTTAAAGCTTTTAAGGTACAGAGAATCCACCAGCAAACAAGCCATGCCCTTTGTTGCAGCGGAAGGTGAAAAAATCCCAAAGCCTTTTCCAATCTGCCCTGAGGGGAAACTCCTTCCCAACCCCAAATATGGCGATCAGTTAAACCCCGAGCTTATGGGCAAGATTAACCAGTTAGACACTCAAGAAAATTCTCTGTAATAACTCAGAACCTGTCCCACTGAACATCCCATCACCATCCACTGGCATCTCTCTCTCACCAGTAGTCAAAAGATCAGTCAACTGCCAAACTAGGCAATCCCAATATATCATCTCCTCCATGACTTTCTCAGACTTAGTCTTGACACCAGTTAGGTTTTTTGCCCTCACCGCTCCCCTGGAAGGCTGTTCCAGAATGACACTTCTCTGCTGTTTAGAAACCCGCATCTAATTTCAAGTCTAAACCTCCTGATAGTCAGTTTATATTTATTAGTTCTTGTGTCCACATTGGGGCTGAACTTAAATAATTCCTCTCCCTCCCTGGTATTTACCTATCTGATGTATTTACAGAGAGCACTCACAGGCACCCCTCAGCCTTCTTTTGGTTAGGCTAAACAAGCCAAACTTTGAGTCTCCTCTCATAACACAGGCTTTTCATTCTGCAGATTGTCTTAGTAGCCCTTCTCTATACTTGTTCCAGCTTGAATTCACCTCTCAAAGACAGGGTACTAAAATTACACAGTATTCCAGATAATGTCTCACCTGCACCTTGTATAACAGTGCTAAGCGCTCCATATTTCTACAGGAAATACATCATCTGATGCATCCTAGGATTAGCTTTTTTTTTTTTACAGCCACAACACATACATAGATCAGTCATCCTATGATCAATCAATATGCTCGGTCCTTCTCCTCCTGTCACTTCCAACTGATCCATCCCCAGTTTATAGTAAAAGTTCTTGTTTTTAGAATCTAAATGCAGAACCTTGCACTTTCCACTGTTAAATTCCATCCTATTTCTATTACTCCAGTTTACAAGGTCATCCGGATCTTCCTGTATGATAACCTGATCCTTATCGTTATTGGCAATACCTAGCAACAATCCACAAGCTTTATTAGTACACTTAAAATTTTCGCACCAAGTCAACAACAAAAAGATTAAATAAGATTGGTCCCAAGATCAATCCCTAAGGAACTTTTGCTAGGGACCTCCCCCCACACTGACAGTTCACCTTTCAGTATGACCCACTGTAGTCTCCCCCTTTAACCAGTTCTTTTTCCACCTTTCAGTTTTCAAGTTAATCCCTGGTTTTTTCAATTTCACTAATTCCCCATGTGCAACTATATCAAATTAGCACCAAAGGACTCAGGTCAGGTATGGTGTCTAGCTGTAGTTCACTGCTTTGCGATGTAGGAGATACGAGTTGGAGTTTCCTTTGCTCTTTGGAGCAGAGGGAATGCTGTAGAAGTCTGAAAAACTCCCCTTTTCTGGGGAGAAAGGGAAGCAAAAAGTAAAAAACTAAAATCCACCTCATTCTTCCATCTCACAGTCCTCAAACTTTTAAAGGAAACTAAGAATTCATTTACAGTGACTTGATTCTTTCAAAAGGAGCTGACCAGTTTTCAGAAAATTTGGCAAGTAGACACTCACTTCATATATTTTTGATGATGGGTCAAACTTAGCAGATTGTGAGACGTGGGCAGGGTTCTGTTCTGAAGGCAAATACTAAGAAAAGGAATAAAGACATTGCTTTAAATACAGTATACTAAAAGGGTGCAGACAGCAAACATTACATTGGAAGTCACTGACAGATAAGATACACACTTACTAGGTTTTCATTAAAAATGTTCAATTTAAGACCAATTCTACAGAAAGCTAATGGTTCAAAAGAATGTCAGCTCACACTTGTTAAAAACTAAAAAACTTCAGGCTAACAGAATTATTTCTGTTAAAAGTAATCCAAAAGAAACATTTTAAATAGCATTGGCCCCCAGTTGGCAACTCCAGACACACTGGAAAAATATATTTTTAGTACATGACAAACCAGAAGTGGAACAGATTCAAATTAAGAGTAAAGCTGCCTAATTTATCATCAAACTGAGAAATGTAAAATACAGTTGAAGATGAAATACTAGATTTAAAAAAATGATTTTAATTAAAATGGTATGTCAATAAAAGTTTGCTTGTAAAAACATTTTTAACCTGTTCAAGTGCCTCCTTAACATTCATTTCTCTACATGTTTCAAAGCCAAATTAAATTGTTTTCCTTGCAAAATACATCTGGTAAATAACCTGTGATTCCAGTCAATGAACAGTAGCTATGTTATGCTAAGCTCCATGAACCCTGCCTGGAGAACATTCCTTCCCTTATGGCACCCACTACATTGCCCAGTTTGCGCCAGCTGTCTAGCCAAAGCATAGCATGCCCTTTACCATTCTAAATGGATTTTCAAATGACTCCATTATGCGCTGAGCCTTCTGCTGTGCAACTGTTAACTTCTTCTCATTCCCTTCATTCACGCTGGGCTCCTTAAGGAATACAGAAAAAGCCATTATAACATAAAAATATGAAAGCTGCATACAGACTGTGTAAAGATAATGAATGACTCCAGCACTGCTTGAAATACATGATGTGACCTGACACTTTTACGATCTAACAGAGTTAGCAAAAAACAAAAAAGATGTTCAAGATTGCGCACCCCTGCATCAGAGGCTAAGTTTTCAAACATCGGACCGCAAAGCCTGATTAGTATAGGCCCATGGGCTACAAAATTCCAAAACTGGTTCTTTTTGCACTATACCTAACATATAGTTATATATTTTCAGTATATTATTCTAACAACAACAACAACAAGCCATTTGTGGGCCGCATGGGACCCGTGGGCTGCACTTTGGGCACCCCTGCTCTAATGCCAAAAAATCAATACCTTGTCAACTAGGTTTTGCTTAGTGGGTGGGGGTGGGGGAAGGAGTGAAGGGGGATTGGGAACTGAGGTAGTACTGAATTTTACTTCTATACTTGACGTGCCCACATAGTGCTGTTCTGTAACAGCACTCATTTCACACCTGCTACCTGTTTTAGTAGTAAGTGAAAATTCGGCTGTATTTTTGTGCTCCTTGGGGTATCACCGTATCACTTCCTAATCCACCTAGAAGGACTCAGTGCAGGCAGAGATCCTGGGACTATACAGAGAGCTAATCCGATTACTAGTTCCCACCTGAATTTAGTTATGCTGTACAGCTGAAAGGGAGCACACCAGAACCTCCCTGGGTATCCTGTCTTTCTGCAGCTACCTTTTATGTAGCACTACTAGAATGCTTCATCAGTTTATCAAACCTTTATTTTCTGAAATTCAAACGTGGATCCCTTCATATTACTGGAGCTTACACTGAATATACTGATGGTGGCTGTAGCAACAAGACACACTGAATTCGGTAATATTTTTTTGCTGTCCATCTCCTCCTCGTTATCCAAAAAAAGGCTCCCACATTCTAGAATTGGTGCAGGTTCTGCAGAGAATGGAAAACAAGGTTCTGGTTTGGACATTCCACTCCTATTGGATTTGTGCATTCTGCTCTGATCTCCTTAGCTCTGTAAATGAGCTTTCATGCAAGGTGAGATCATCAACACTTATTTCAAGGTGACAAAGGATAAAGACTACTTGAATTTCTCCCACATTAGCTGAAGTCAGATGCTGTCTCCCATCCCCCTCAAAATTACCTAATGCTGAGTGGTTCTGAGTATCATCCAGAGGAGCATGGGAATTGTCATGAGGTCCAAACAAATGATTCTCTAGCCTCTGCAAATAAATTAAAATTATGTATGTGATCAAAACAAAACTGCTCTAAGACTCTGGAGGGGCATTTACACTGCAGAAAGCAACAGGCTAATCACAATTTAAAATGTATGAGTGAAATTCTGAAGCTAAGTATTCCTAAAATAGCTCATCTGCTAATTCACGGTGAATCCAACACCAAAAGGATGACTATGCAAACAGCACTTGGCTAGTAGGAATGCTTTGCTTCATGGTCACAAAGTACATAACTGATGCAGCTTTAGTAATTCATCTAAAATTTTCCTTCTTAAAAATAAGATAACAATGAACATGCACAAAACTTGGTACACCAGCTGAAGTGTTTACTGATGGAAGACAGTTTCTATACTCTTGCTTGGAGCTTTTACAACAAAGACTTCTAGTAGTTTTATAAATATTATAGCACGCAAGGATAAAACTGAGTTAACGGAGAGACATTTGTAAAATAGGAAAGAACTAGTCATTGAATTTAGTGTCACTAGCTAGAACAGAATTATAGTTATCATGCTTCATGATATGGGCCATTGCTCTGCTATGGCAGTCTCTTTTCAGTTGCTGGTTCAATGTATCAGCAAAACTAGCATTACACAGACAGTACCTCTGGGTTCGGCAAGGATGCTTTCTTCTTTACCCCCACTGCAGTTTCAGACTAAGATGGGAGAGAAAAAATGAAAGAAATCAGTAACTATTAACTTTGAAGCATCTCACCCAGTAGGCACCAATATTTTCACCACAGCTAGCAGTGTAAAAGTTTTATATTTCCCTCCTACACCTGCATCTCTGTGTAAGGACAGGGAAAACTATGAAGCTGTTCCCATAGCAAGGCTGTGCTCATGCTCAAGAAAGGCTTCATTTCACTACAGGAGGTTGAATTCCACTGTAGTAGCAGCAAAAGTTTGCTGGCTTATGTTAAACCCCAAGCCAAGCCTCCAGGTAGGGTGCACATTTCTGCTTTGCCATTTGTATAAGATTTGTCATTGGTGATTTTTTATGTGCATCTAACAAGCTCTTATTTCCCTGCATAGGTAAGTGTTGTGTGTGCATAATGGCAGAACATGCTCATGCCCTAAAAACCTCACAGATGATTGCTTTGTTCAATAGTGATTTCTACCTTGTTACTCTTCTAATTCCCTGAAACGCCTGCACTGCTCTGAACCCTGCAACAAGATTTCATTACATGGGAGTATGAAGCAATGACCACAGGAAGTGCTTCTGCCTATAGCATAATGGGCAGCACTCAGGCTTCAAAGTGAGGTTACTGTTTCACATACAAATGGCAGTTCTCAGCAGCAGCCTGGCACGTGTAGACAATTACCAGATTTCAATACCTGTGAGAATAACAGGAATTCCTGGAGGGAAAGGTGCACGAGAGAGTCACAATAAAGTTAATGTCTTCCATGTTTTCTCATCTGTTGGTAAAAGATCTTCTTACCTTAAGCAGAGGCATTTCTCGGGCCTGTTGGATGAGGAGATGCAGTTCGTTGATCTGTTGGCGGACTAGCGGTGGGATCGGGTTGCAGCAAGCAATGATGCCCTGGGATTCTCTAAGACATAACAAGTGAAAGCCAGTTTGTTATATTCTCAGTTGAGAACTCAAAACATCCACCTGTAAAGGAAAGTCAACCAGAGGCCCTCGCTTCACTGAATAAGGCAAATCAAATTAGTCAGTCACTGTTTAACCAGTATGACTATATATGTGCCAGGGGCACATAAGGAAAGCCTATTAGCTCAGCCCCACTCCCTCACTGCGTTCTTTCCGCATCCAGCTTTAATTTCACTCTTTGTCCAATATCTATTTTCCTCACAAAGACAGCATGGAGGGTTTTACGATCACAGATGCTGTTTTTATCTCTGTTCAAGTGTGGATGATAAACTGTGAACACCAAGCCCTCCACAAAAATCTTGTTTACAGGAGAACACTGTGTGTGTGTGTGTGTGTATGGGGGGGGGGGCAGCGCCAGAGAAGGGTCTGTCTCCTACACATCTTCCTTTATAAACTGAATTAACCCAGGGTATTCATGACACTAACCTCTTCTTCCTATAGTACACTGGTGGAGATCTCAAAAGGAAAGAAAATGCAAATGACTGGCAACACTGTGACTATATTTTGCTGTGTATTCCTGACATAAAGGCATGGGAAAACATCTATTTCATAACCACCTGGGGCATCTGCAGCAACAGATTAGCATCTTAACTCTGTCTGCTGAATTTTCCTGCCTTGAAAAAGCAAAGGCAAAAGAAATGCTAACTGCTGAGAGCAGCAAACCAACCACAGAAGTAAAAAAAAGAGGAAAGTCCATGAGTATCTGATGGATGGACCTGGGATCAAGTTGGAATATAAGCAAATGACATTCAGGGTTGCACAAAAATGACAAAAACAAAATGCCACCAGTACATACTTGGGCAGCTCCTCTGCTATCTTCATGAGCATGTGGTTCGGTAGCACATAGCTGCAAAACAGAGCAGTAGCACTGATATCAAGGTCATTGCATTAGTGTTAGTCAGACTTGTTTATAGAGAAATTTCATGAAAATAAGAAAAGCCAACAAAAAACTGTGTACCACTCTGCCCCGCAAGCAAGCTGTTAAGTGTTGGGGTCAGTTAAGGAGAACTCATCTAGAATCACAGACACAACCCTCTGCCCCCAACCCCTTCTGCCAACGTGTGATTTCTGATTTGGGGTGTAGGAGAGAAAAGAAACAGATGGGAGGCAGAGATGCCACTAACATACTTTATCTTTCACTAGGTAGTGTCTTTCATATATAGGAAGCACCCAGATATACCATCCTTAGCAGCAGATGTAGTGTTTCTGTCATCAAGTTGTACAGATCTGCAGAGATCCATACAAAATGTTAAACTGTGCTTAATGAATAACTTTCTACCCTGTACTCTCATCCTCTTGGCGTGCCATCTTGTCTCTCCAGGCAAATAGCAATTTAAAAGCTGTTAGCTGCTGAGTGTTGAGATGCTTCTTTTGCCTCCTATAGAGCTCAAGGTAGGAGTCCTCGGAGAAGATGGGTTTGATGTATTTCTGAACAGAAGAATTAGAGAGATTGGTGATCAGTATCAAACAGTCACATACCAATTCTCCTTAGCACTCTCCAGGCTCCACTCTCTCCATCACAGAGAATCAGGCGCACAAGAGAGGACTTAATAAAACAATGGCTCAGGCATTCAGGGCTGAGGAGCCACATGGGGTTTTTACTTTCCTTGGTGCAGACATTTGGTTTGTAGGTTTTAGTTTCAGCAACACTCGCTTCTGCATTTTAATTTAGATTCATGAGAAAAAAAAAGTTTCCAAGCCCAAGGTCATCCACAGGCATGCCAGATCTTTAAGCCTTGATGGACTTAAAAAGTACCCCCTTCGTGTTCTCACTAGGCAGAGTCACAGTGTGCTCTGGTATCTGGGGCTCTCACTAAGGATATCCAGAGACATAAGACTAAATATAGATTCATCTGAGAGACAGTTCAGACTCTTAACACCAGTAAGCTGATGGGGATCACCAGCAGTAGTCTGGAAGACAACAAAAGGTCTTTCCAAATAGAGACCCCTTAACCAATGTAACAGGTGAGCTCACAGTTTGGGAATGGAGAGCGAGTTTAAGCCTGTAAGACTATTTCCGGATATACATATGAAAAATTAGGGCTTCTACTAGAAGGTAGGGAATGAGCCAAGTGGAACCATGGGTGTCTTCTACCTTAGATGTTCTGTATTCTGACCCAGGAAATTGGTCCCCAGGTGAAGATTTACCTTCAGGCAGATATCCCGGCTGCGTTGCCACACCACCTGCAGCTGAGTGGGCTGTTCATTTCCTCTCTCCCACAGTGCCTCTCTCACTTTATCATAAATGTAGAGCAGGTAGTGAGTGTCATCTCGGGCGTACCGGATCATTTCCTCTGGCAAAGGGCTGGAAGCAGAGAACTATCACTGTTGCACAAATGCATTTTAGGAGCCCTTCCATCACTCCTGCAGCGCCTGCTGCCACAGCACGTAATGACAAGTTATACCCAAGAATTAATCCACAAATCCTCGGGATTCCTTTCACCAGAGTCTCATTTGTTGGCACTGTTACAATGATCTTCTCCAGTGCAGCCACTCAGAATCAGATGGCGGGAGTAACTTGTGCCGTAATATGGCTACCACTGTGCACCTCTACATACTACACCTGTGCTCTCCATGGGCCTGGGAAGATCATGCTACAGAGATCATTCTCAAGCCCAGATCCCACCAATCAGACCCTTTGCTGATTTACACAGCACTTCTCTCTGGAGAAATGCATCTTGCTACAACAGAGTTGCAATGTTAAAAGGCTAGGCGGAGCAATGCAGAGGAAGTGGCAATTACTTCTCCAAGGAGGAGACAGTTTTTCCCATAGGATTAGGCTTAGTACACACTTACCAACAAATCTGGTGGCAGTCAATGGGAGTTACACAAGCTACACAGAATAACTGCTTAACTCCCATTGACTTCCTAACTTCCTTTTAGTGCGCTGTTTCCACTGTGCTGTGCCAGCAGGAAATGCATTCCTGTCAAGCCAGCACTATACCTTGAGGGGGAGGTTTAACTGAATCAACATCTGGATCGACTGAATGGGTCTTCACTGCCACTCAACTGATCTAGATAGATGCAAATTTGCTACTGTCGGATCAGTCTGTCAGCACATACATACTTTTATACTGAAATTATGCACCATTCCTACTGCATTACATCAGCTTTGAAGTGTCCTTTTATTCACTGATTTAAAATATGCAACATATATTACAGCATTTGGTGAAAGCTTAGTGCTCATCATAGCAAGAGGCTGAAACAGATAGAGTCAAGCTCAGTGTACTGTAGGCTTGTGCTGCATGTACTAATCTCAGCTCCATCAAACTAAGCTGCTAATACAATTCTGGCAACCAGTAAGGAGTGGTGTGCCCCAGGGGTCAGTCCTGGGGCCGGTTCTGTTCAACCTTTCCATCAATGATCTAGATGATGGAATAGACTGCACTCTCAGTAAGTTTGCGGATGACACCAAGCTGGGGGGAACAGCAGACACGTTGGAGGGCAAGGACAGGATTCAGGGAGACCTAGATAAACTGGAACAGCGGGCCAGTAGAAATCTTATGAGGTTCAATAAGGACAAGTGTAAAATCCTACACTTGGGATGGAAAAACCCCATGCAGTGCTACAGGGTGGGGAACATTCAGCTAAGTAGCAGCAGTGTAGAAAAGGACCTGGGGGTCATGGTGGATGGGAAGCTAGATATGAGTCAGCAGTGTGCTCTCGCTGCCAAAAAGGCCAATGGCATACTGGGCTGCATCAAAAGTAGTATTACCAGCAGATCAAGGGATGTGATCATTCCCCTCTATTCTGCACTGGTGAGGCCACATCTAGAATACTGTGTTCAGTTTTGGGCTCCCCACTACAAAAAGGACAGGGACATGCTAGAGAGAGCTCAGCAGAGGGCAACCAAAATGATTAAAAAGGGCTGGAGCACAAGCCCTATGAGGAAAGACTGAAAGCATTAGGCTTATTTAGTCTGCAGAAGAGAAGATTGAGGGGGGAGTTGATAGCAACCTTCAACTACTTGAAGGGATGCTCCAAGGAAGATGGAGCTCGACTATTCTCGGTAGTAACAGAGGACAGAATGAGGAGCAATGGTCTCAAGTTGCGGTTAGGGAGGTCGACGCTGGATATTAGAAAAAACATTTTTTACTAGGCGAGTGGTGAAGCCTTGGAATGAGCTGCTGAGGGAGGTGGTGAAATCGCCATCTTTGGAGGTGTTTAAGGCCCGGCTGGACAAAACCATCACTGGGATGGTTTAGTGGGAGTGGTCCTGCCTCTGGCAGGGGTTTGGACTAGCTGACCTATGAGGTCCCTTCCAACCCTATGATTCAAGCATTTGAAGCCCTGACACGACCACAGCACTAACCAAAAATCCCAGTGAACTATGCAGTTTGGGGCTAGGTTAAGAAATGAAATGTTTAGCCATTAACAAGCAAACGAGTCCCAAATTTGACTCTTTTCTCTTACACAAACACATCAGGACCAAACTTTTACCGTATTCTCCAGTCAGCCAGCTGATAACGCTTGTCAGCTTCCACATTACAATAAAGTTTTAGCAAGTGGTCCAAGGAGTGCCTTCCAAGATTGAGGAGACGGGCAGCCTGGTGAGTATCAAACATGTTCACTAAATAGAGACCAAAATCTTTCTGTAGCCACTCCACATCTGAGTCAGCACCATGAAGGACCTGCAAGACATCACAACCAAATGCATTAGAAACAAGAACATGAGATGGTGCAACAGCACCAGTTCCACTTAGGGGCCCTGAAGCACTCTAAAACCAGGACCTTTTCGCTAGCATTTCTGCGTTTGCTGCCAGTGGCAGAATGGTAAGTACTTGGTTTCATCCAGACTACGTTTCCACACCTAGTCCTCTAAGCAGACAAATAATGAAACTATTGAAAACTTATTTCTCCCCTAGCCTGTTTCCCAAAACATAAAGTAAAACCCAAGAGCGTTGGTGTTGAGGAGACGCCAGCTAACTGTTCAATCACACTGCCTGTGGTGCTCCACATTCACTGCCTCCTGTGTTGACACATTTATCATCTAGTGGGCAAGCTACCTGGAGCAGGGACCTTGTCTTCATACCTGTCAGTAAAGCATCTAGGTAAAAAAAAAAAAAAAAAAAAACACACACACACAAACAAACCAATAGAAATGATACCTGGCTTGCATACAGCACAGTCTGATGGATACATGCCCCTCTAAAGTCTCCTGATGGGTGGTCAGATTCACTTTTGGGCCGGTACCAACCAAGCCAACTAACAGGCACTCAGATGCTACCAGCCTCTCACAACAAATTCTGTTCCAGTGCACGCTGAAGTCAAGGGGAGTCTTTCCAATGACATCAATGAGCACTGAATCAGACCCATGCTGTGGATCTCCCACTTGTGCCAAAACCCTTCCCCATTACAGAAGCAGGGAATGGCCAGGGCAGAAGGGGAAGGAATGCCTTCAGACAGAGTCTAGCCAGAATTAAGTTTTCCAGACACAATCCAGAAGAGCTTGAAAGTGCCTACTGACCTTTACAATAGCTGGGTCGGTAAAGGTCTCATTCAGAATATACATGTCACTGCGTAGCTCCAGGGTGTCAATAATGAAATCTTCTAGCCGGGTGGAAATCTGCATCAGACATGTCAAGCCCAGGAAACTCCTATAGGAATGGTGCTAACAGACAATGAACAGAATTTAACATAGAGCCACTGCACATGTAGTGCTATGAAACACAGAATGAGTCAAAGGCAGAGGAAGAGATGAGAAAAATAAGGGAATGATTCCTCCACGCAAAAAATTAACAACATGAACAGGTTTCACATCTTTTCAATCATTGCTACTCTTAAAAATATAATCACCCAAATTAAATTTTGAAGTTGGCACTTTCCATGGATTTCAACAAAATCCAGTGCTCAAAACAAAGCTTATTACAGTAGAATAATATCTGAGAAGTTAAAATGTCAGCAATAACCATATACAGTCTTCTGGATAAAAAAATGTAACAGACCTAGGACATTTCACTTAACTCCACATAAGAAAGATATGGTTCCCAAAGCAACAAAGAGAACTGAGAACTAGAAGGATAACAATAAGGATAACTGGCCTGCTACGTGCTAACTCAACATATGTAATTTAAAACAAAGAGCAACAAACTTACCTCCAAATCCACAGCAAATTCTTTACAGCTTGCAAGCTTTTCATTCAGTTCTACCAACTCATCCAGGGTGGAGACAAAACGGCAGGGTGTCTCCTCGACAGGCCTATACATCTGACAAAGCAAGTAATTAGATACCCACTTGGGATGATGCAGCACCCTCCTCCCACAAAATCCAAACGTTTCTGAATTAAAGACTGCTACCATAGGCCGTCACTGCTACCGCCCTCGTAAGTAGGCTACAAGCAGAATATCTACTTTTTTCAACTTTTTTTCTAGATTATTCAAATACCAATTTATGCTAGGCACTAACCCGAAGTTGTGGTTTCTCAAGAACTGCATCTGGTGGAATAAAGTGCTCCAGTTCATACTGGTAAGGATGAGCAAACCTGCACAAACAACAAAAAAGGAAAAAGCACCATTCCAATCAACTTCACAGAGTGAAAGGGAGCAGTTACGAAGAGATACTCTTTGTGAGCCAGCAGTCTGCCTAGTACTGACCAGAAGTCCTAGCAAAGTGCAGGTATGTTACATGTGGTTATAAAAATATTATTAACATACATGTAGGCAGCTACAAGTGAAGACAGATTCATACAGACACACAAACAGATGTGCTGCAACAAGAATGTGTATAAAAGGACTGTATACAAAATACATACAACTCTACTGCATTTCCAGCACCTTATTGCCTATGTAAATTCTTACATGTCTTGTTCAGTCTGCTGAGTCCTCTGTTGGTGGAGGAAATCAGCCAGAGCAGCAGGTACATCCAAGTCCTCGGGACGCTCCTTTCGCTCCCGCCTGCTTTTAGCAAGTGCTGAATGACCAAGATGGAAAAATTAGACAAAACTGTACAACTAACATGTATTCCTAACTCAATGCCTAACCTAACACCTCATGAATGGTACTGTAAACTCTGAACACTTCTGGCCTGCTGCTTTTAAGTATAAGATACTGTTTTTAAATACATCATGTCAAACAGCATCTCATTTTATACCACAGTAGCAGGTATCATGAGAATGCGTCACCCCCCGAAGACTAAGGAAAATGAACAAGTAGCACTTTGCTGGCCTGAGCATTCCAAAGACAAGTAATTCTGGGTTCTGGCTATCAAACACTGCTCTGCAATGGAAAGACAATTAGCAGCTCCACTCAGGGGTTAAAGCATAGTTTCGCAGGCCTGGAACTCTCCTGATCAGGCAGGCCCCCTTTCCACATGGACGGCTCCCCTCCTGCACATCCAGGCCCCCTTCAAGCACCCCAGCTACTGCCCCCCAATATCCATTTCCCTGCCCCAAAAATCCACCCCTGCCCCCAACACCCACTCCCAAAATTCACCCCTAGCCCCCAATACTCGCCCCCAGCTCAAGAGCCCTTAATACTACCCCCTCAGTGTGAGCCAGGCTGCCCCCGTGCTCATGGGCACCGTGCTGGGCCAGGAAACTCTGCAGCCTGTGCTTGGAAGCTTCTGCCTCCAAGTGAAGCCTGTGCACACGCAGGGGAGCCCACCCCGCTCTCTGCCTGCCAGAATATGCAGCACAACGCCGTTCTGGGGCCTCCTATTTTTACGGGCCCAGCGCTCAGGCCCCTAAAAATAGAAAATGGAACCAAAACGCTGCTTTCCAGCTCCTACCATTTTTCAACAGTGGGTCCCAGAACACAGTGTTCCAGTACCATTTTCTATTTTTAGGGGGCCCTGAACACTGAGCCCCTAAAAATAGTGGGCCCTGGAACAGCGTCCCCAGCTTACTCCAACTCATGGATCTACCTCCATTATGTGTGCTTTTAAAGCGTTATGAAAAATAATAAACCAAAGCAAAATCAACTCTAAGTAGCTAATCTGCGATTGTATTTTAATAGACCAATGGTGATTCAATAGCAAAGAATGACTGACTGTAAAAACTTGGATGTTATTGTGGCAAGAAAAAAAACCCTACTGAAGCTTTTGGTTGCCTTGTCTCAACTTTTTGGATACGGAAGCCAAAACAAAAAAGCTCAACCCTAGCAATTTCTCTCACTATGTTAATTAAAAAAAAATGCTCTCTCTTCTACACTCAACTGTATTTACACAGGCCCTGGTACTTTGGAGATATTTAAGGCTTGGTTAGACAAAACCCTGGCTGGGATGATTTAGTCAGAGTGGTCCTGCTTTTTTTGGCAGGGGGTTGGACTAGATGACCTCATGAGGTCCCTTCTAACCCTACACTTCTATGATTCTTGATACCAGTTGAGAACCTGGTCACTGACTTTAGCAGGATCAGCTGCAGCACACATTTCATGTTACAGATGGTCAGTCGTAAGACCATAACAAGACTTTTTATACAGACTTGATACTGTAACAAGATAAAACTGACATAACAGCAAGGTTACTATTTGTAAAAGGTTCAGTCTTCTTCCGAGGTAGATAGTCTTTAGATTCAATGATTGGTTTTGGCTTGTGAGAGTTGGTTTCTGTTAGATGTTGCATTATAAGAACCAATAATACCACCACCACCTCATTTGTATTATCAAAATATGCTAGCCCATGCAAATGAAGCCCTCTTGCTCCGGCTTTCTCACCTTCAGGCAGTGGTTTCAGAGCATTGGGTTTGACAAAAAGCTTCGGTACAAAGGGAGTGTTGGAATTGTCAACCTTCTCCTGAAATTTGAACTGGGGTCGAGTGATATTCTTGGCATGTAACAATCGGAAGGTTTCAGACTTTGTTCTGTCAAACTCTCCACCCTGTTTAAAAAAAAAACAAAACAACACACATGACTGGATTTTGAAGAGTCATACTAAGACTTACCCTACAGGCATTTGAATATTAAACTCCAGACAAACAATGAAAATTTTTCCTGAAACCAGAGCATAGTATCTAAGGTCCACCCAACAGCATCCAAGCCTTTGTCTGCACTAGGAAGTTTTGTCAACAAAAGTCAGATTTTGTTGGCAAAACAGTCCTAGTTTACACACTGTGCTCCCCTCTTTGCAGACAAAACTGCCCTGTCTTGCCAACAAAATAAAACAAACAAACAATCTAAAATGACTGGCACAGGGCTTTTGTCAGCAAAGCTAAGGTGGCAGAGTGTCAGTGTGGACACTCTGCCCCCTTAGAGGGGTGGGGAGATGTTATACTTATCAATTTCACTGCTCTGAGTAGTGAAATTGACAAAAGGGTCATACCAGATTCTCTGGGGGCAGCTGACAGAGCTCCAAACCCTGCTGGCTGCCCACCCCACCACTAGGGACAAGCAAGCCCTGGCGGCTGAATCCCCACCGCAGCATCACTCGCTCCCCTTACCCTGCTCTGCCCGCGACAGCACTAGGACTTGGAGCGGTACAAGTCCTAGTGCTGCCACCCTGGTTTCTCTCACCCTGCTCCCTGGCTGAGCATGGCAAGGGGAGCTGGTGGCAGCAGAAGTCCCAAGGCTGTGGTGCTCAGAGGGTCTCTTAAGTGGGGGTGATGGCAGGGGTGATTGGGCTGGGCGTAGTCCCAGTCTGCAGCCGCACTGTGCCAAGGACCCTGAGAACCACAGGCCACGGCTACTACCATGGCACTGAGACTCCAGCAAGTGGGTGGTGGGTGGCAGCAGGGAGCCTATGAGAGCTGAGAGACCGGGCTCCTTGTGGGAGCTGAGGACACATTGCACCGACAGAAGGATGGCTGTGTGTACACCAATAATTACAGCGGTGACTGTCTGCTGGCAGAACTCTGAAGTGTAGACCTAGCCTAAGCTAGTTGCTCTGGGGCTCTAATTTGGATTAGAGAAAGATCTGTGTGTATGAAGTCTAGATCTGAAACCCAGGGATCTTAAGTGGAGGAAAAAGAGGGGAAGGAAAGATGTATACACAACCAGAAATCTAAAGGGCTTTAGGGGCTACTAAACTCCCCCACCTCCCAACCACCTAAAGCCTAACAAGAACCCGTGCAAGTTAATTAAAATCAGCGGACTGCAGAAGTCTCACTTTGCGGTTCCAGCTGGAAACGATTGTCTTTGGGACCTGCATCCCTGCAGGGAGGATAGGCTGCTGGTTCTTGTTCACGCCTGCTGCTTCGTCCAGTAAGATGCCCTGAAATTCAGGAAAAAAAATCATGAAAAATAGCTGTATGAAACATCCTGTACTTGGCAATCTGGTTTGACTGAAAGAAGAGAAACGTACAGCTGCCTCCATGCTCATCTCTTCTGATTTTGTAAAGGACAAGAGTGGCTAAATGCTAGGTACGAAATCTTAATGTTCGGGATTAGCAGGGGTGTCATTTGCTATGGCAGCCCAGATTTGACTTAAATGTATTTCAAATGGGCCATACATACCATAAATTGAAATACTAGGGCCTAAACTCTCACAGCATCATGGGACAATGGGTATGAAGGACTGTGCTTTGTGACTGTGGTGATATGCTTGTCATTGTTGTGTAAACTGGGAGATGTGCCCCAGAGAAGATCTAACATGGCTGCTCCCAGGTACACACCTGGATACCTGTCTGTATGATTCAAGTTCTATTCCTTACTCATTCAATAGTATCATCTTTAATGAACCCTCAAGATCATTACAGTGATACTGAGAGACCACTCTCTCACTCTCTGTTAGGGAGAGAGTATAGTTTTGTGAAGCACAGCTGAAGGTTGGACAGAAGATGTTTGTGGTCTATATCCCGCCTGCAGGCCATATGCCTGACACCCTGGATTAGGGGAAACAACTGCCAGGGAATCAAAGTAAAATCTCTTCAGACACATTCATGTGCTGACTGACCATCTTAGTCCCACACTCTCATCTAGTCTAATCCTCTACTGTGCCCAGTTTTGAAATGGGCCTGTGACGCTGTCTGGGTCTAGGGGACTATGTATGATTGTTTTTCATATTGATATTTCATATTTGCAATTATCCATATGTGATATGTCATGTTTGGTATCAATAGAAAGGCTGTAATTTGCTAGGAATGATTATATGATTTCTACGTAGGTATCATGCCTGTACTGGAGATTAGAAATCTATTTGTTTTTATGTGTGTTCCAAGTTGTTTGAGCTAAACAATCCGAGACTGGGTATGTGCAAACTACTGTCATATTGATGGCCCATCAGGAGGGGACTCCCAACTACAGTGGGCCCAGGAAGAAACCTGTTTGACCAGCTACCTAGACTGACCATGTGGCCCACTTCCATTTTGATCTGGCAAGGACTCAGAGATAAAAGGCCATCGCCCATTCTCCATTTTGTCTTTAGTCTTCAGTCTCTGGTCTATCTGCAACCAACACCTGCCTCTGGAACTATTCTTCTGGGACTGAACGAAGGACTGAGACCCACCCAGCTGCTGGGTGCACACCAGAGGAGTGGGACTAATCTGCAATGTACAGGATCTTCAAGGATTTGTTTTCTATGGACTCTAAATCATTTGTATGTATGCGATTCACTTTGACCCTTTAATATCTCTCATATCTAGCTTGTTTTCTTTTTATAGTAAACCTTTAGTTGTAGTCACTAAAGGATTGGCTGGCAGCATGGTATTTTGGGTAAGATCCAAGCCTATATTGTTCTGGGTGATGTGGCTGGCCCTTTGGGATCAGAACCTATTTCTTAAAGAGACCCCAGGGCTAGAGGGGACCTTAGGATCTGATGTGCAGAAAGGGGGCTGTTTCTACTTTATTATGCTTGGTGATGACCAGAATGGTTAGTCAGAAGCATGTTTTGTTACTGACTGGGAGACTGGTTTAAGTACCACCCGTCAGTGGTTTGGGGGCCTGGCCCCTGGTTTTTGCAGCTTGCCCTGATTTTGGCACATTCAGAAGGTTATCCCAGGAGGCCCGGGTCACAGGGCCAAAACAGAATTAGTTCTGCATCTAATTCACTTAAAAGACATGGTAACTAAACAGCTGTCAGCCATGTTTAGAAATGAACTCTTGTTATAGAGGTGGCATTCTCCAGTGGCTGACATGCTGGCCTGTGAATCAGGTCCCCTTTACAAGAGGCCTCAACCGAGATCAGGGACATATTAGGCTAGGCACAGTACACTCAAATAGTAAGACATGATCCCTGACCCGTAGATTCAACAGTCTAAACAGACAACACAGACCAAGGGCTAGAAGGAAAACTGACGTCCAGAGAAGTTATGTAATGGGTCAACAGCACAGGCAAGAACAGAACTTGAGCCTCCGGATTCCCAGCCCCAGATCACACTACTTTTTCTTGGGCATGTTTCACACTCACTTTGTGCAAAAGTAAGTGACAGCATGAGGTATCAGACAGAAGAGGCTGTGGGAAGCTACAGAACTAATGTTCAACGTGTCATTATTGGGGCCCCAGAAGCACTGACTTAGATGACTGGATTAAGAGTTTTGCTTTTGAATATGAGTGTGTTAAGGTCTCTGCTCTGAGCCCCATTTTACATTTAATCACCTGCCTGCCTCTCTTCCTCTTTGTGGCCAGGATGATTCATCTCCTGGGGTAGTATGGGACCCGTCTGCTCTGGCACCCACACAAGCAGGCATTTGCAGTGGTAACATCTGATTGACTGGCTCTGGAGCCCTGGTTTCTGTTTCTGACTTGGCTGTTGATCTGCTGTGTGACCTAGGTAAAATCACATCAGCTTCTGTGTCTCTGGTCCCATTCCATCCATCATTTATTTTAATTGCAAGGTCTTCAGACAAGGGACACACTTCTATTGTATATACAGCACCTAAAAGAATGGGTCTCAATCTCAGTTGGAGCCTTTGGGTGCTATTGTCACACAATTTATTTTTACCCTTACGCATTCACTTCCACCCTACACCCATGATCTGAAATATAGAAAAGTGACAGACAGCTCAGAAAAATAACTTCCCATTGGGGTGTACTCTTCTTTTTTTAAACCCAAGAGATATCTAAGAAATAGCTGACAAGTAAGAGAAAAAAATATTTAAAATGAAGAAGGTCTGAGATATTAGAGCGAGGAACAAAATGTAATTGTTACAAGACAAAAAAAATGTAAGGAAAGTTTACTCACCACTCTTTCAAGAATTACATCATTGGAGTCAACCAGCAGATCAAACTTATCTTCCAGTTCTGTTGCTTTGCTGCGATCCTTGATATGACTGCGACAGCCATGAAAGTGCATCACCTTGCTCATACTAACAAGAGAATAGTTCAGTTACTCTTCAAATGAAATTAAAAGCAGGTATGCTACAGACTTGACCTGCTTATTAAGATCACTCCTGAGCTCTTACAACTATGGGGTTTGCAAAATCAAATACAAACCCTTTAGATTCCATTGTAAGAACTTTGAACAAGAGAAACTCTGAGAAAGTGCTAAGTATTACTATTAGTTTCCAGTGGATCTATGGAACCTAGATTATGTCACCTGGTTAGAAAGTCACTTTTCCCATTAGCCCTCATCTAAACTGTAAGAGCTACTTTACAGCTGTAAATTGAATAATTCCACTTTTATCATTACAATTTAAACATCATATATCAGAAAAGCAGCTCAAACATTTTTAAAAACAACTGTAATACGCATAATAATCACTCATATCTTGTTTTGAAATTTGTAAAGAGAATTCTCTGCCTCTTAGTCCATTCCCTATTGCTAGGTATCACCACTGACACACGAAAGCCAAAATGTCCTTACCAGTGAAGCAGCCTGTCACCTTGTGTTTCACAGTATGCCCTGAATCCAGGAAAACTGCGATAGAAGTCATACTCATCTCCAGCCTGAGGGAGCCCATTAGATGCTTTAGTAGCAGCCACCACAGTGCCAAGCGCATGCTGTTAAAAAGCATATTATTAAAATATAATTCCAAAATGTATTTTAATTTTTATATGACCCTGGCAGATTATGCAACAATCTCATTCCTCACCTCATATTACTATTCCTATACCAAGACACTTCCTGACATAATGAAATGAATTCTGAAAAAGAAACAAAAACTTAACCCTAACATTTTTTAGTTTAATGGGAAATATTGCAGATATCCTGGCTCCAGCTGGGAAATGCTGCCTCTCTAAGGCCATGTCTACACTGTAAAATTAAGTCAACCTAATTTACAACAGCGTACAGTCAACACAGTAATTGACGCACTAGCGCATGTCTGCACTTTCCTCCTTGTGTCAGCTGTATGTATTTTCACCAAGAGTGCTTGCATCAATTATACTCTCAGTGTGGGGCATTGTGGGAATGCGCCTAAAGGCCAGTAGCAATCTATTTAAGGGATGTTGCATTTGTGCTAACCTTGTGTTGACCTAACTATATAATTAAATTAGCATAGCAGGGCATTTAAGCTGGCAGGAGCAAAATTTAAGCATATTTCCAAAGGTAGTTTGACATTAGCATCAAGCTAACTCAGTAGCGTAGACCAGGCCTAGGAAAAGGTACATCAGTGAGGGAGTGTAGGAATTAAGTTTATTATGATGGCAATAGCAATACTACAGTTTGTAAATCAGTTTGTAGAACACACAGTCATATTTGGATTAACTGTTCTCTACAAATGTTCCCCTATATGTCAAAAATCAAGACCTAGCAGCTAGGCACATACTGCAAACCCCACTTGATGTAGGGAGTGCATCACAAAGGAGGTTGCCTCTTTTGCACCTACTACAGTGAAAATTTGAGAGCACACAGAATCCCACAACTCAAGTGTTGCCCCATCTGTGGGTTTCCTATGAGTTTTTCACTGTTAAGACTCAAAACTATATTTAGGGCTGCACTCAGCATCAGGGCCTATGTGAGAGCTAGTATAGCAATGGAAGTTCAATATAGCTCACAATCACAATTCTAGTTCTCCAGACTCCAAGCAGGAAAAGCACTTGCTAATTTGAGGGTTATACTCACAGCTTGCCAGGAATGGGAAGACTACATGAAATCAGGAAGGAAAAGAGACAGCACCCATGGGCACAACAGGTCTGAGTGAGAAATGCTAGTTCTAGGTCCCGCGGCCTGTACTTCTCCATTTAACAGGACTGTCAACAGACCCACATTACAGGGAGAGGCAGCCGGCTCTCACTTTCCTGGAGCAAGATATGAACTTGCTCAGGCGCACAGCACTGAGAGGGTGCTCTGGAGAGTACCGGCTACTCAGATGAGGCAGCGTGTGTGTGGCTGTAGGGTAGGGTTACCAGACAGCATAGAAAGGAGAACAGGGAAGAAAGAAAAGGAAAATATTGAAGGATACATGGAGAAAGTGTAGTATTAATGTAATATTCTTCTGATTTAAGAGAGCCTGGAATACTTCCCCCTAAAAATAGTGTGTTCTGGGGCATTCCTGCATACTTTAACCCCTGTAAGTAAAAGGCCAAACAAAGTCATGTATTTTTAAAATGCCTGCCAGGCGCAGAGCATGAGGATAAAAAGTAAGACATACCCTCCTTTTGCCTGACGTCTGGTAGCCCTGGGGGGGGGGGGGGGGGGCCTCCAGGCCAGGGGGCAGCTGTGCCTTACCCCCCCCCGCCGGCTGGCTCTGC
>ML681963.1:6271908-6291455 GCA_007922195.1 Podocnemis expansa | reverse complement strand
CCCAGCCCCGTCTCTGGGCCTCCTCACCCGTGCCCCCCCCACATCAGTCATCCCCCTTCTCTCTCTGCTCCTGGGCCAGTCACTTGGGGCAGCCTTCCTGTCACTCCCCGGGGCCTCCCTATTTTCATTCCATGCTGGAAGTTCCCACCTCTTCAAAGTGGGATTTTCTCCCACCAAAGCTCATGCGAAAAATGGATCTGTTAGTCTTTTAAGTGCCCTACAACTTTTTTCTTTTTGCTTCTAGCTTCAGGCAACAAGCTGGCCCACCAGGCCCCAGCACTCAAACAAACCCCCTGCAGCCCAGTGCTTGAGGGTTTGTGACCCAGTACTGGGTCCCAACCCGAAGTCTGACAACCTCTGCTTTAGGGTCCCTCCCAGATGGTGCCTGTAGTGATAGAGTGGGACAATAAGCCTGAGTTCACTCTTGAAAAACCAATGCTGTACAAGCTTGACTTAAGTTTAGGAGATGTCATTCACTCTGCTCTCCATTGTAATTTCTGTGGCAGCTGATCAAGCTGCTTTTGGACACAGGCCTGTCCAGAAAAAGCCAAGTCTAATCTGGACTAGATTACAACCTGAGATAACAAGGCTCACGTTTGTCCTTGGCTCACTTTGACTGTGAGACAAACAAACAAGAAGTCCTGTGGCACTTAACTTTGTTAGTCTATTTTTTGCATGAGCTTTTGCAGGAGAAAAATCCCACTCCCATAAAAGCTCATGCAAAAAATAAAGACTAACAAATTTAAGTGCCACAGGACTCCTTGTTTGTTTGTTTGACTGAACTACACTAACAAGGCTACTCCTTTGGATTTTGGTTGTGGGGTTTGTTCTACACCAGTTCAATAGTTGTGGCATAAATTTCAAGCTGCCAGCAGATGGAGACTACAGCTCAAGTCTGGAGCATTGAGATTCTTCTATCAGTAGAACAAGGCACTCCCAAGATTGTATACTGCTAGAAGTTCCAAAGAGGCAGCCGTGTTAGTCTAGTTCAGCAAAACAGAGTTGGTTGGGTGGCACTTTTAGAGAACTTCAATGGTCTGATAAAGCAGGATTTTCTCCCATGAAAGTTCATAGGAAAAATAAATTTGTTAGTCTTTAAAAGTGCCACCCAACCAACTCTGTTTTGCTGAACTAGACTAACACGGCTGCCCCTTTGGAACTTCTAGCAGTATACAATCTTGGGAGTTGATTATTTCAAAGCACTAAATAACCAAGATCAAGAGAGACAAAAATGTATCCTAACCTATTTTTCCTATACTTATCCAGACAGTTTGCATTTTCCATACATTTGTGAGCCTGTGTTACACTGGAGGCAAAATGATATCGACAACGGGCCCTTTTGACCTTAACAGCTTTGAATCTATATAAATCCAAAACATTTGCTAGGAGAAGACATCATCAAAACAAAGACATACAATGATCAGATTAAAATTCTGTTTCTTGGGTTTTACTGAATCAATTTCTTGAGCTAAGAATAGAATAATACTAAAAAATCTGAATAAAAAGTTTATTGTCTTAAGAATACAGTTACAACAGCTGAAAGCTAAAAAGATTTTTATGAATAGGCAAACTCCTTTGACTTTTATTCAACTACTGTTGTGAAGGAGCTATAGCCGACGATCTGGACTGGCATAGGAGAAGACAGTCAAATCCAAAACCCTCAAAGTTTCTTAGAGACACCCAGTACACTACCAAGTGTGCTTGTGCCTGCTGTGGTCTTCTTCCAGTGTGGTGGTTCTGTGCCTCTACTATGCTCTCTCTCTAAAGAATGCTTTGGAGTAAGGAAGAATTCAGTCAAAATCTTTTTACATTGTGGTGTCATTTATTGGCACAAAAATATTCAAATACAACATGGCATCTAAACATGGCTACAATTGGTATTTTGTGCATTTTGTTTTAATATTTGTTAATAAATCATAACTTTATTTACCTTCACCCTCACATTTAAAATCTATTATTTTCCATTTCCAGGTATGACCAGTTCTCCTCCCCTCTGTTTTTTGTGGTAAGTATTCAGTTGTACTTAAGTATTTCCCAATACTGTTCTTTAGCCCACCAGTCTGGGAAGCACCCAGGTGGTATTCTGATTTCATCCTGCATCCTCGTTGCTGAAAATCAACTCTCTTTGAGACAGTCTGCTCTAACTGGCTGAGTCTTTGATCCCGGATCTACCCCTATATCCAGATCTAGTCTGAAATGCGCTAGTTACATCGTCATTGCAGTTGGACACAACCGTTCAACTACGATCACCTCCCTCTGATTTTGTGAGACACTACAGAGTTTTGCAACAGGTATCACCCAATTATCTTACAGAAAAACTCTGCTTCTGCTCCCTTGCTTTCGGCCCTCCAGCGCTGTCCCCACACCTGAATGTGGATTCTTGCATGAGTGCACTGAATTCACTGCAGCCATACCATCAGGACTGACCGGGGCAATGATTCATCTCCAAATATTTTAGTATAGTTACTGTAAGTTTATTCAAAACCCGTATTTTGTTATTGTTAATGGGTCGCCAGTTCCCCAAAGACCAAATGAACCATGTATTTGTGGTCTACTCAGTCTTCATTGTTCTGGAAACCCAAATCAAGTCTTGTGTTTCAGACAACTTGTGTTCAACAGCAGCTATCAGTTGGCTTAGACCAACTTTTAATATACAATAACTCTGAATTTACATTTCAAAATATTTGACAGAGGCTGTATTTCAGTCCAAGATTTCAGTTTGTAGAAGAATACATCTGGAGTGCAAAAACCTCCAATAAAGGCTGCAGATTTTCTGGAATCTTCTGTTACCAAAAAGGACACCTAAAGACAGTAAAAGCAATACTTCAGTGCAATCTTTCCTACAGCTTTGTAAAAAGAAAGGGACATCATTTTAACATAGCTTAATACCCAAAAGCCTTTTTGTAAACACAAGGACACTGAGGATGGGAAAGGCTCACGTCTGAGCCTACTTCTTAATCCCTGATCAACACTAAATGTCTGAAATTCCTCAAACCCCCTAGTTCCTTCTATATAACCTACAGTTAATGAGGCCTCAAAAATGTGAAGGTATTATGAAAATGTGCTTGTTGACAGAGTATGTCATTTTCCCACCATAACTAGCAAATGGTGTTATATGCACAATTGGAACAACTTATTTCAAATGCTTCAAACCTCTGAACTGATCATAACTGAAATGCCCTGATTCTCCCCCCCTGCCCCCGTGTGTGTAACAGATTGCTTGCTTACAGGGCAGTGCCTAGGGTAACCTAACAAAAATGGCCACAGAATTTTATAAGCTTAGACACATCATCTTGAGCATGATTATTGATGACTAATGATATTTGACTTGATTATTTATTCCAGAGAAATGTAGAATTTGTATAGTGTACTTTTTGGAAGGCTACATTAAAGAGAAACTCACCATCCAATGTAGCACTGGCAGAGATTCTCATGGGAAGTAGCTTGCTTAATAAGCAATTCTACTTGTGTGGGTACATCCAGAGTTTCATCATGTGAGAAGTCTCGACCTTTACAATTAAAGTGAAAAAAATAAGGTCATAAACCAAATCATATAGCTTGGCTTTGGGTGGCAAGTTGTGGAGCTATGTAAAGATGACTTTTTTTTCCCCTCTTATGATACATGTTTGGCACAGAACTGCTCAAAGACAAAACCTCAGAAGTCATATTGAGTCTATTTTGAATCCTTTAGGCAGGGCATCAGTGTTTGATGATAATCAGCTTTTTCTTCCCTATCTCCACCCTGTCCTTCAAACAACAGATACAAGTAATATACTGTTCTCTGATGTACATCTCACAAATTCCTAGTAGAGGGAATGCCTAGCTACATTAAGTACCTCATTTGAGTGGTTCTTATATACGTCATTAAAAGTTTAAAGTGTACCATCTAAATTTTTCCAGATGTGAAGCCAGTAAAAAGGAAGCCCATTGCTAGAAATCTGATTTAGAATTATCACCTAAAAGATAAACTGGTCAGATCTGACCCAGATTAGTTAAAATTGCCTCTACATTCTCCAAGTAAGAATGCCTTGTGCAGTACAACTTACAAAGCTCAAATTTATTACACTGGACTGCACAGGAGGTGACAAGCAAAGTATGAAAATGGCTCTATCCAATAAAAAACAGGAAATTTTGAAATAAAATTGATGAATAACAAGTACAAAACAGAAATATGATAGTGTCAGTTAAACCCAAGCAATTTGAATGTGTCTATTACTTTTAAGATATTTTATCTGATAAAGTATACACTTACCAGTGAGTTTATCTCGAACCCTGTTAATAATTTGAATAGCCTTCTTATTGAGAGCCTCTGGCTTCACTAAGCCATCTCCTACTAAAAGACAGAATGAAAACATGTTTAGATTTTATTTGATCAAACACAGTTTGTGATAGTTACTTTTTTGCCCTGATTAGTTAACACATGAGCCTCTGTGAGCTTTCTACTGGGTTCATTTAGAGATGTGAGCAAAGACACAAGTTCTTATCTTTGCTGACAAAGAACCCGTTTTGACCCATGTCTTATCTGTATGGCAGCGAGGGTGCTAATTTATTACTAGTTGCCCATAATGTATGAGGTTCACACAAGAGCTTACTGAAGGAATGGATGGATTCAGGCACTGTGGTCCCAGTTTTCTTATGTGCTGTCTCGCCCAGCTCCACGTTATCCAGCATTTCTAATGAGAGGGGGGAATATATCAATACAGAGATCAAATACAAAGAAGATTGGCATTCATTCACATTTCAGATTATACTGCACAGCACTTTGAACAGTGTGAAAACACTGATTTTAAAAGAAATTATGGCAGTGTAAATGAAGTGCAAAGGCAGATAAAGTAACTTTTTTTTAAAAAAAAATGTTCATTTTGTAGCATGCACATACCCACCCACCCTAATATTCAAGTTCAAGTATTCTGGGTAATGCTTCTGTCATATGTGCAATTCTCCTCACCATCATGAAGTTATGTGATGGGCAACTGCACTTTTAAATTCTGCAAATGTTGTAGAGGTGACCAGATGTAAAAATTGCACATCAATTGAATTAAACTGTACAAAAAGAAAAAACTTCTCTAACAGCATCCAAGATTACAGAAGATAAATTCTTCAATTCCCAATATGCAAATTACTTTATTTAAAAAACTTGGGGTGAATGTGATGCATGTGGTTTGCTGTCTTTTTTTAAATGAGAGCTAGGGAGATTGAATAAAATTAAATTGAGATTAAATATAACATGATATTAAAGATAACATCTTGAGCAAAATGCATTTTTAGAACCACAATACTAAAATATTAAGTTTTTCATTAAAACTGGCACACAAGGAAATGCAGTTCTAAATTGGCCACTCTACTTCAGTATTACATGAGGATCAGAACACATCATATTATATACAGCATTTACCAATAAGCCCCATCTTCCTGGTGATTTGGACTGATTTCTTTTTGCAAAGCCTACTAAATTGCAACAAAGTGTGCTGAAGGCCCCATTGCTCTGACTAATGGGATTGCAACTCAAAATTTGACATTTTTTCTGTTTATGTGCTGAACGCTGCAGTTAACCTCTACAGAGCTTCCAATACATTCTGCTAGTTGAGACATATTTATAAAAGATGCACAATTAACTTAAAATAGTAGCCAAGTAACTAAAGTTACTGAAACCCTACAGTTAAAAAGTACAGTAGATTATATCCTTTGACATTTCCCCAGAAGATCCAGTAGCAAACAGCTGCTAGGACTTTATGTAATGTATTTACTACTATGCTGCTACATGAAACTTTACTGAGCATACTGCAGAATTAATATGATTAGTATGCAAAACTGAGCAAGCAAGGTAGATTTCACAGGTCATAGTTACTCTATGGGCTCCACCAACTTTTGTGTACTCCACAAAAATTCTGATACAACATTTCCATGTGCATCTGACTACAAAGTGCCTGCAATTCTATTCATCTGTCTAATATATAAAATATAAAATAGCAGTCACTTCATATGTATGTGCGCAATTCAATGTTCCCTGTAAGCTGCGCCAGTGAGTGGTGGCACAGCTGCCTCCACTCACTGGTGCGGCAAGCGCTGACCCCAGCGCAGGTCTGCGATCGGAGGACCTGGGGTCGGGGCTGGCGGGGAGCAGAAGCGGGGAGTGGAGGAGCCGGGGTCAGGGCTGGCGGGGGGGCAGAAGCGGGGGAGTGGAAGAGCCGGGGTTGGGGCTGACAGGGGGCAGAAGCGGGGGAACGGAGCTGGGTTGGGGGCTCCTGGGCTGGGGGCAGATTAGAAGCGAGGAATAAGCTCATGCCACGTGGGGGGAAGAAGGGATTGATGTGTAAGGAAACATACTGTTTCTCTTTCAAGTCATTGCTGCCACATAGGTCAGTGGTTCACAACGTTTTCTCTGCCATGGCACTCCTTGCTACCTTTAATTCATTTGAGGCACACTGCCATATAGTTTCCAAATGAATCCATACATTTTCATGAGCCAATCCAGAGCTCTTTTGAGTAGTTTTTCAAAAAATTTTGTGACACACCTGTGTGCTGTGGCACACTGGTTGGGAAACAGTGAGATAGGTAGACACAACACACAAATTCCACCCAAGATTCAGAATAAACACAGAAAACTGTATAGGACCTTATGTTAATAAAGTAACACCCAGCATTTCTACAGCACTTTCCATCCCAGGATCTCTCAATGGCTCACTATCTATAATAGGCATTCACATATGCTTGGCTCAGTGGTATCCAAGAGGCACACCCCACCTGTGCTCACATTTAAGTGAATGGCCCTGACAATGCATTATAGGCAAACTACATGTGTCCTCCCATTTTGATATCTTTACCAAGTGCCATAAACAGCACAGCTCTGTTTTCAGTTGGAAGCTGGTAAAGGAAAGTTCAAAGCTTGGCAGACAAGAACACCACAAAACTGGTAGATGGGGATTGTAGCAGAGAGGGAAGGCAGCCTGATCTAACATTTTCAGTAAAGTGGAAAAACTGTCTTTGACCTTAACTAACATTAGCTCAAGTAATATATAGGCCTAAATCAGGGTGACTTCTTTTAGCTCAATCAGTGAGATCTGGTCAGAATTGGTACATTCAATAGGAATCTCTAAAAAAATAATAGAATTGTATTGGCTATCTGTGATCATCAGCTCTTATCAGTGTAATTTCTTACACATTTTCTTTATGTATTTTCACATCTTCTAAAGGTGAGCTGAAATTACAGACAACCAAAATGTTTGTTGTTCTGGAAAAGGTAATGGCTGATACACTGAACACATTCTTAGATGTTTGTCACCTATACACTGACAGAAGATAAGCTCCCATTCCTGGCCCAGTTGGTTGATATATGTGGTACATTTCAAGCATCTAGTGCAGATGCTGAATGAGGCTTCAGTCTAATGAACAATATTAAGACAGAGCCTGATAACAGGTTGGATGTTTCTCATCTAGACATGCTAATGCGCATCAAGTCATATCTAAGTGCTGGATTCAAGGCTGACCTAGACTCTGTATATGCATTCTGGAAATGTGACAAAGACAGCCATCAAAAACTGAGGTGTAGAGGCGGCTTGATAGGCAGCATCATTGCTTCATATTTGTTTAAGAAAAATGTTAAACTGAAATACTGTGGTTTTATTAATTTACTAAAGTTTGAACAAAAAGACCTCTATACAATGTTCCCTCTCTAAGCTGGTGATGCAACTGAGGAAGTTATGGATGCACCTGGGGAGCCGATGGGCAGTGGCTCAGGGGCCTGGTCCCGGGACAGGGAATGGGTAGGGAACTTGCTCAGCTGCATCATCGGCTTAGAGGGAACATTGGTGTGCATGTGTATTCACTCACTCACACCCCCCGACCAGACTTTTTCCAAAATTATGCCCCACTCAATTAAAAATGACCAATATGAATTGAAATAAGTACAATAAGATGTCATACACACCTACTGACTGACTAGCTGAATAGGAGTCTGTCCTGGTTCGTGATCGTTTATTTCCTTTTGTATTTGCTGTGAAGAAAATAAAATGCTGAAGTTACCTTTGAACTAGCAGCTTTGGAAATATCAGCTTCTCAAACTGAATCATACTTCTTCTGAATGACTTAGGCTTAAGTTTCCTGTTGCTTCCTACAAACTAACATCTGCAAACAATATCTGTAGTTTAAGATTAAGATGTTGACAAATAATTCAAAATATTCAAAAAGATTCAGACACAGACTCCGAACATGTGAGCCCAGACCACAGATTTAAATCACCATGGCCTGAGTTTGAACAGATATTTCATTTTATGCCCTTGGATGTCTTAAATTTATATAGTTTACTCTGATTTACTTCTCTCTCGTGCTCTCGCTATTTCCCCAAGTAACTTACTGTCCATCAGCCTCCAGTTCAATAAGGGGTCATACACGAAGGCTTCTAGCACAGCCATAACACTGTCTTTATGTTCTCGCAGTACTTCCATCACAGTGTGACAGGTGATTCTGTAATTACCATCTAGGCCAGTTACCTTCAAAAGAGGGGGGGGGGGAGAATCAATCAACAGTAGTGCTCCTTTTGCCTTCTGATTCCAGCCCTAATCATTCCCATAGCAAGATATCCCTGTATCTTGACCCAAATCCTCTTAATACCATATTCTGTTTAAAAAAAAGACACAAAAAATACATTCATTACAAATTTAAGAGGCCTGATTATTCTGATTTAGTGCCCTGCTGGTTGGGGTGACAGGGAAATGATTTCCAAGTGCACTAATCTTGAAACACTGTGCTAGAGGCTCTGTTTGGCTCCTGGCCAATACCAGGGATGAGGAAATATGGAAAGGCCTGGGAAATTTCAGGAACTTTAAATCAATGAAGAGTTGTTTTCATATTGTAAAGGTCATATGGGAAACAATTTAAAGAAAAATGCAGCTGAAATATTAACACTTCTGCTCCTTATGCAACTGGGGAGATTCAAGTATGGTAGAATACAAATGGATAGTTGGGGACCCGCTGACATGTTAGCAACAATTCTGTTTCTGTCCTATTAGAGAGAGGGTTGCAAACTCCCACCTACCTCCATAGCATTTGTCAACATCCTTGTAAGTCTAAATGGAATCTTCTCAGGAAACTTTTCTCTAGTCATTGCAACCTGAACACAGTAGGAGAGAGAGAGAGTTAACTAACACTAACTTTGTAGCTATTTCCTTCTCCCCTTCCTTGAGCAAGCAGTTTGTTAATAAGGGACTGGGTTGCCTGCTGTAATTTATAAACAGGAAAGAACTGTGTGGAGAACAACAAAAATGATAAAAGGTTTAGAGAACCTAATTTTAAGAGGAAAAGTTAAAAAAAGGGCTATGTTCATTCTCGAGAAAAGACGACAAAGGGGGGGGACCTAATAAGACTTTCCTACCTGTAACTGGTGTTCTTAAGAGGTGTTGCTCATGCCCCTACCAAATCAGGTGTGTGCATTCTGCATGCATGATCATAAGATTTTTTCCCCCAGCGGCACCGAATAGGTTGATGCACACACCCCTACAGTGGTGCCTTCATGGTGCCGTATAAAGTGCCCTGCTGACCCTCCAGATCCTTCTTGCCAACAAGCAGGACCAGTAAGTAGGTTTTGGAATTGACATGGGCAACACCAGTCATAGATAAGAAAGTCTCTTTTCTTCGAGGGCTTGCTCCTACTGATTCCAGATCAGGTGACTTCCAAGCAGGCTCATGGATACAGTAGCTAGAGCCTGCTACAGTATTGACTGAAGAACTGCTCTCCCAAATACTGCATCATCCCTAGCTTGCTGCCTGATGGTATAATGTGAAGTAAACATGTGGACTGATGACCATGTTGCTACCCTTCAGATCTCCTGAGTAGGGCTGTGGGCCGGTAGATGAGGCCTGGGCCCTTGTGGAGTATTCTGCTAATGTGGGGGCTGGTCTTTCCAGCAGGTCCTAACAGGTATATATACAGGAGGAAATCCTTTCAGACGAGACTGGTAATGCCTCTCATTCTCTCTGCTATGGCACAAATAATTGAGCTGACCTGCAGAAAGGTCTTGTCCTGTCAGTACAGAAAGTTAACATCCTACAAACATCTAGTGAGTGAAATATCCTCTCTGTGTTGTTCTTGTGGGGTTCAGGATGGAAAACAGGGGGGACTATTTCCTGACTACAGTGAAACTAGAATACCATCTAAGGGAGGAAAGCTGGATGAGAGCAAAGCTGCACCTTATCTTTATGGAAAATAGTGTGCCTGGGGGTCAGAGGTCAATGCTTTGAACTCTGACACCTGACACGCCAAAGCAACAGTGATTAGAAATGCCAACTTCCATAGTAAGTATAAGAGAGAGCAGGATGCCAATGGATCAAAAAGTGGCCCAATCAGTTTTGAGAGCACCAGATTAAGGTCCCATGCCAGTACAAGGTGCCAAATAGGTGGGCAGAGTCTCTTTAGGCCCTTAAGGAAATGTGATACCAATGGGCTGGCAAACACAGACTGGCTGTGAGATGCACTTTTATGGATGTTAGCGCTAGTCCTGTCTGTCTGAGCTGCAGCAGGTAAGATGACAGGTAAAGGAACCTGAGTTGGCTGAATATTTTTCTCCGCTGCCCAAACTGAAAACAGTTTCTATTTGGCAAAGCATGCTGCCCTCGTAGACAGTTTCCTGCTTTCAAGCAAACCTTTCACCTGCTCTGAACACACATTCTCCCTACTATTTAGCCATAGAACCTCCAGCCTGTGAGGTGAAGGAACTCTAAGTGGGGGGTCCATAGTTCTGGGAGATCAGATCTGGCACCATGTGCAAGGCTGGGGATGGGGGACAGTCACTGACAGCTGAAGTAGTGCTGTGAACCACTATTATCTGGGCCATGCTGGACCATTAGGACAACTCAGGCTCTGTCTCCTTGTTTTTAGGAGGACACTGGATGAGGGGGAAGGGCATAGAAGCATACATAAGGTCCAACCACCAACTGATGAAGAAGGCATTTGACCTCAGACTGTGGCCTTGGAATGGACAGAAGTGGTGACACTTCCTATTTGATCTGGTTGCAAACAAATCCACTTGGGGAAACCCCTCCTGAGGAAGATGGTCCTTATTCTGTTTGGTTGAATGGACCATTTGTGTGCAATGAATGAGCAGTGGAGGACATCTGATATAGCATTCGGTAAGCCTGGGAGCTAGGATGCCTCCAGGTGAATTGAAAGGATGATGCCCTTGTTCCAGTCTCATCACTTCTCTTCAGAGGGAAGAGGAACATGCACTGCCCTGCCTATTCATATAAAACATTTCCACAATGTTGTCTGTTAGCACTGAGATATGCTTATCTTGGAGGTGGTGTTTAAATGTACAACAGGCCAGTCTGACTGCCCTCAAGTCTGTACATTTATGTGGAGATCTAATTACTCTTGTAACCATAGCTCTTTGGGTTTGCAGGGCACCAGGTGTGCTCTCCACCCTAGTGTCTGTAACCAGAGCCAGAATGGGCTGTGGTTTTACAAATGGGACCCCTCTGAGAACCTGGTTCAGGTTCTGCCACCATTGTAAGGACTCTTACTCAGTGGTAGGAGACTACTGTGTCTATGCTATTTCTGTGGGTCTTGTACATTGATGCCAACCACAGCTGCAAAGGTCACAGACGAAGCCTTGTGTGTCCTACCATGTATATGCAAGAGGCCAAGTGCCCCAGAAGAGTCAAGCAATTTCTTACTGTTGTGAATGGGAAAGGGCTGAGTGAGCTGATAATGTTCCCTATTGTCCAAAAATGGGTCTCTAGCAGCATTGCCCTGGCTCTTATGGAGTCCTGAGGTGCCTCAATAAATGCCACTCTTTGAGCTAGTGTCAGTGTAGACTTGTTTTTGTTTAGCTGAAGGCCAAGACGACAAACATCCCACTTGGGAACCATACCTGTGCCTCCACTTGCTCCCTACAGCTCCCTTTTACTAACCAATTGTCCAGGCAGCATACCAGTTCCTCTTGAATCAGGGAAGGGACAATTGTAGCAAGGAAGATTATGCAGAATTTCATTTTTCTTATGAACTTGTTGAGATTTCACAGGTCCAGGATGGGCCTAATCCCTCCTTTTGCCTTCAAGATCAGGAAATACCTTCAGTAGAAAACGTCTCCCCTTGAGCTCCTGAGGAACCTCTTTCGTCACCCCCAAGTGCAGCAGCTCTTACACCTCTGTCCAGAGGAGCTGCTCATGAGAGGGGTCCCTTACAAGGGCCTAGGAAGGGGGGTTGCAGGGTGGGAAGAAGACTAACAGGAAGGAATATCACCTTTCCACCATGGGCAGCACACACTTGTCCAATGTTATTGAGGACCAGGCACGGTTGAAATTCTGTCCTGGAAGGTATGAGAAGGATCTTGCATCCCTCCTGGGGTGTCACCCTTGTGCTCATCTTCAAAAGGTTTGTTTTGGCCCCACTGGCTGTTTACTTGAGCCCCTGCCTGGATTTGTGGGCTAAGGAGTCTGCCAACTGCCTTTCCTAACCCTGCCGCTGCTGTAGTCCTGGCAGGAAGGGTAGACCCTGCAACTTGGCTAACGTTTAAAGTGCTTACTTTGCTTTGTGGGGGTGTGCATACCCAAAGATTTCAGGGTTGCTCTTGAATCCTTTAGGCTGGGTAGCTTGGAGTCTGTTTGCTTTGAAAACAGGCCATTCCCCTCAAATAGGAGGTCTTGGATTGTAGATCGGACCTCCGGCAGCAGGCCTGAAACCTGTAGCCACACGCATTTTTTTTGATGGCCAGCCCCAAGGCCTGGGTCAGGCTTGAGTCCATGGCATCGAACACCACCTGCAGCGAAGTCCTGGCCACCCATTTCTCCTCATCCACCATGGCCCTGAACTCCTCCCTGCATTTTGCTAGGATGTGCTCCTTACATTTTGACACAGAGTCCCATGAGTTAAAGTTGTATGTACTAAAAACTGCAGGCAGGTTGCCAGTTCTCAGTTGCAGGCCTCCAATAGAGTAGACTTCACCCAAACAGCTCTAACCTCTTTGGCTCCTTAGCCTCGGACACTGGTACTTGCTGGGCCTCCCTTGCTTTATTATTGGCTGCCAATATCACCAGCAAGCATGGTTGGGGGTGAGTAAGCAAGTATTCAAAACCCTTTGAGGAGACAAAGTACCTCCTCTCTATACCCCTTGCGGTGGGTGGGATGGAGGCTGGCGAGTGCCACAGAGTCTTCGTGGTTGCCTGAACTGTTTTTATTATTGCCAGAGCCATCCTAGGAGGTCTTTCTGGACCCAGGATATCCATTATGGGACCCATGTTCTCTCAAACCAACTCCACCTGCAGATACAGGGTTGGGACATTTTTCTAAGCAGAGCCTGATGGGCCCTACTGTTCATATGGAGGACTCATGATGCCATCCCTGCCAGTCTCATCTGGTGATGATGAAGATGAGGCTGCAGGTGCTAACTTCATCTATGGGCCTTCCTTGGCTTCAAGCGCCCCTTGAACAAGGACCTCTCCTCTGCTTGTTAACGGGTGCCTTGGGGCTGGGAGCGTTCTGCTCCGCAGCTTCTAAGTCCTTCTCTGTAACCCATGAAGAGTCGCTTTGCCTCCAGTTCCCAGTGTTATTCTCTGTCTCAGAGAGCTGTAGTCCAGGGTGTACACTACCCTACTTTCTGACAACAGGGACTACCTTCCGCTAGGGCAAGCCTCCTGGGCTTGATGGTGTGCTAAGGGCGTCCAAAATGGCCAATGCTGAGCAGCCTGTCACTGTCCACGCCAAGGGCCCATCTGGGAGTGGTGGCTTTTATCCTCTCTCTTTGAAACAGTTATATTCATTTTGGGCTCCAAAGGCTAAGAGTTCAGTGTTGGCAGCCACGGGGGTGCCAACAGTGCCTGTGCTGGCACACTGTGAGAGGATCCAGGGGATTGGTGCTAGGATGTTGACCTATGCCTGTAGGGAGACTGGTGCCTAGACTCCGAGTGGCTGGTGCCTGAACCATGACTTTTGCATGATCCTGAGTGACGCCAGGATGGAGATCTGCATCAGGACAGGGACCAGTACTGGTACAGTGATCTGTGCTGTGACTGTGATCTGTCCCTGGATATGGATTGCCGTTGCTATGGTGACCTGTACTGGGACTTGGAGCAGCACTAGGACACAGCCTTCTCCGGGATGGAGCTCTGCCCCTTGCTGGGAATCCTTGCTCCGAAAGGGAATGGCGTCATGGCAGAAACCTTTATCTTGATGGAGATCACAGTTGGGGTGACTGTGATTATTGGTGGCTTGCCCCTTGACGGGATTGTGATCTTCAGCACTGGGGGATGCATGTCCTGCACTCTTCTTCCAAGGGTGGGGAACTGCTGAGCCATCATGGCTATCACATCCTACCGCACCTCCAACATGTCCTAAGTGGATGGCATGTCCAACTGCTTGACATTGCTGTGCTGTGCCTCGTGCCCTACCTCTGCAGGGCTCCCTTGGACACCTTGCAGGCCTGATGTTGTGGGGCCTTGGGCTGGGCTCCCCTGTTGGGTTTTCAGGGTTGCATCCTTGGAGGGAGGCTTCTGGCTGGAGGAGCATCCCCTCTCAGCCCTACCTGTTTTCTACACACCAGCAAGTGGGACCAGTGCTGTACATCCTTTCCCACTGCCCCTCCTTCAGTGCCAAGGATTTCTTTGTTGCTCAGTCTTGCACCAGCACTGGGGCACTGCGCACTCCTGCCTCCAGTGCCATATCCAGAGCCTGTAGTCCTAGGGCAGCCTCCCTCAGGATCTGCTTAAGTTGAGCACTTTTTTCTTTGTGACTCTTCAGGCAAAAACCCTTGTAAATCTTGCACCTATCAGTTTGGTGAGACTGTCCTAAGCACTTGAGGCAGGAGTTGTGAGGATCACCTTTTGGCACAGAGTTTTGGCAAGCCCACAGGGCTTAAATCCCTGGGTCCAAGGCATGCCCCAGACCCCCAGACAGGGTTAAGACAACCCTTGTAACCCGATATGCTAACTCCACCACTATCTAACTGGATACTTTACTTAACTATTTATAAAACAATGCAGAGGATTTGAATGGAAAGGTTTAAGGCAAGCACCATAAGCTCCAAGGACCGGTGAGTGGTGTTAAGAAGCAACTGAAGGGTCAGGAGGGTACTATGAAGGTGCCTCTCCATGGGTGCCTGCACGGACTGAGTACAGCTTGGGGAAAAGTTTTCTGATGATTGTGCACGCGGCACATGCACACCAAATTTCATATTGACATGGGCAGGCACTCAAAGAAGAACAGTCTTCAAATATGTTATGTATGGCTTGTTACAAAGAGAATGGTGATCAATCTTTCCCCATTTCACATCAAGGCAGGGCAAGAAGTAATGGGCTTACTTGGTTGCCAGGGAGATTTAGGTTAGATGCTAGGAAAAACTTTCTAACCACAATGGTAACTAGCTCTAAAATAGGCTTCCATGGGAAGTGTGGAATCTCTGTTTTTAGAAGTTTTAAAGAACAGATTGGGCAAATATCTGTTAGGAATAGGGCTAGGTTTACTTGGTCCTGTCTCAGTGCAGGAGGTTGGACTTGATAACTTCTCAAGGTCCTTTCCCACCCTGTTTCCTCCCCATCACTTCTTTATGATTTTCTAGTTACTGGAATTTTTTGAGGGATATTGTAAACATGACTAGATAAAGAATGTAAGAATCGAACTAAGAGTCTGTGTCTCTGCTGTTGGTAAAGAATAATGCACACCATATTCCAATCACAAATTGATGTAAGGCTTTGTGTGAAAGACACCACTGCTACTTGGCATTTCATTATATGCAGAACAACTGCAGAACTTATCTTAATAGTCTGGTGAAATAGATGTGCATTGTCTCCATTTTGCCACCAGGTAAAGTGAGGAATGGTGTAGTTAAGTGACAAGCTACAAGAACACACTGCAAATCAGTGGCAGAGCTCAAAAAAGAACTCAGGAATTCCTGTTCTCTAGATCTGCCTTTCCTGTACTAGACAAAGAAATATATAAAAAAAGACTTTACTCTCCCCCCCCCCCCATACCTGGACATTTTGAATATACAAGCTTACCTCAAAACAGTCCCCAAAGTCAATATGCAGGATCTTTCCACTCAGCCTGTCTAGCATCAGATTGGAAGGGTGTCTGTGGAAGGGAAAAAAAACAGATGCGAGAGTGACAGATCATGAGTCATAGAAAAATGTATCAAAAAGTAAATCATGGCTTTGGTCTGGGATGACATTTATTTTTGCAAAGCAAAAGACAGCCAATGATAGCTTGCCTATCAGAGATCTTCAATCTCATGATAAATAGCTTTCCTGAAGCACTTCCATCATGGTGTGATTAGATTCTGTAATTACAACTCAGGAGTTATCAGAAATCCTTTTGCTTTTGAAGATAAAATATTCTATCAGAACAGACACATCATTGTATTTTTGGATATGCATATTTTGGTTACATTTCTTCTCTATTTAGGGTAGTTATTCCCCCAATTTTATAATGCCTTTACATTTTTACAGAAGGACGGAATTTAATGAGTGTATTGGACATAAAGAAAAAGAAATCAGGCTGTTATCAGGGGCTATCTGGGATAAGGGAAGTGTTGGGTATCATGGAATTCTTTCAGGCTTTTGTACTCCACTTTTTATTTTAACCTCCAAGTTTCACAGGCTTTCAACTTAATTATCAAAAGTTCTAAGTTCAAGAGCAAATGATTTTATTACACAAGTTTTGCAGAAAGGTTTAGTAGTTATGTTATAGACTTCTAGCATAAAAATAATACTTGTTTCAGATGTGTTTTCAAAAGAGCTATTAGGCTCTACTGGGTCAATAATCCACATACTAAATTGCAAGTCTCAGGTCATCTTTGACTGTTTTATTGTACTCGTCCATTGATGTGTGTATTTTAGTGACATCCCAATATGCTTTTGAACAACAGCCTAGGAGTAGTTAGTATGAGGAAAATGTATGTTTTAAAATGATCAACAAGTGTTTTTAATCATATATACACTAAATTATCTTTATTGACAAGAATTATATGACAGAAAGGAAACTGCAGGGGCATTGCTGCTGCCTGGCACACGGGATATGTGCCCTGAGTCCCAGCGCCAGTGCCTTGAATGTCTTGCGCACCTGCTGCCTCTCCCGTCCCTGTCCCCATCCCCATCCCAGTATCTGGGGACGGGACGGCCACGGCGCACCTGCCTCTCCCGGAGGGGTATCCGGATCCTGGCCAGCCATGGTGGTGCCTGCCTCTCCTGGCCAGCGATCCGACCCAGGTTGCCTGTGGCAGTCATTGTGTCGCCCGGCCCCACCCGGGGGGGGGGGGGGGAATATCGGGGACTGGGCTGGCTGCGGCAGCAGCCTGGGGCCCTAACTCCAGACTGGGCCCAGGGGGTGAGGCCCGGGTCCCGGGCCTTTTCCCGGGGCAACGACGCTCCTGGGAAACTGTAGTAAAGATCTCGCTGAAAACCCTTTAATAGCAAGCACCTGAATTTTTCCCAGAATAAAGATGCCCCAAGGGAAAGACAAACAAGGAGTCTCATGGCACTTTTAAAGACTAACAAGTTAATTTATCACATGAGCTTTCGTGGAGAAAATCCCACTTTGTCAGATGCTTGAAGATACGGAGTTCAAGTGTCTGACAAAGTGGGATTTTCTTCCACAAAAGCTCATGCAATAAATAAATTTCTTAGTCTTTAAAAGTGCCACCTGACTACTTGTTTGTTTTGCTGAACTAGACTAACATGGCTACCCCTTTGGAACTTATCATCCAAGGGAAAGAGACATACTAGACTGATGCTGTGTAAAGGTTAAGGATGGCATCAGTGAGCCTAAACCTTCTGTGTCAGTTGGGAAACAAGACACATTAGATTCTATCTTTAAAAAGGAAATATTGAGGACTACCAATACAAACATTATCTACCAACCACTGCATAAATAGTAATTTATCCTCCCATAGTAAGAAAACTGGGATGTAACTTCTGTTTGACAGATGGACAAACCGGTTAAGTGATTTATTGAAAGCCACCCAGTGAATGGTAGATCTGGAATTGGTGCTCTCAGCTCTTGACTTAGTTTTGTGCTTATTCATCTCAATCGCACTGTGATGAGAAAGAGAAGACACTCATGTCATGAAGCCAAGAGACAGACAAATATTAGGTCCTGACCCTGGAGCACTGAAATTAATAGGAGTAGCAGCAGGCCCTGAAAGATGCTATCATTTATCATTTGGAATAGCTAAGAGGAAAGCAGTAATCACAAGAAACTACCGAGGGAATGAGATGATGGGAGCATTGCAACTATTGCAGAATGGAATCTAGAAATCCTTGTTAGCTGAGCTTCTTTAAAAGAAACTATTTCAATTTCACTCACCTGTCCCCCAGGCCCAAAATGTACCCAACCATTGACATCACAGCTAATGAGCGGGTATAATTAGTTCTTCTGTCAAACCACACCTAAAAATAGCAAAGATAAAATGAAACAGTTCTGATTAAACAGGATGTGTCTCAAACAAATTCAGAAAATGAATACAAGGGCACGGTACTGAAGCTAGCAATTTATGCTAATTCAGTTCACACTTCGCTATTTTAATGTTGCTCATAGAAAATTAAACCTTAGTCTTTCAGCCATGACTTCTTTGTTATCCTATGCAAAATACGTAATAAGCAGCTCTTGGGGATCAAGAGAATAACACTTATTCAGTCATAGCCTATAAACACAAATATGCCTTTACTTGCTGCAAACACTGCGGGGGTGGGGTGGGGTGGGGGGCTAAACTGTTTGCCAGAACTTACCTCAGAGCTGGGGCTCTTTAGCCACAGCAGTTTGGCAAGATCATCACCAGCTGTGTTATTTACTGCATGTTCAAACACCTCCACCTTCTGCATCAAAGTCAAGTGGTCATAATCTGGAGCCATCTAAAACAGAGAAATATCATTCAGTGGCTATGAACCAAAGAGGTAGACATGTTAGTCTAGTTCAGCAAAACAAAACAAAAAGGAGTCCTGTGGCACTTAAAGACTAAACACATTTATTTATTGCATGAGCTTTTGTGGAACAAAATCCCACTTCATCAGATGTGCTGAAGAGGGGAGAACTTACAGAACGAGAGGACCCCCCCCCCCGCATACACCCGGGCATAAGCCGATCCGAGCATAAGCCGGACCCCCTCCCCCCCTTTTGAGCCCAAAAAGGGGCAAAAATGGGTGACCCATGTATAAGCCACGACCCCACTTTTGGCCTTGGCCCCTAATCCCCCCACCCAGTGCTGCTGCTGCTGGCTTCCCCTGGGGTTCCCAACAGCTTCCCTAACCCCTAAATCTCTGCTGCTGCTGCTTTTCCCCTGCCCCCCTGCTCTGTCCATTCCTCACTCGTGCCCGCCCCGCTCTGCCCCTTCCTCACTGCAGCCCCCTGCTCCTCCTGCTGCCCCCCTGCTCTGCCCTTTCCTCACTGCTGCCCCCCCGCCCTTCCCTCACTGCTACCTCCTGCTGCCCCCTGCTCTGCCTCTTCCTAACTGCTACCCCCCTGCTCTGCCCTTTCCCCAATGCTGCCCCCCTGGCTTCTCACTGTTGCCCCCTGCTCTGCCTTTTCCTCACTGCTGCCCCCCCCCCCCCGCTGCCCTCCTGCTCTGCCG
>ML681963.1:6219429-6271808 GCA_007922195.1 Podocnemis expansa | reverse complement strand
CCCCCCCCCCCCGCTGCCCTCCTGCTCTGCCGCTTCCCCACTGCTGCCCCCTTCGCTCCTCACTGCTGCCTCCTGCTGCCCCCTTGCTCTGCCCCTTCGGCTCCTCACTGCTGTCCCCCTGCTCTGCCCCTTTCTGACTGTTGCCCCCCTGCTCTGCCCCTTTCTGACTGCCGCCCTGCTGGCTTCTCACTGCTGAGCCCCCGCTGCCTTCTCAGTTCCCTGCTGCCACTCCTCCCAGGCTGCCAGGCACCCCCCACAAATCCCCAGTCCCTGTTGCTGCTCCCCTGGGCTCCCCAAAAACCCCGGGTCCTCCTGCCGCTTTGAACAGTCTCCCCCCACCAATGCCAGGGCCCTGCTGCTCCTTCCCTGGCCTTCCTGAATCCCCCCTCAATGTCCAGGTCGACCCCCCTTCCCCAAGGTCCCCTTACTTGGCTGCTCCAGGCACTGCCCAGACTGACTGCCCAAGATGGGCGCCCGGCAACACTGGGGCTCTGGCCTGCCCCATGGTCACGGAAACCCCTGGGCTGGGGCTGTCTACCATATTCTCCCAAGTATAAGCCAAGTGCCTGTTTTGAAGCCAATTTTCAGGCACAAAAATCTCAGCTTATACACGATGATTTACGGTAAATGCAGGGAAGTATAAGTCATGGGATCAGGCCACACTGTAACAATTGCTTTGATTTGCTGTTAAGATTCAAACATTGGGGAACAGCATGCATGCACAGAGAGGGAGCTAGCTAGCTAGCTATGAAGTTATACATAACAATTCTGAAACAGCCACACCACAAGGAATGTGTCAATCTCTACTAGTTTACAGAAAAAACTATGAGGAAGTGATTAAATTACCATTAATTGCTCTGCAGCATAAACCAATTCATTTTCAGTGAATGCGGCAAGAATTTGTTTGAAATGTAATACTTCACAGTGTGGCTTTCCAACACCTACTTTTACTGTTGATTAAAAAAGCTAAGAGGATTTTAGTTCTGGAGAAGGATTAAGTCTTCTGGGTTGTGATACTCTTTTCTTAAGAGAAAGCCAGCAGCACCAGCTTCCCTCTATTTCCCCACCAACGTGCACTTTCCATAGTGCGTTCAATTTGTGCCTTTCTGTGTATGCTAATAAATATCAGCTGTGGCAGCAACTTCATGACGTGGACATGCTTGCTGGAAACCAGACTTATCTCTACCAACCTCGTCTGAGCTGTATGATGCTAAGAACTAGTGGTCACTATCAAACATAGTAGCTGAGAGGTGAATAACTCCTTTTCCTAGCACTAATTTATGAGCGCTTTTGAATATTCTTTCATTTTTATTTCATATTATTCCACAATTAGAGTAATTTTAATATCAAAAGGGATCAAAAGACAGATGAGAACAAAACCTGTGTCATTTCTTTCACTACTCAGAGAGATACCAGAGATCTAACAGAACAGCTAACTGCATGCCAGTCTTGTCCTTTACCCGCAGCATGATGCGATGTTCAATATTGAGAAGGATCTTTTTCTTTTCCCTGTAGTCTCGGATGAGTGCATGTAGCGTATCACAGTGCGGAACCCAGCCAATCAGGCCAGAGTTTGTAGACAGTGGAATAACAGCATATCTCTGGATGCTAGGGGAGAAGGAGGGGGAGACAGATGGGAGAGAGGAAATCACAACTCAAATTACTGGACAATGGGAATTGGTGCATTTTCAAGATGTTCAAAATCTACCTGTCAATAGTAATCCACCACCTAAATCTGGGAAATCTGATGTTTATCCAGTTCATCACTTTTATCATCAACTCTTTTATTCAAATTAACTGGAGAATCCTTCTTGATAGAGCACTGCTGTTTACTCTTTAAGCAGTTTATATAAAGCTCACTGAGCACTACCTTTCTGAAGTTGCATCTTGAGTGACAAGTGAAAATTGCAGAAGGCATTTTGCTTGATATATGTAAAAAAACAACAAGGAGTTGTGAGGCACTTTAAGACTAACAGATTTATTTTTTGCATGAGCTTTCGTGGGAGAAGATCCCACTTCCTCAGATGCTTCGAAGATGGGTGAACTTACAGAAAGGAATGAAACTAACAGGCACCATCATAGGTCCTAATCAAGCCTGCTACTCCATCAAAGGCTCATTTACCTACTCATCTACTAATGTGGTCTATGCCATTATGTGCAAGAAATGCCCCTACACCTTATATATTGGACAAACAGGACGATCGCTCCCTAAGAGACTGAATGAGCACAGAGCTGATATCAGAAATCAAAGAACAGAGAAACCAGTTGCTGAACACTTCCATCTTCCTAATCACTTGATGATGGATTTGTTAACGACTGTCGTTAGAGCTGTACCTGGGATATCAAGACTTCAAAGAGAGACAGTTGAACTCGAATTAATATGCAAGCTAAATTCTGTGAAGGCTGGTCTGAATCGAGACTATGGATTCTTTTCCCATTACAAAGGGTAATTTGACTTCAGGCTTCCCATTCTTTGAGCCTGTAAACTGCTTTGATTTGCTGTTCCTGTATGACCTGATCCTATGTTTTACACCCCCTTGCATTTAGTTTCATTCCTTTCTGTAAGTTCACCCATCTTCGAAGCATCTGAGGAAGCGGGGTCTTCTCCCACGAAAGCTCATGCAAAAAATAAATCTGTTAGTCTTAAAGTGCCTCACAACTCCTTGTTGTTTTTTCACTGGACTAGACTAACACGGCTATCCCTTTTAAACTTGATATATGTACTCACTTATAAAACACCAGACTGCAGAATTGCAGTCAGTAGCTACTCACACTGGGCACCAGGGTGAATAGTCAGTGACTATTCAAAGTCTCTTGCCAAGAATCAACCATGTCACAAGATTATATGTACCTATCAAAGCAGGCTTATAAACTACGTTACAGTGTCTGCAAAACAGTCACTGGTCTCTAGGAAGTCAGCAAGGTTTTTAATGCTCTAAGCCTCCAGAGCCAATAACAGAAATGCCTTGAATGGGAATCATCTCAAAGATGATGAAACTCCAATAGAAGGGGGTTTACTTAAAACAACAAACAAATAAATCTCCCTCCTCCTTTCAAGATACGTTGTCTCCAGGTATTATTTATATAAATGTTGAATTTTGTAAAAACAACAAGAGTCCTGTGTCATCTTAAAGACTAACAAATTTCTTCAGGCATAAGCATTCGTGGGCTGCAACCCACTTCATCAGATGCACTGTGCAGCCCATGAAAGCTTATGCCTGAAGAAGTGTTAGTCTCTAAGGTGCCACAGGACTTTTGTTGTTTCTGCTACATACAGATTAACAAAGCTACCTCTCTGTTGAATTTTGTGGCACCGTTACTGGATTTTCTATTTCTTCATAAGCTAACAAGAAGTGTAGAGACATTAGATACACTAGCACTAACACATTGGCAAAGCCCATATTGGCTCCTAATACCTGAGATTTTTACGCAGAGATGTTGGGTCATTGGCCAGGAGAGTGTTGACTAATCCAAAGAGCTGCATCACTCTTTCATCCTGGCGTAGGTCCTCATGGCCCTTCAGAAGGAATACAAACTCATGTCCATTGCTTCCTGTAAGAGAAGATATGGGCTGGTGAAGTGGACTCTAATAGCTTCTTAGATGAACAATCAGATGAAATCTGAATCATGTTTTAACTGACAATGACAGCAAGATTCAGAATATTGGATAGATTTATTTTATTTTATAAATAACTCTGTTCTGAGGGCAGAAATTTACTTGTTAAGGAATAATATTACAAAACAAGTTCTGATTTCTTGAATAAATGGTTGGTATTCATTAAAGACAAGACTCCACTCTTGTGAACGAGACACAATACTAACACGAATGAGACAACAGGGCATTGACATGACCAAATGCACAAAAGCTCTACCTGCAGCTGAGTTGTGTTGCCACTTTTCACATCTCTCTCCATTCATGCATTCTCAAGCTCCTCCTCACTGTTTTCAGCCCTTCATATATACTGTAAATGTAACCCTTATGTAGTCCCCTCCACCCACTTTCTTGGTCATTATAATCCTCTTCCTTTTACACACTCAGACTGCGTGCAGTCAAAGGAACTAACCAGTGGCCCACACATCTGCCCTGCAGTACACATTACTCCCTGCAGCCACGGGTAGACTCTTATCAAAGTCAAAGCCCTTTCGCCCCGCTGGGTTAAAGGAATTTAATACAATTTATTTTACTAAATGTTTTTTCAGACAGAATATAAAAATCCAAGGACTTGTTTGTTCTGAACATTAAATCCAGATTATTATGAGGATTATATAATTTCCCATCCTTTCCACTATTGTGCCACATGACATTTCCCAGTTGGCTAACAGCCTTCATTCCAGAGGTGGCTATGTGTCAGAGTGTTATTGTAGATACATAGCTGAAGCACTCTGGGATGAAAGAAACTCTGAAAGTATTTCCTTTATCTTCTAGTCCCATGCTTCTTTCTTGAGGAGCAACTATGGTGAGAACACACGTTGATATTTCCAGGAATGGGAAATCTGAGCATCTGGCTTGTCCTGAAAATCATTTATGGAAAACAAAAATCCACTTTCTTAAGGGAATATAGTGAAGACCGTCCTGAAAAAGTATAGTCTGAGCTAAAAGCTTTCATGATTTCAAGATCAGAATAGCAGACAGCAGAACTCAAGAAAGGCAGTGAGCACTTCTCACCCATTAATGTCAATTTCCTGGGACGCTGCTTGGATGTGATGACCTGCAGTGATGGTGCAATGGATTGAATGCGGATGATTGGCTGATTGGGATCATATGTTCCTGGCACTGCTAATTCCAAATCCCGGCACATGAGGAGTTTTGGTGACACATACTGTAGTTCTAAGGAAGTGAGCTGCCAGGAAGGAAAAAAAACCAAACAAATCCAATGTTTTATATACTTTGCATCAATGTCAGTATCATTGATATACTAAAAAAGCTAATATCATTGAGGGCATAGAACAGATCACAGTCAACCATGAATACTTCAGTTATTTGCAAAAAGCACGGCATAAGGTGCAAGCCTGCATTAGGTATTTCTGGAATACCCTTACTGAGAATTTGGGATAAACACAGGTGAGCATTGAGAGCTTACAGTGAAGTCCCACAACAGAACTGTACTTCTCCCCCCACCTGAGGCAGCTGTTTAGAGATTCGCCTGAATACATGGTAATAGAGATCCCAAGCCTGGGTGAGGTCCTTGACATTTCCTGACTTCATGTACTTCCTACACCATTCCTGAGCCTCCATTAAGTCTCTGCCATACGCCTGGGGAGAAAAAGAAGAAAAATTAACCTTTACTACACGTATAGTGGAACAAATGAAGAATAAACACTTACAAATACCTTCATTTACTTTATTTTGAAATCCTGTGGAAACATTAACTGTTTCCAAGGTTACAAGTCAAATCAGTGGCAGGACCAAGATTAGAACTCAGGTGTTGCCAGCTCCAACACCTGTGTTGACTCAAACATGGCTGCCCTGCACAGACTTCATTCCCAAAAGAAATTAGAAAAAGGCAGAATTGTCCTTTAATGGTGTAGCTGTGGGGCTAAAGACAGTCACATGGTCAAATGAGTTGCATATGCTCACTAGGGAGGGGTCATCTCCGCCACCTACAATGATGATGATATTGATGGAGACCATGAAGCAACGTGACCAGGAGGTAGCGGAAATGACTTCAAAAGAAGGAAGCTCTTACTCTCATGGACTGCTTTTGTGGGTATGTTTTACAAAGCCCACATGATTTCGGTTATACACTACACTTCAAGTGCTATTTGCTTTATCAGATTATGCCCATATTCTTGGAGTCCCCAGAGATCAGGAATAGAGAAATTGATGTGAAGGATAAGTGATGCTTGAAGCTGGTATAAACTGTCTCAAAAGCTTATTAATTGGTGAGGTAACCCTGCCTCTGTTTCACTACACTATAGCATGGGATCTGAAGCTTGTTCAACCCTGTGAAGCACTCTTCATTCTCAACATCCTCCTCAAGCTGATTAAAAGGATGCAAACAAGCACTGATACTGTAGAAGCTCCTTTTAGGGGCCTAGAAATGTGACTCTTGGGAGGTAGACTCTAGCATAGTGGATGAAGGGCTGCTGTTATATCCAGTGCCTTTTCTACCATGCTGATAAAAGGTACTGGGAATATTTTTGAGGCAGGGTGCTGAATTTTATGGGACTACAGGAAGCTCAGACTTTACACTACTAGCAGATACCTGATTGAAAGATGTTTCCTTTAGAGTCTGGGGTCCACGCTCCATCATAGCATGAAGTGGCTCCAACACCTCAAACATTCCCTTCACATTCCTTTCTCCAAAGTACAGACGGGATGCTTCTTCCAGCCCTTCATGCCACATCTCATGCCAAAGAATGGCCACACGGATCAGCTCTTCGCTCACCTGGATTAGGACAGGGAGGAAGATTCTATAAAAAAAAAAAGTTATTGCACAAGCACACGGAGGCTGAAAAGTACTAGACAACTTTCATCTACTCCCTGCTGGTGGCTAAAGGGTGCCACACAAAAACTCTTCCCAATTGTCTGCTTGATAGGCTCTCTCCTGTAAGTACCATACTGACATACTATAAAACTGATTTGTCCACCTGCAATTACAGGAATTCTACTTGATAGTATATTCCTGTCTTTCAGTTATTAATAAAGAATTTAGCAATCAAGATAAACTGGCCCCTTCTCCAGAAACAAGTCAGACCTGGTACGTTTTGCTTCCATTCCTCATTAAATTAATGTTTCTCTTTATGCGAGCAATGATTCCCTTTCACTGCTCTCCTCAGCTTCCCTAGTTCATCTGCAACAAACACTACAACCCCAATGTTTAAAATAAGGGCCTCAAACCTATTTTTTGTGGCCCACAATGACACAATCATTACTGATATTTGCAATATTGTTGTATGTAAAGGTTTCAAAAGTGTGGCCCTCGGGCTAGCGCTCTAGTCTTGACGCGGCCCTTGTGGTGATTTGAGTTTGAGATCCCTGGTTTAAAAGTTATGGTCCAATAACACTAGAAAGTCTCCATAAAATGATGTACTCTTACACTATCATTTCTTCCATGCAAATTAATCATACTCAGAATCTGATAATGAACATTTTTCTTTAGTTCAATGGGAGAGATTATTGCTATAAGAACGGACAAAAAACTTCATATGGCTGATGCATCAGCCCATGGAATGATTATTGATCATACAGACAGAACTCACCATCATTGCTTGCTGTACCAGAGTGTTACTATGCTCACACATGTTTTTCAAGATCTTATTGGCGGCATTGTGACGTGCAGTTGTTGTGGATTTAGAGGCCACAGTCAAGGGGTAAATTAAAGCCTATGACATAAGACAATAATAATTTATAACTGTATGCACATAATAGAGGTTGCATAGATCAAGAGACTAGCAAGACGAAAACAAAGTAAGATGGTTTATTTGACTAAAAATAGCCTGCTTGATTTAAAAAAACAAAAACAAAAACAAAAAACCCCCCACTTTATCAAGGATATAGGTAGAAACAGAATAAAAAGCCTACCCATTTTATTAAGAAACGGCAATTTTACAGCTGAAAAAGAGAAGGCAAACTTACTTATTGAAATGGGTAACTGAAGGCTTATTTTAAGCAATTTTTTTTTCCATCAGGAAGTCCCATAATCTGAAATGTTTGGGCTTGCCCTTTTCAGGTAGCAGGATAATTCCCATGCTGAGGAACTGGTGCCTAACTGATAGAGGAACAGAAAATTCTCCTCTCCAGCATGCTAGGGACAGATTCTCCACACCACAGTAGAAATGCAGTTTGGGTATTAGTAGAAGCTTCTGTCCATTAACAATTACTTAATGAACTTTGATTTAAGGAAGCAATTTCACCATCAGGTTTCCAAACAGATGGAGAGGACTTCAAATTCTGTCTGGTCTGAGTGCTGCATGTCTCATCTGCCCCTCATTTCCACTTTTCCTGCAAAGAGGCTGAGGGGAAGACATCTTTCAGGAGAATGAGTTAGCTGTTCAGGAGAGAGCAGTAATAAAGCTCTTTGAGGTAAATTACAACAACCAGTCCTGTGCCAGAACCTGACCCTTACACCTTCACTCCCTAGTCACTCATTATAGATCTCTATTAGAATAATGAAGCTTTACTTGACCAAGAATCTTACTCAGGGCCATGGGGATGGTATCTCCCAATTTTATTATTGGGATATTAACTGGGGGTGATATTACCCATATTACCTGGGGGTGATATCGCCCAATATCCGTGAGGAGCTGGTGAATAAGACGCCCCACTAAAGGCCGAGGGGTATCAATTCTTGCAATAAGCTGAGGGATCACCTGATAGCAAAGGGGAGAAAATAAAAATTCCATTCCAACTAATATGTACAATTCACAAGCAGTTCAGTCCAACCCACTCATATCAGAAACCTCACTGGCTTTGTTTGTCCACAACAAAGTAGCCAGTGATCCCAGCATGCTTTCTACAAACTATATAGAGAATATAGAGATAGACTGCACAAAGATCCAAATGGTGATGTCACAGGTACAGAACAGCTAGGTAAGGCAATGATTCGTGTAACTAGTCCCTTGTGGTCAGTATTAATTGTGGATGATGCTACTCATACAAACTGTTGCAGGTGTCTCCCACATCTTGAAAAAGGCTAAATGTAAAACAAAAAAAGTGGAACCTCTTGTATGAGGTGCAGTGTATGCAGTCATCTGAAACAGACTGAGGATTTGGGCTACATGAGGGCAGCACAGCAGGGTTTCACACTCTATCCCCATTACTGCATGTTATCTCTAACTTTAAAATCCCTCATCCTTTCTCCTTTTCTGGCACTAATCAGCTGAGACAGGGCTCCAGGCAGGAATGCTGCTCCCATCTCTGCCCAAGGTGCTTATTAAAGAAATTACTACTCCTATTGAGAGCACAATGTTTACAGTATTTGTAATGTTCCTTTGGTTGGGTGCCATATGGGATATTATAGTAACTGAGATTCAAAGGGGATAGGTAATAACAAAGGTAGGTAAGAAACGGCAGCCCCTCTTACTCCTTACCTGCAGCCAGGTGTCTATTTGGATTGCCTTGACCCCTTCAACTAAAGCTTCATTGACATCGGGCCAGTGACCATAGTCAAACCATAGAGTAAGGACTCTGAAGAAAGAAAAACAGAACATTCCAGTGTTTTGTTTTCAGAACCTACATCAGTATCTTATTCCCCCCAACCAAGAGCATGTGGTGATAAACAAGCACAGTCTGAACATTCAGTATTGAGTTTGCTTAGCTGTATGTGAGGAGAGCAGAAACATATTACAGGAAGTCAAAGTGAGTGAGTCCTGTATATCACTAACAACTTGATTTTATTTGGTACATGCTTCACTAGGTACCTGAGTGTGTCCTGTAGATTATTGCCTCGAGACAGAGAAATAGAACGGAAGAAACCCTGGACAGCGGGGACTGTATACAGCAAGAGAGTCTTGGATAAATCCTGTGGGCATAAAAATAGCTGCATTAGTTCTACAAAGGCTTATTAGTGAAGGATGTACTATAAGCTGGAAAGCTGTAGGAAATGGGAGTGCAAGCTGAATGTGTGGTTTTCAGCCTTCAGGCCATCTCCATGAATCCTGAGCGTGTGGAAGAGAGGAAAGAAGACACACAGGTATACATGTGATTCATACCAACTTCATCTCTAGCCCTCACTCCCACAGGACACATTCATATACTCCAGCATCCAAGCCTCTGTACTTAAGTCCACACTTATGTCCACCTTTGCAGAGAATACAGATACCCCACATTCTTTCCTTGCAGTCTCCCCTGCAGTTCAGCAGTAGTTAGGATTCTTGTCATATTTGACTTTATGGGCAAAAACTATAAAAAACATTGAGAAGTACACACTTCTGCTTAAAACTACACCTCATATAATGTGTGTGCGTTATAGGCCTGAGTCGTGTCATTTGAGACATCTCAGAAAGAGAAGTCGCACAACATGCCTTTTAAACAATGGGCCCACCATACGATGAAGCTCATCCCCAGCAGGAAGGGAAGTCTGTACCTCAGTGACTTTCTTTTGCACAGGAGATGGAATGGGACTGTTCTCTGTACTCTCTGCCTCACTGTCACTGTTGCTGCCTTCTGTATTGGCACTGGTGACACTGGCTCCGCTAGGGTGACGCAATTTCTTCTTCTCATCTCTGGCCTGGTTCTGATGTTTGTAGTGAAGCACAGCCTCAAAGTTCATCACTGCCCAGGCATGCCAGGCCTGCCAATGGGGGAGCAGAATATCATCAGAAATCCCAAGATGATGAAGCCTCTACACAGCACCCACTTTCTAGCGATTAAAGGATCTCTGCTGCAGCAAATTAAATACTGTCCATATCCCTGTGTGCTCTGCTCATCAAACTGAAGAGCTAAAATTCAGGATAAGAGAAAGTGGGAAGAAAGGAAATGTAAGGAGGGGACAATGGGGTACGGACAGAAGAGTGATGTGTAGGCTGCCCAAGGGAATGTCTGGTCTCAAATGTGTAGGGACTCTGAAGCCAGAAGCAACTTTGAGAACTAACTGCGGAAATTCTGTAGAATTACCACGCTTCATGGAGCAAGCCTAAACACTTCCCCATGGATTAGTTTCCCTTGTTTACCAAACCAACCATAATTAACCCACAGGAGAAAAGATCCCAATTGAGATAGCATGAGCTGAACCAAAGTTCCACTCCACTGGTCTGTAAACATCAGCAATTTGACAGGTGTCTAGGATTACTTGTACTGGAGTCAGTGATACACCAGTGTCTATCCTAATTTACAAGGACAGAAGAGTCTATGTGCCACATAATATTGTATTGCATTGTATTTTGGGATACGGTACTCATGGTGCCTTTCCAGTTTAGCATTGAGTTCTCTCCTTGGCTACCTTGTACCAGTTGCGGTCATGCTCCGTGGAGGCACTGTAATACTGCAAGACTTTGGGTATGGTGCTTTCATTAATGCCTTGTAGATTAAGCTGCCATTCGCCCAGTTTCAGGAAACACCTGAAAAAGTCAGGGAGACTATTAACCCTACAACAGAACATGCACTAAGAAATCAGACTGTCAGTTTAAAATGCAGAATTTTTGTCCAAGGTCTGAGAAGAAATTTGACCTGGAAATCCACCCACTAAGCCACCTTTAGAGATGGGGAAGAGCTACTCTTTAATTAGATCCAGAGGGGTAGCTCTGTTAGTGTAGTTCAGCAAAACAAACAAGGAGTCAGGTGGCACTTTTAAAGACTAACAAATTCATCTACCGCATGAGCTTTTTGTGGGAGAAAATCCCACTTCGTCAAACACTTGAAGCTGTAATTACTCTGCAATTAGAGCCCCTCATGAGGGTCAAAACTTCACAGGTCCTGTTCCTACCACTAACTAAACTCTACCACTAACTTGTTTCAGCTCTGGGCAAGTCAAACTCTCTGCCACTTAGTATACCCAGTTCTATAACGAGGATAATAAATCTTCCACAGAAACATCAGGAAGCTTAATTAATATTTATAAAAACGTTCCAAGATCCTAATATGAAAATCCCAATACAGGGGATGTCACTATATGAAGTACCTGATATCATGTACTGAATGGTCACATTTAAAAACATCAGATAACTCACAAAGGCCATCAGGACCAGCAGGAAAAGCCAGTCACTGGAGTACAGGGAGGCTGGTTTTGGCCATAGCCAAGAATCACCATTCACTCCTGCCCAGGGGACAGAAAATAAAATATTTTCATTGCAAGAGGAGGGGTATGACATTCGCAACAGGTTTAATGCCAAGGTCCTCCAGGAAGCTTTAAGTGCCATCATAATGCAGCCCAGATCTTTCTACATGTTGCAACTTTCAATGAGTGTTACACAGGAAAAATTCAGTGCTGACTCAACAGCTCTTGCCTTTCAAGCTAGTTCATTATAGCAGGTGTAGGAAGAGAATGGTTGCTTTAAAACCCTCATTCTGGAAATAAATATACTGTTAAGAAAAAATGCAGATCCCTTTTAAAGTTCTATTCAGCACTAAAACATCATAGTCTTTTGACTACTCAGTTTCTTACTCAAATTGGAAATGACAATCACCAGGTCCCAAAAACTTGGGTGGAAACCTGACATTTTTATTTCAAGTATTTTTTATTTAACACTATTTCTTAAAAGGCTGCCTCAAGCTGGGCACCCAGTTACCAACGACACAGCTACACCAAGTGCCTGAACTGCCAAAGCTTGAATGTGCCAGGCTGAGCCAACCATGTGGAAAGTGTTTCTTTCCTGCTGATTGGAGCCCTCCAAAAACAAAGAATTAGTCATGCTGGCTTCTTCAATCAATGAGCCACACTGTAGGAAAAATACAACCAGCTGCCTATGACAAACATGCACTTGTTTCAATGGTTTCTCAGTGTCATTAGTAACCTCTGTTATTCCGTGGAGCCTCTGAATGCAGAGGTTTAGCCACTGGAATTATAAAATTATATCTGACATAATACAACTGGCTTCTACTGGAGAAATGAAGACAAGTGGAATTATTATTCATGTATTTTCTGCAAAGATTCCACAACCACAGGATCTTTGCTGGCATCAGTAACAAGGTGCTGGACCTCAAAAGTCATGGTACGAACCGTGCCATAAGTTTGTGGAGCTCCTGCTTGTGCTGTTGGTCTTCAGTTGCAATAGCATGCTGTGCTTGTTGCTGCATTGTCTGCACAAAGTGCTGCATGTGCTGGAAGGCATCGATCTGCAATAGGATGTGGACAGTATGAATGTACAACTTAAATTTAATGCTAGTCTTCACTGAGTGTGGCAAATCAGATCAATCCTCCCAGCTGACTGATTGGGTCAGTGAAGACCTGCTCAGCCAAATCAGAAAGTTGACTTGATGAAGATCACCCTTGTAAGTAGAATAGTGCTGAGTCAAAAGGAGGGCATTTTCTTTTGACTCAGCTCACTTAAGATACCACGGTAAGTAGATGGTTTAAGGGAGATATGCAAGGTATTTTAAAATACTTTGTGTATTTCCCTTCAACTTCCTCTGAAATCCCACCACAGTGTAGACCTGCCTACAGCATCACAAGGGAGAAGGTGATCCCTTAGAAATATGGGTATTCATGGCAGCCAAAGCACACCTTAATTTTTCCTTGAACTATTTACAGCCATATGGAGTGACTTTACTTTATATTATGAAATAAATTCATTTATACATCCATGTTGTTTCATGGCACCAGTCAGTCCTTAGCATTCATGAACCCTGGATCATCTCCTCAAATCTGGCAACTGAACTGCAACTCAGGACTTAACTGCAACTTCCTTTCAGTGGACTCACCTTCATCTCATATAACCATTCAACCAAGAGTCTGGCTGAACAGTTGTGCCTTAGCATTGTGAAACTTAGGTGGCCTGACAAAGTCAACTCTACAAATGAGAGCCTTCAACTGAGAATGGTCTATTGCTTGGCCTGGAAAATTTGAGCCTGAGAAGCAAATAAAAGTCTTTCATCTGATTTGCCACAGGATATCAGAGCAAGCCTTAGATTATCTAGGACATCAATGAATGTAATCAGCACCCTCAAATTCACTTGGAAGCAAAGTGGTAGCGGACACAGAGACACATACTTACATAATCTGATGACCCACCAAATTTAGGAGAGGTTTTATGATCTGTAACTATGTTAAAATGGCAAACAGGTTGGTGGTACCAGAGATAATGGAAAATCCATCTATGACATTTAACTGCTTGAGAAAACTGGTTCAAGGAAACACTGCCTTTGGAAACCTGCAGCTTCTGGGGCTTCCCTCACATTCTCAGCCTGGTTCGGAGTGAAGTATTTTAGATCTTTACTAGTTGAAATAGCCAAACTTTGCTGTACTTTGTTTTGGAAGCCTCATGGAAAAGCATATTGTTTTGTTTTCTGATGGGTTACAGAGAGACTAGTGCTGAAACAGTTCTCAATAGCAGATTTGGGAAAAAAAAATACTTCCAATTAACTGAAAAAATATTAAAAGCAAGAAAAAATGAAGTTAAGGTTCAAACAGTGTGTGCATTCCACTGGAAGCAATTAAAGCTAAAGACCTTGAAATCTAAAAGGTCACTTCAGGTCAGAAACTGCACATGTGCTATTAAGAGGCCAAATTATTTCTTTTCCGTCTAAGAGAGTGAACATTCTTCTCATTAATGGAGCTATTTAAGAGGGTGAGACAGAAACCACCTAAACTGGAATGATTCATCAGCTCAGTGAAAATGTCAGCCTCTCTTTTCAGCATGCTGAATTCAACCAACCAACAGAAAAAAGATTTTTAATTGAGAGGCAGAACATGGAAAATTGTCATGCAGCTAATTCAAACACAGGGATAACAGAGGAACCTTCACATGGCTAATAGCATACACATTCCCATCAAGTACCTGTCAGTAAAATGGAGTTACTTTTCTGCTGAATGTAACTAATGTCAAACTAAAAAGGGTGAAGGCAAGCTTAAAAATCTGATGCTCCCACCACCCTTTGCTAACCAAACATGGCATTTTTCCCTCAGTCATCATACAGAATAAAACTCCTCTTTTTCAGATGACATTAATTGTAAGGCAATGTACTCAGAATCAAAATGGGTAGTTTATTTACACAAGTGGATTCATAAATCAGTGTGCTGTTTTGCAGTAGGAGGAATTTTTCTGGCCTGAAGTAGCTGGCAAAAGTCTTTGTTAAGAGTGGTGTTGTGGGATTCATTCCCTCATTGTACCAAATTTGTGAGAAAGATAAAATTAGTTTCAAGGTGTTGAGTGGAACCTTGCCAACTAGCTCTCATTTTGTCTTTTAGTGAATTTGGGAGGCAGATAGCTAACAACCTCAAAGTTTCAGGTAAGTTTTAACTTCACTTCAAACCAGAATCTGGCAAGAGAAAAGTCAGCCTTCTACTACTACAAGTCTGCACTAAGTCACGTAGAGTTCCACACTGAGGTTACATGACTGGTGATACGATATCCTACAAACAGCCATGTGTCCATGAATTCTATTTCTCAGATTCTTAATAAAAAAAGACCCATTTGATCATGTAGTCCATCCATTAGCAATACAAGAATGTTTCCTACTGCACATTTTCAATGTTTTGTCCTGATAATCACAAGCATCCAAATTTCCTAGACTGCAGTCCCTGTCACACTGTAACTTGGCTTCTTCTATGACAGTGCTATAGCTCTAGTCTGCATTTCAAAAATCAAGTACTTTGATTTAAAAGGTGAGCGAAAAGCCTGTTTAATAGTCATGGGTCCACATACAGAACATAGCTCATAACCAATGCTGAAACTTGCGTATAGTTCTAGGACAGGGGTTGGCAACCCAAAAGATAAGAAAAGCCATTTTAAAAAATTTCTTCAATAACCAAGTGTTTTTAGAGCTGCAATGGTGTAGCCTCCTCATTGGGGGGGGGGGGGGGGGATTTGGGAGCTGGGCCAGGGCACCTGCTGCAGGATCCTCTGGTGGGGAGATATGGGGGAGGGAGCCTGGAACCAGGAGTGGGCTCCCAGCAGGATTCCCTCAGTGGCAGGGGGAGCCCAGAGTCAGGCACAGGCCACCCACAGGGTCCCCTGGTGGCAGGAGGGGCCCAGAGCCACAAGAGGGCAGCCAAAGAATTGCATGCAGCTCTGGAGCCACCGGTTGCAGACCCCTGTTTTAGGATTAGTACTCTCCTTGGGGTAGGCATTGCTAACACAGCACTATAAAAATGATCAAAACTTCACAAGCTAGAAAGAGAGAGGCATAGCACCAAAGAGGCTCTATAGCAAGGGTGTCAACTCATTTGCTATGGCAGGCCAGATATGACTTAAATGTACTTCAAGTGGGTCATACGTACCATCAGTTGAAATACTAGGCCCTATACTCTTATGGCACTGTGTGGTGTCAGGTATGTGCGACTGTGCTCCGCAATACTGTGAGACCACACACACTCTGTTTGGGAGAGACTGTGGTATTGCAGAGCACAGTCTTACATAAATTTGTAATGAATAAATAAAATAATTAACAACAAAGACTTGAAAACACATTTTTTTCCTCTATTAGTCTGAATCCAAGCATCAATTCTTTCATCTCCACACTGCCTGGGCAGTGGCTAGCAGTTGGTTGCACATCGTGATACCACAAGATCAAATCCTCTTTCTCTCTCTTAGGTCTAGTGGAGCGCAGTCTCATACACTCAGCGCTCTGTGATGTTGCGAGATCTGTGTACACTCTTGCAGCACTGGAGAGCACAAGGTATGCAAGGCTATACTCTGTCTCTCTCTCTCTTCAGCAGAGAGAAAGGTCATGTGGTATCGTGGAGCACAGCCACACGAACTCAGCACTTTGCATTGTCATGACACTTGGCACACTTGTGGCATCGCAGAACACTTAGTATGCAAGACTGCACTCTACAATAACACACTCTCCCTAAAAAAGAGAGCATGGTCTTGTGGTATTGTGGAGCACAGTCTTGCATACTCAGTGTTCTGCGATGCCACAAGTGTGCCAAGTGTCATGACAATGCAAAGTGCTGAGTTCGTGTGGCTGTGCTCCACGATACCACAAGACCTTTCTCTCTGCTGAACAGAGAGAGAGACAGAGTATAGTCTGTTGCAAGACTGACACTCTTGTGGCATCACAAAGCACTGGGTATGCAAGACTGCACTCTGCAATACTGCAAGATCACATACGCTCTCACTCTCGCTCTCTCTCTCTCTCTCTCTCTGTGTTAGGGAAACAGCGTGGTCTCACAGGTTGTAGTCGTGGGCTGGATGAAAGAGGTTCACGGTCATGTCCGGCCTCCAGGCCGACTGTTTAACACCCTTGATTTATGATGCAACAAAGAGAGGGAACAGTTCAGGCATGGAAGTAAGTGCCTCTGACCCTGCCCTCCCTCTCCTTCAATCTTCACTGGCTTCTTCTATCATGTCATCCTGAAGCACCTTGCTCTCATGGCCCTCCAAAATCCTGTCTCAGCCGTCTTCCCCTGCCTTTATACCCGCTTACTCTCTCCCTCTCTCATCTGTCTGCCACACAATCGTCTCTCCAACTGCTTCTCTTACTATGTGTGTGCCTTCTTTCATGTGGGTCTCTACAATGGCAACAGTCTCTCACATCTTGCCTACCAAGTACCCTCTTTTCTCCATAACAGATCAAGTAGAAAACTCCATAGCATTAATCAGAGGTTCCCTTTCCCCTTACACAGGCCATCAGTGGAGTTGAGAGATACCAGTAAGCATCTCCATGACAGATTAATACCATGGAGATACTTCATGGGCATGTATTGAACAGAGCAGGAGACAGCCTCCATGCAAAAGTGAGTTAACTTTATTCTACACAATGGCAGCTCCTTCTCCTTTTTACATTTAAGTGAAGAGTTTTTAGGCTAAGTGTTGGCAAATGGCACAGTCCTAGAGCTGGCAAGCCCAAGGACAGAAAAAATGAAAAGGATGTGACAGAACATTCAAGAATAAACAAAGGCTTTAATCTTTATTTTTTAAAAAAAGATAAGTCATCCCAGTCTAAAGCTTACTGGATTTGAGTATGTAAATTCTCTCTGTGTTGCAATGTTAGAACATTCATCCCAAGCTCCTCACAGCCAACTTATTTCCCTGACAAAGCCCTATGTACTTTCCAGCTGTCTCTTGGAGAGACATTTTAATCTACTGAACATTTTCATCTATGCCCTTCAAGGAAAAGAAAGAGAAAAAAAAAAAGCTTATTTGGCCTTGTCTTTATTGAGGTTGCAACTATCTTCTTGTTTCTTTACTGGTCACCACAATGGGGTACATGTGCGACTGGCTGACCATAATTACGGGGCAGTTTGTCATGACGACAAGCTTGTTCACTCCATCAGCCTACAGCTCCGTCCAGGGGATAGCCAGATGAGCACAAATGGGCCTGTTCTGGCGGATGGCAACTTCAATATCCCTGCAATGGTGTGGCTTAGTAGTGAACCTGGTACTCAACATGTAGGTAAAAAGCCTGGCAAGGGCAACAACTACCACTGGCAATTAAGCTTCTCTGTGTCTCTGAGGAAATTGCTGCCTCATTTATTAAAGGGTACTTTCGATCAAAGGAGAGCAAACTGGGTCACGTCCTCTGTGTTCCTTTAGGACTTTTAACAGAAATTTTGAAAAAAAATTCCCAAACAAAACCAAACATCAACAAGAGCCTTTTTTGGATCAGCTCATCACCACCAGCTGCAGCCCTAGTTTTGTTCCTTAGAAACCAGAGAACTAATAGCTGTGACACTGCAAGAAAATGAAGATGGAGCAACAGAGAGTGGAAAGGATTTTGAGGCTCTAAACAACACGTACCTTGCGTGCACTCTTCCACATGTGTTTCATGTAGGCATAGGTCACTTGGGGATGAACGGTCGGCAATGGGTGATCCAGCTGCCGAGATGGGTCCACTCCCAGGAGTAGCACCAGCGTTTTGTGGGCCAAAGCCTTGAAAGAATGGCATAGAAAAAAAAGAGGTTATATCAAGCTTGCACTCACCTCTACACTCCCTTGTTCATAACAGTTTCTAATGACGGCCGCTTACAGTGACATTGCTCCTCTGAACTAAGGATGAAATAGGCAGATAATGTCATGCAGAAAGTGCAGCTGAGCATTAGAACATGAGTAAGGTGGCACTTCCACTACATGCCCCGTGGGTTGCCTTAACACATGTTCTAGTACGCAGTTGCACTTTCTGCATGACATTACTTGCCTATTTCATCCTTATATCAGTGTATAACATCTGATTAGCTGTTTTGCATGATCACTGTGGAAAGTATCCCCAGGTCACACAATCTCTCCCCATACCTGGTGTTAGCATGTCATCATTTATTCCAATTTTCTCAGCACAGAACCCATTTCACAATAACCATCAAACCAGAGGTTATGGACTGAGCAAGAGAATGTTAGCTCAAACTATTTAGAACAAACTTCTGTGCTCAAAGACCATATGCGACATGTAACAAATTGTGAGAAAGCAGTAACCAATTTTAGCAATACACAGAGGAGAGGGATGTGATTTGGTAAAATGTAAGAGCTAACTGCTACCGCTGTTACCTGCATTGAGGCTTGTGAAGAGATACATGCTCCGACAGTCTGATTTGTATTTCCTCTATTTACAAGGACAACCCCTCAACATACTGTATGTTTTCTCCTGGCCCTATATGTTATGTTTACACATTGGCAGCCAATAATGAGTGGGCATTCTTTGTGGTTTAATAAATACTGAGGTTACTACTCAAACTAGGAGTGATACTAACATAACTATCTAGATGTTACATAAAGTGCAATGCAAGAGCCAAGTGTTACTAATGCTATTACACTGAAATTTTCTGACACAGTAGGGAACAGAAGTTGGCTGAAAGTCTCTCTTAGAATGACTATATGTCCCCTGATGACAGTAGCTTCTCCACAGAACTCTGACTCTAGGCTGGCTGCAGTTTTAGGCACTTCAGAACCAATCTCCTTCTAGGTTCACTGGTATCCTCTAGACAGCAAGAGTGTTTGGAGAGGTCCATGCAGGGGTGTTGCTTGTGCCGGGCTTGTGGGACTCAAGCCCCAAGTTCCAGCGCGCCAAGCCCTGGGTCTTTTCTGGGGCCAGCGGCACTCCAGGGTCCATGGCCAATGTGGCACCAAGAAGCTGAGCGTCTTGAACGTTGTAATTGAGACTTGGGGTTGACCATACTCACCAGTCTCCCACTCTTGCCACACAGGCTGGCATATTTGAGCCAAGTTCTCATGTCCTCGTGAGGGTTGACAACGAGAGACCGGACCATAAGTATTCTCTGCCAATCCTCTACAATCCGCTGGCAGCCCTGAGAAAAGAAGTACAGACAGAATCTATTAAAGTTCTCTTTTCCTTTCTTTCCATAACTGAAAGCCCAAAGAGCCACTTCCCAAGATCAGAGTGATTTCTGTATCCCTACTTCCCAGCAGACAGAGGCGTGGCACTAAGTAGCTGCATTCTTAACATTGTGATGTGTGAATGAGTCCGAGTCTCATACTCAATAGTTAGGACTGCATTAAATGTCTGCTGGGTGTCCAAGTCTAAAGATGTTCTCTAATGGGAAAAGGAGAGAGATCTTTTACAGCAGAAACAGATCCAAAAGGAGTGTAGTTACTTCTGTACGACCAAAACAACACGGCAAGGGTTTCACAACATTTCCGAACACAGGTTCAAACTTTATTTTTGGTTTCAACACTGACTTGTTCCAATATCAGAAGGTACAAAAACAGAAAAGTTTTGAAAGCTGCAACAAGGTATTTTTGTTATTGCCCTTTTCGTTCCCCATACTTGTTGCTGGTTTTTACATATGCTGAAGTGATTTAGTTGCTATTCTGCCAGAAATTACATTGCCAGCTGCGGAGCTGCTAAAGCAGGCCCTGTCTCATTATGGTCTACCCACGCTGAATGCCACAAAAGTTTGAAGTCCAACAGGGCAGATAAGGCAGGATCTGGCCCTGAAACTGAAGGGTGCATGTATGCCTCCAGAGGCCTAGGCTTTGTCTACACTACAAAATTAAGGCAATCTAAGTTAAGTTGATGTACAGCCACCACAATAATTTCTGTTAGATGATTTGGCGGAAGGTTTGTTTGGGCATTCGGAGGGAAGCATGGCTCCCAAGGGCAGGGGGGCTCCAACTGTGAGTCCTGCATGGGGCTGACAGCTCAAGCTGTTGGCCCCAGGGCAGAGGGTGCTACAAGTGTCTGTGCCCCCCAGTGTTCTACCCAGTTAAGTCAGAAATGCTTCTCATGGGCATAAGCACCACACAACCAACAGAGAGGGCATAGTGTGGACGTGAACCACCGCAGTAATTACTGGATAGAACACTGTGGGGCACTGACACTTGTAGCACCCTTTGCCCTGGGGCCAACAGCTTGAGCTGTCAGCCCCATTCAGGACTCACAGTTGGAGCCCCCCTGCCCTTGGGAGCCATGCTTCCCTCCCAATGCCCAAACCAACCTTCCGCCAAATTATCTAACAGGCATTTTATATTTATTAATAACACACTATAAAAGGTAGAAGAACTGTATGTACTGTTTTCAGGACCGTAAACAGCTGTACTCATAGACATTACTCCCACATCACACTCAGCCTCTCCTCTCCAGTGGAATGTTCTCTCAGCTTTTCCAGACAAGAACACAGTTTGGAAGCAAAACGCATTGTCACAGCTTCCTAAACAGTTGAAATGTTCACAGCAATAACAGGTAAACACCCTTCAGGGTGGAGGCCCAGACAGCAGTGAGAACTCTCTCTCCAGATGGAAAACTGAAGTTCAGTGCAGTTTGATCACTTCATTCTGATAAATTTTTTTTTTTCCCCAGAGAGGAACATCTCTTTAAACAGTGGTAGGAAGTTCAGCATGTGCTACTAGGCCTTCCTTCTCATAGGAAAGCTCATTACAGAAAGGATATCTACTCAAAATATTTAGATGGCCTTAAGTCCTGTGATGTGTTTTGTAATGCGTCTCTAGGCAGGAGATGCATTAGCTTTCCAGTGGAATTGTTGAAAGCTCCATTACTTGGGGCACTTAGAAGTGGACAGGATCAATGTTCCCTGCGAGCTCTGTGGGCAGGTGGGTGGGTGCGCAGCCCCCATTGCACACCCGTCGAGGGAACAATGCCAGCCATGCACAGCTGGCAGCCGCAGCCCCTACCTGGTTGGAAGATGTGGTCTTCTGGCTGGCAGAGACCTTTCTCCAGGCTGGGAGTTTTTAAAACTCCCATCCTGAGTGTGTTCAGTCCGAGTATGCTCAGGGCAGGAGGAGCAGCCTGTGGTCTGGCTGCTCTGGCAGCTAGGTAAGAGAGCCCTGGGGGTAGGGACTGGGGACACATGGGCAGCCTATGGGGAAAGGATGCAGGGACTTGGGGGAAGGCGGGTTCAGGCAAGCGGGGGGAGGGGGGGAATGACTGGGAGAGTGGGCGGGGAGTTAGGGTGGGAGGAAGGGATCAGGCCAGCTCTGGGGGTGAGAGTGGGGGGACTAGGAGAGCGGATGTGTGGGTTAGCCTCACAAATTGGTTTTCAGTGAACACCATACCTTGCTCAGCTGAATCAGCAGCTTAGAGGGAACATTGGACAGGACACATCTGTCGAGGCTTTCCCCCCACTCTGGCACTCTGAGCGCAGAAGTTGGGGGCCTGTAACAGGCCTTAAAACCTGGTCTTAAAATTCTCCAAGGCCACCAATTCCTGGCCTCGGAGTAGTATTGTTGCCACCATGCAAATGCAAGAACCTCTTGAAAACCCAGGAAGGTACACTTGGGAATTCCTTCCTGTGAGGTGTCCTCAAATCACTTTTATTCCTCTCTCAGGAGTGTTTGAACCCCAGCTGGGGTATGAGTTGGAACTGGGACAGAATCCCCTTTAGTAGCTGGCTGTGCAGTCTCAGGCACAGGCACACAAACCTCTTGCCTTTCAGGACACAGAACCAGAGCTTACTTTAAAAGGGTAAAATCTTTAACAAGAAGAGATAAGAAACACAGAGTTGTTTCTTTGGGATTTAACTTGGGTAGTTACAGGGTAGTGGAAGGGGGTATATGTGCTCAGCACAGAGAAATCCAAAGAACAAACCAAAACCAAAGAAGTACCCTGACCATGTCTAAGTAAACATTCTGTGTTCTATTCACACCTGGTCAGTTACAAACTGAGATTATCTTTGGCAAGGATGTTGCTGGATCCTTTCTCAGGCCTTTCTACCTGGCCCTCCTCCTGATCCTTCCAGGAGCTCTGCTGCCACCAAACAGGAACAGGCAGGGCTACTGCTCCAATTCAAAAACCAGTGCTTTGTTCCTACTGGCTCCCCTGGGACTCACTGACCAGGGTGTTAACCCCTTCCTCCCCAAGCTTACTACAACATCAATGGAAACTGCAGGGAATCATCTTGCACTGCCCAAGTGAAGTGGATAAGGTGACCTAAAATGCTGGGAAAGACAAGCTGGGTGAAGTAATATCTTTCATTTTGCCATCTTCTATTGATGAGAGAGCGAAGCCTTCGAGCTTACACAGAGCTCAGGTCTAGCAAAGAATTCTGCGTAAGCTAGATAGCTTGTCTCTCACACCTACAGAAGTCAGTCCAATAGCAGATATTACCTCACCCACCTTGCCATCTAATGTATTAGGGCTGACACCACTGCATACAGGAAATTTCTATCACTCTTTGAACATAGATGCAGTCTCCTGTCTGTCAGTATTACTCAACCCAATCATTCCATTGTGTGGCATTAACAGAATATTCACAAACATTTAACATGAAGATGAATGAAAATAGATGAGATGTGTACTAACCTAATTCTCTCAAGCTAGACACAATATTTGGACAAGTAGCCTTGCAAGTTTTACTAAAATCTCTACTCCATAAGACCTTTCTTTAGAGCCTGCTTTGCAATAGGTAAATTTGAAAGATCCCATGTCAGGCTTTAAAATGAGAAAATACACCATTTGGGTGGCTACAGGCATTAAATACTTGCTTAGAACTTGCTTGGGACACTTCTATAAAGAAGGCGGGTTGTGATGGATTCCTCCAACAGAAGCTGTAACTACGCACATATTTATAGCCGATTTACCTGCAGTCTCTCCCACCATATCTGGCGGATGATCTCGCGCCGCTCTGGTACAAGTTTATACTGAATAACTTCTTCCAGTTCAGACAGCATCTGGCAGGACACCATAGCCTGAAGGGAACAATCACATTCCATCAATCAATGCACAATGAATCCAGGACTAGAGATCAGTACTTGGCCTCCAAATTTTGGTTTATTTACTGGCCAAGATGGACATACAGGCAAATACCTTATAAATATCTTGATAATCTAGATTTTCCTCAAACGGCTGATATAAAGAACCTCCCCAATTCTGATTTGTGTGGGAGGGAGAACTACATAGAATTTCATCTCCACTTGCACTTGACTCTGAGACTTTCCTTCTAAACCTTGACCTGAAGGATCATTTTCAACAGGGCTAGGAGAAGCTTGGCTTTTCCACACACAGACAGAATGAATAGCAAATCTTGAGCGGACAGAGGTAAGGGTTAGTAGGGGGACCTAAGTCCCAATGTTCAGTCAAAAACATTTTGCTCACTCTGCTTCTCAATGGATTCAGACCCTTTTCTAAACAACCCCAACCCTTCACATAAAAGCCATTTAGTCTGTAAGTCCGTGTGGCCTGCATAGGCTTTTATATTTGATACACAAAGACAGCCAGGAAGATCTGAACTTACAAATAACCTAAACTAATCTGAAGGTATATGCCAGATACTCACTCCATAGGCCCGACTATAACTCTCTCCTGCCATAGCCGTCAGCTCAGCATCCAGCAGGTCTCTGGCCTTATCAATGCACTGAAACGGAAGTTGAGACTTCAGTTGGTGGGCCTTGTACAAACACAGCAACAGTTCACACCAAACACTTAACAGTCCCCTCTCTGTTCTCCCACAAGGAAGGTTGGAGGACAGTCACCTATAGTGAGAATTAGCTCTAAAATGGAAACTAACAGAAAACTGGAGAATCCAATGGTGAGTACAGGGGAAAAAATGGGACTTGCATTTATAATCTAAACATGAGTGCAGTCAATGGAAGCTTGGATTTGCTACAGTCCCTCATACATAAACTGTGTCACCAGTGTTTACAGAGCTTTTGACTTCAGGGTCTTTGCAAAGCCTCAGGAGGTTTGGTTCTTTGATAATGTGCAGTTACCTATGATGGACATTACAGTTCTATAAGCCCCAGTCAGTTTTTATGAATTTTACAGAGCCTGCAAATGCCACATCTCTCAGTGCAAATAAGACACACAATGCCTGAAACAAGGGTCCTGCTACCATTCATTATATAATTTTTCATCAGTAGTTTTTCCATTTCAGAATCTTAAAGGTTAATTTCTGACCCTAGGTTGTTAAACACTCAGCTCCTTTCCTTGTGTATAACACTCAAGATGTATAAAGGTTCTGCCAGGGCAGGCTCTATTACTCCTTTACATAATTCTGTAAGTCAGCCTTGAATTCAGAGAAACACTACACAGTTTACTTTGAAAGTAACCTGCTTACTTCACACCTACAAAGGGAAGATGTTCCCTGTGAATTATGTCAGTAAACGTGGTTTTTCTCAGCAAATCGTTTTCTTCTCCTTATGCCTAGTCTCACTCTATGGCTATTCTACAATCAAGTTGCGGACACAGAATGTTGCAGACACAGTTAAGCTATTTTAGATCTGGCTATCTCAAATAACTAGCAGGGAAGCCACAGAAGCATGGTGGCAGAAGGGGTTGTATAACCCCACCCAGGGTTATGTATTCAAGTGACTAGCCTGTGTTGCTGCAGTTTCACTACTACTGTTACTGGAGTTAGCTACATCCAAATTAGTTTATGTATGCCTCTACATGCTGCAGTCACAACTCTAATCACAGTGTAAACGTATTCTCAGGATTATAGATTTCTCATTGCTGAAAGGAAGACTGGTGTACAGGAGATGCACAAGAAAGTAAAGCTGGGCCATGAATCTAAACCAAGAAGTATGGGGTGCAATGCAGCATTTAGATTCATTAACACCACTCTGAAAAGGATCAGCAGATACAGGAATGCACAAACTGAGAAGGAGATACTGCTGTGCATGTCTCCAGCCACCAGTGCTCTTCACTGAACACACTTTCACAAAGTGATTACCCAGATAGGAAGCTTTCTAGGACTTCCTGCTACTTGCCAAGAAGACACAATAGTGCCACAGACACTTGCGTACAACTAAGGCAGCTTGCACTCTTCAACATTTGAACAAAGTTGCCTCTACACAGATAGTGCACTATTCCTGGGAACGTAAACTGGGCAATCAGGGATAAAAGTTTCAACTTGAAGCACACTGTTAACAGTTTCATGGGTTATGGCTAATTATTGCTGTATAATCTCAGGGCAGGATTTACAGAAGTAAAGTCACAAAGGAAGGTACTTACTTGCTGAGCCAATGAGAAGAGGTCTTGATGCAGTGCCAGCACGGCCCTGTAGAAGGCACCATCATGGGTGTCCCTTGGAATCATGCAAGTGTATTCCTCCATGCTATCCCACTGACCTGTGGAGATACGTGTACCATAGCACTGTAGATGATGCCGTATCCCTCCCTGCGGAACAGTGCTAGAACTAGACTACAGTGTTAAGCACCAGGTAATGTTTGTTAGATATACCCTGCCAAAAACACCCTGTGGGATTTCATATACTGTTCTCTAAGGTGGCTGCCTTGAGATGCCAGAGGGAACCTCAGAAGACCCTTCACTTATCTGAAATCCCCCATTATCCAAAAGACCCATCCTACATGTAGCATTTTCATTAGTTCAAATATGAGGAATTTTTCAAACTGATACTCCCCTTTTTATATAAATAAAGAGTAGCCTACTCTAAAAAGTGGCACATTGGAGGCCAGGTGGGCACTCTTATTTACTCTGTCCCATAACAAAAGAAAAAAATAGTTGAGGAAATTAAAGAGGCAACAAACCTAAAAGATTAAAAGTACTTCTTTAATGCACCATACAATCTAACCTGAGAAAACTGCTGCTTCAGGATACCCTTAAACAGCCTACCAACTTCCTAAAGAGATATAGATCATGTATATGAAAAAGAGAAACATCTGCATTACACTAACCATGAAAAGTACAAGAGTTATCAGGTCTGTTTCAAGGAATGAACTGGCCAAAACTATTTCTCTCATTGCATGTTATTACATACTTCACAGGGGTTCTAAGACTTCCTCTGAAACATCTGGCACTGGTTACAACTTGTGACCAGACACTGGATTAGCTGGATTACCAGGCTCTTCCAGGAAGGCAATTTTTATGTTTGGAGCACTGGAGATGACTGCTTTAGGCGCTCTGCATTAAAAAAATGGGAGAATCACTCATGGAACAATGCTCTGAGTGTTCTGCTATACAGGCATCAAGAAGTGAAGATGCTTCAAATGAATATTTTTTCACCTCTTTCCCAGTGAAAATACCCATAGCAAAGCAAGCATTACAATAGTCTGCCTTCAGAAGGGACAGCTAACTTCATGGTAATGTCCTGTTCTGATGTCTGAAGTTCTCGTATCCTTTGTGATAAAATAGCTGCAGTGCAAACTTAACCATTGGGCTCTTGCAAAGATAAATGTTTTTCTAGAACATTTGACTGCATTTAGGTGTTTCATAAAAGGGGAAGATTACTCTCACTGGATGATGCCAGGCAGGCATGTACAGCTTTGAAGTTGGTGAACAAACAGTTCATAAAACTAGTGATATCACCTAAAGCTAATTTCATGTACAAAATATATTACATTTTAAATGTAGTCAGCAGTGGTCAAAGGGTACTATATTAATCCATCTATTATTATTCAGCCCTGAAAAGGCACCTCTGTGTTATCTGAGAGTGCACTGGAAGTTTCTGCTTAGAAGCAGCTTTCATCATGGGTTTGACCATTATTACTTCATATCACACTGTAAACAAGACTGCTCCCAGTCTAAATGTTTTCTCTTATCTTGTGATTCAGACATCTTAAAAGATATGTTACACCTGAGCACATTTCTGACTTGTTACCTCACACCATCTCACGAGCAAAGTTGGAAGGGATACATTACCTAAACCCCAAGCAGCAGCAGCAGCCATCCTAGCCATCTTGGCTTGAGTTTCATCATTTACCAGAGTCCACTTTTCACAGCACTGCTGATGAAGCTGACCCCTGAGAGGAATAATTTAGTTCAGATTAGTGAAAACCTCCTTGCTGGGTTTTGCTTTGTGTGACAACCACCTGCCAAGGTGTCCCTTATACTGAGGTTTCAGAGAAGTTTTAAAAATTTCTTGTTTTTAAGCAGCTGGGTTGTGGTTTTCGGACTGACCGCAGTATCTTGTTCTAGGCTGGAGCTGCCAGCTCAGGTCTTTAAAATAATTTTTAGTGGCTTCCATGGAATAAGAACAATCTTATACCTAGATTATTTTTGCTGATCTAGCCCCATCAATCCTCTTTCATGTAGAAGAGAAGAAGGTTTATTGCTTCCTTTTTGGAAAGTGCAGAAATATAGCATGGTTTGGGCAATGAGTGTCATTTACCTTCAGGAGTATCTCAACAACATATAACCTGAAGTAGTGAAAAATTATTGTAAAAACTGAGCTGTTTCACCCTAGAACAGGATATTACATTAAATCCAGGAATTAAAACCCACATGCTTAAGCAAGGGATATTTAGCATGTCTTTGGAAACCTCGTTACAAAAGGACACATATGATGAATGAGTTCTGCCCAGTTCCTGGTTTCCAGGTTTGTCAAACATTTTAGATAAAAACACTATGGGAACTGCATGTTTCAAAAAGTGCAGCTACAGCGTCAGTTACAGCAAATAAGGATTAGGATTCTTCTCAATGGGTCCTTCAAGGGGACTCTCCAATCTTCACCTTTAGTTGAGAGAATGGTCCAAAATGATTTCACAGCCTTAACTGCTGTTGATCACTCCAGTTATTCTGCATGTTGAATATTTCCTAGCCTAGAAAGTCTGTAGCAGCAAAGCAGCTGTCAACCATGAGGGAGACCAACCTGCCTTCTCATTGCTCTTCTCTAGTCCCAGTAAGGAAGATGAATTAGTCAACACTGAGAATGGATGAGCTGCCACAGGCAAGACAGTCATACTGACAGCTTAATGGTCCAGGAAAAAACAGCAGCAGCAGTGAATCAGTATTCAATATGAGCTAGTACAGAAGTGTAGCTCCTGCGGACATAATTATACCAGGGAACAAGTGACTAGGCCTGCCTTAGCTGCATTTTCAAACTGTCACTGTACAGCATGCTGAGAATAGCAGCATGATGCTGAACCAATTGTAGAACTGTAAGACACTATTAAGCAAAAACAAGCACAACAAATAGCGAAGTTCAACTCTGCACCAGAAGAGAGAGAGCGCAGCACTAAATTCTCAAACTCGGGATTGTAAAATCATGGTCAAAAGGAAGGAGGTGGCTATGTGACTGTCCCACTATTGCGTTACCAGAAATATTTACCTTGCCTGATAGTGACGTAAGTGTGCTTTAAGTACAGAGCATACTAACTTAGCTCTTTTTGGGTACTTAAAAGTGCAGTTCTTCCGTGGTGTATGCTGCCAGCCTTGCAAAACCAACTATTTTGCCATAGGAAAAATGTCTATTTACTTTTAACTTTGCCACAAGCATGTTAACTTTTACATTCCAATGGCATTCTGATTCATAACCTTAGTGTTGTCCTGATGCAAGGATTTGCTTTTAAGATGTAAACATAAAAGTTACAGCTCTCTTTTACACGCGCACACACACACCATATAAAATAAGTAGTCATATACTGAGAGAGTCAATTCAGTTTCAGCTTTCCAACTGAGTTCTGGAGTTGGTGCCTATCCTGCAACAGTTGATTTATCGTAGGTATATGACATCAAGAAGGGCAGGAGAATGCTCCCTGCTGTGTGTTTTTTTTTTTTTTTTTTTTAACAAAGAGTCAGGTAGTTGCTTGCTAAGGTTCTTAGACTATCTCTTGTTCTACAACTCAGCCTTATGTGTATACTTCAAATAGATGGCTACGATCCCACGTTTATGTAGGAAAGAAGATGGCTATGGAATGTGTATGATATATAGAATGCTTTAGGAAGACAAGTCCTCTAAACTCCCTGGTCTCTCCCATCTTCCATCTGTTGGAGTCACTAAAGGAAGCTGTATCAGGACAGAAAGGATAAAAGCTTCCTCTCTGATGTAGGAATAGTGCCCTGTTGCTTTCTTCCCAACAGACCTTAGTCAAGTTAAAAGAAACTTAGCTGGAAGCTGCATCATTTAAGAGAAATCTTACTTTAGAGAAGTAGTAGTCCATAGCCAGGAAAGAAGAAGCTGTTCTAAACTATGAACAGGAATATACTTAAATTTTATACAGAGCTCTTTAGTAAGGAAATAAAATAAAACATGGAGCTGTTAAGCTCACATATCCAAATGCAATCACAGGCTGATGCTCAAAACTTTTCAAGACTTTTACCTGATACTAAAAAAAGTCTACCAACAATGGACGTATTGCAATATCTTTGTGAATTTTGCTTCACTGTGGCCAGTTATACAGAAGAGAATCATTTGTTGTTCAGGAGAACTGGATTATGGAATAACCTAGTTCCTCTTACTAGCAACAGTTTCCTCCCATCTCTCTTCAACATTCAAGTCTTCATATACTGAGTCTGACTTCCTTTCCCATCCTTTTTCCACCAAAAGAGCAGCAGTAAAGGTAGAATTATTTAAGCAGCTATGTGAATGTAACCATAGGACAGAATTTTTGGGATTCCAATAACATTGCCTGCATATCAAATGGTGCAGGACCATTACCCCATCGGTACACCTAATACACATGACAAACATTATCTGGAGGATAGAGTTGGTCCCTTGTATGCCAGGAAAGGGTTGATTGTAAGTCAGAACACTAGGATTCTCTCTCCTCCTGCAGACACAGGGGTTCATAGCTCTTATAGTCAAACATTTTTTCAGAATAAATTTCTCCCCCAAAAGTAGGAAAACAGATGATTAATCCCAAAGGATGCTTTATTAAAAACACACTTTCTACAGAAGGGAAAAGTTGCATCATTCAACCCTGGTTGGAACTGCCTCCTCTGCTGCAAAAACCTGGGAAGCAGGAGGAGGTAGAAAAATGCTGTTTTCATTTAGGGCTTCTTAGGCAGACCAACGCATTTTCCAGGAAGCTTGGTTTATGCAGCAGTACAATGACCTCAATGGAGAAGTATCTTCTTCCTGTGTGCCATCACATGGGTTCTTGTCAGCAACCATCAGCACACAGGCCTAGTGACATGAGAAACTCGTTGGAGAGGCAGGATGTTTTTGCTGTGCCTCAAGGCAGAACTGTACACTGCAGTGCACAGGGCCTGTCTTCTCCAGTTAGCCTCTTGATTCAAGTTAAGCATGGGGAACAGCTGAGCTGCCTGGATAATCTGCATGTTCTAAATCATCAGTGGATCTGTCCCTACTGGAAACTGACTGTGATGTTGTGATCTGTGCGCCAAAGACACAGACGTAATGTGGTTTACATTAGCAAGTGCCAAAAAAAAAAAAAAAAAAAAAAAAAAAAAAACCAACCCAAACCTAACTAATGCTAAAACAAGTCAAGATAAGAAAAAGATATCTGTGACAGACTTAGTGAAAGGGTTTTAAAATGAATGATCTATCTAACAATCTCATTATGACAGCTACTGGGAAGTAGGCAACTTTGTAAATCATCTACATATTCCAGGCAGGCATATGAGTAATGCTGAATGTGCTGAGTAAAGCTAAATGTGTCATTATGTAAGGGTCCCACTTTTTGGTGGTAGTTTTGAATCATGCTGCCTACGTATGTGTTCCTAGAACTCATCTCTATTAATATTCTCTTGCTACTACAGGCAGAACAGAAATGATCAGCTGCAGATCCCCTCTAAGGTGGAACTTAGCTAATCATGTGACTCCACCCTAAAAAGCTCAGATAGGAATGTCCATCACCTGCAACAAGGTGCTGCCTTGATGTGCAGGGTGTGCAGCAGCTTGGTACCTCTAAATGTTAGGAAAGCACAAATGAATGGGAATTTAGGGAAGTCATTTTCATATGAAGGGTAGCATGAAAAGGCATAATTCACCTGGCAAGGTTTCTGAAGCCAACAACGAACAGATTTCAGAAATAATTTGCCATATTTCTGGAGTAAAATTAAACAGAGAAATAAAACAGGAGGAGACTAGGTTTGATATCAACTGAAACAAGAAAAGCTGTCTGAGCTCAACAGACTTTCCTGAATCCTCAGAATTCTCCTCTTACCATTCACCAAGTGCTTCCAGGCAACGCATACGTCCCAGCATCAGCTCAGGATCATCCTTGTTTGTGTCCATCTTTTTGTCATAGGCCACAAGGGCATCCTCCCACTCATGGAGCTTCTCATACCAGGTAGCTTGGATTTCCTGTAGGATGGTGATAGATCAGAAGATGGATCAGCACTAAAACACATGTACACATCCTCCCATGAAAGCTACTGCAGCTTTTCCTGGAACACCCTGTCCACCTGAAACTGAAGAAATCAACACACTCTCCCCCAGTGAATACTAACTATTGTTTATAACAACACAGAGGTTGTTCAAAAGGTTAGCTATTAACCAGTCTTCAGTTTTTAGGTCAACTAATGGGATCCTAGAGATATGCTCACCTTTACTCCCTCTACCTATGCTGTTAGTTTCATAGCATTCAAGGACCTAGATCAGTTAATACTCAGATTGTGGGTTGTGAGCCACAAGAGGCTCTTTAATGCATTTCATGCAGCTCTTTGCAGTACATGATATTAAAACTCTGTGTAATTCAAATCATTAACCAGGCTAAGTTATTCACCAATCAGGACACTTTTACTATGCTATTAGTGGAAATTAATAATTTAATTGGTTAAATTAACTAATTTGCTGAGAGGATAACTTTACAAATAGAAAGTATAGAATGTAGAGGTATTTCTCCTGTCATACTATTTAATATGGACAGCACTATAGTGAATGAAACAATACATTTGCACTTCTGTGGCTAATTTAGCATCTGACGTCCAAGAATCACTGACTTAGATGCATGGATATAAAGAAGGATTTCCAAGTCCCAAGGCAGTTGTACTGAATCTATTTTGCATACAGAAATTATTTACATTACCCACTATTACAGGGGTCTCAAACTTGCAGCCCGCAGGTGTCCCCTAAGCTATTTCCTGTGGCCCACAATGACACGATCATTACTGATATTTGCAATATCATTGTATGGAAAGGTCTCAGTGGTGCAGCCCTTGGGCTACCCTATTAATCCTCACGTGGCCCTCTACTAGTCCTCATGTAGCCCTCACGGTGATTTGAGTTTGAGACCCCTGCACTGTTATGTTTATTGTGGTTGGGAAACAGAGACCCAGTTTCTTACCTGCTTGGGAAAAATGAAGGGTAAAAAGTGCAGGCATTGAATATACACACAATTGCAGTACTGCCAGGGAATTTGAGAATTTTGCATCCAGAGGAGCCTATTATGATGTCTGCACATCCACTATCTTGGTTTTACTACTTCAGATTTGCTACTAGTACCATAAGGAACTGGATATAGGATAGTTATTAGCAAATCTAGCCACAGGGATCTAAACAGGAATGTCTACGACTGGTTAAAGTGCTTACAGAGAATTCCTAATAAGACCTTAAAAGACATTCAGTGTCTGGTTTGCAGGATCCAAATATAAATTGTTTCCTCTGACCATAAAGACTCAAGCTTGCTAATTCTCATGGAAGTTGTATTTGCTATTTGTCCAGCTCTGCTCATTACAGCCAGCATTTTGTCCATTTTGACTCCCAACACAAACTCTGCTATGGCAGATAGAAGCTCACTTTGTGCTAGTGAGAAAGCTGTAATGTGCATACGTGACAAACCTTCAAGACAGGAGCTATAAGTTATAGGTATGTCCAACGAATCCATTTTGAGGCACTTGGAAGAGGAAGGTGATGAGGAACAGTCAGCATGGATTTACCGAACGCAAGTCATGCCTGATGAACCTGATTGCCTTTCATTATGAAATGACTGGGTTCTGTGGATGTGGAGAAAGTGGTGGACAAGCTTCTTGCCAACAAATTAAAGTGGTATGGGTTGGATGGATGGACTGTAAGGCTGATAGAAAGCTGGCTAAGTCATTGGGTTCAACTTTTAGTGATCAGCAGCTTGATGTTTAGTTGACAGCTGATAACCGGTGGAATGCCCCTAGGGGTCAGTCCTGGGGCTGGTTTTCTTGAACATCTTCATTAATGATCTTAAGGATGGGATGTGAGGTGCACCCTCAGAAAGTTTGCAGATGATACTAAGCTGGGCAGAGTGATACATATGCTTGAGAATAGGGTAGGATACAGAATAACCTAGACAAATTACAAGATTGGTCCATAAGAAATCCAATGAGGTTCAACCAGGGCAAATTCACAGTCCTGCATGTAGGACAGAAAAATCCCATACATTGCTGTAGACCGGGGACCAACTAGCTAGGCAGCTCTGTAGAACAGGACTTGGAGGGTACAGTGAACAAGAAGTTAGATATGATTCAACAGTATGCACTTATTGCCAAGAAGTCTAACGGCATACTGGAGTGCATTAGTGAGGGCACTGCCAGCATATCAAAGGAAGCGATTATTACTCTCTATTTGTGAGGCCTCATTTTGGAGTACTGTGTTCAGTTCAGCTCCCCCATCCCTCTGAAAGTATATGGACAAACTGGAGAGAGTCCAAAGGAGAACAGAAATAATTAGGGGACTGAAGCACATGATTTATAAGGAGAGTCTGAGGGAACTAGACTTGTTTAGTCTGCAGAAGAGGAGAGCGGGGTAGGGGTGAGGGTGTGATAGCAGCCTTCAGTTATCTAAAGAGGACTCCAAAGAGGATGGAGCTGGGCTTTTCTCAGTAGTGGCAGATAACAGAACAAGGAACAATGGTCTAAAGTTGGCTGGATATTAGGAAAAGTTTGTTCACTAGTAGGGGGTGAAGAACTGGAATGGGTTACCTAGGGAAGTAGAACAATCTTCATCCTTAGAGGTCTTTAAAGGACAGCTTGATAAAGCCCTGCCTGAGACGATTTAGTTGGGGCTGGTCCTGCTTTGATTGGGGGTAGGACTAGATGACCTCCTGAAGTCCTTTCCAACTCTAATTTTCTATGAATTCCAGATTACCTTCCCACTGATTTGTACTGAAATACTAACATGAATATTTTGGGGGCGTGGGAGGAAGGAAGCTATACTTCATAGAAACCCATCTTGTTATTTCACATGGATGAATTTAAGCAAGAACAACAGCATTGTACTCAAGAATGAAGTAGCTAACCACAGAACCAGCAACTATGCAGAATATAATTGGATTGGTGCTGGGCCAATTCACAGCAGGGGAAGATGCTGGAGTGATGGGCTGGTAACCCCTACCATTAAAGACTACAGTTTCCAGTACAGGCTGTAGAAATAAACCAACTGGTGATCATCATCTGCTACACAAACATTTCTTCAACCTTTGGTTTCTTTATGGATTTTAATTTTCAGGAAATAAAAATCTGCTTTGAATTCTTTGAGATTTTTTCCACACTGAATTCCCTGCCAATGTTCTTTTCTGTGCAGTCCTTGGCAGCTGCTGTTCTGAATATTGCAAAAATGAATTTTATTTTCATCTGTGTGAGATGTAAGTAGGATACACTAGGCACTGCACTTCAGTGCCCTCCAAGTGAGACATTAATGCCTGCACCTTGCCCTTGTCCACTCTGGATCTCCAGTTCTCCAACTCACAACCAATGGCTTCAAAACCATTAAAGAGCAAAAAAGAACCTTTCAAAACTTTCTTTAGATCTGTATATTCAAAGAAAAAAAGAATAAGGAGTCCTGTGGCACTTTTAAAGACTAAAATTTATTAATTGCATGAGCTTTTGTGGATAAAATCCAACTTCATCAAATGCATGAAATGCAAACTACAGCATGTAGGGAATGTATACATGCAGAGAAGGTAAGTCACAAGCTCAGTTCAGACTTACTTTCTAAAAATTTTGGTTACAATGACATAAAAATCAGGTAACCTGGGGCTGAGCAGCAACAGCTGCCAAGACATTCTAAAATCAGTTCTCCACCTATGCAGTGTCCCTTATCCAATCTACGGCCAAACTCTACTTAGTGCCTCTAAAAGAATTCCATCTGAATCAATCCCAATCCTGCTGTGCTTACACCTCACCTGTACACACATTCTCATGGGTCCACACCAGAAGGGTTTGTTTAAAAAGCGAACAATTTCAGTTGCATTTCTGCTGCTGCCTCCCCTTTCACCAAAAAAGTTGCCTTTCAGACTACTACTTCTGTACCAGATGAAAATGGGAAAAAGGGGAGATTTCTGAATGCAATTGAAGAGGACTGTGGTGTGCTGTGGGTGTTTGGTTTTTTGTTTTTATTTTGTTTTGGGGGGGTGGGAGTTGTCAGTATTTTGGGTTTTTTTGGGTATTTTTTTGTTTTAAGTGAGAAATGCAAAATAAACTACTGTGCAAATAGAGAAAAGGAGACTTATTTAATTATTTCACTAAGTGTGGCAAACTAATGGGACTGAAAGATCTGCTGTTTTGAAGGGCCATTACCAAGATGCATCAGCTATCATGTAAGCACTTGGGCCTCTGTTGGGTGAAGGGAGTGTTAAGAGGTATAACCATTATAAAATCTACATAGGTATATATGGGGCCCTGACACTGCAGTAGCTGAGTGCCTACTGAAAATTTAACAGGAACCACAACACTTCATGCATCTCCATTTCCTCCATTCTATCAAAGAAACAGACACACAGATAAAATGGCTTGTTACTCAGAGTTGCCGAGTCCCCATAATTCCCCCAGACATCAATGGCAGCTGCAGGTGGTGGGTTCTTCTCAAAATCAGCTCTCTTATGTAGGTGATGAAGCGTGGATTTAAGAACCCGATTTTAGGCACACACATTTGACTATGCAGTCTTCCATTCAGCCATTAAATCAAGCCCACCTACTGAGATTTGGGGGATTAATTCAGATGGGTGCTTCCCCTGCTGCCTTTGCTGGGGTAAGTACTTTCATTTACTGGACAGACAGCTGAGCCCACAGCACCCACACATACGAGCATCATTTGAATCCCCTATATGTCCAAGTTTTTCCACGGCTGTGCAACCATGTAAATACAGCCTAGAAGAGTGAATCCCATCTCTGTGGGATGTGCATATTTTCACCTTCCTCCATTTTATGAGGAACATTTAAAAAGAAGTGAGCCAGAATAGACTAGGATTTCTGCATAGGCGGAGCTTCACAGAGAGATTATACTGTCCTAATTCAGTACAAGACATAGCAGTTGTCTGCTTTCATCTCCCTCTGTGCTGTACAGTCATGTTTGCTGTCAACCACAGACCTGGCAGATAGCCTGTTTTCTACTCCATCACGTCTGGCACTTCATTAAAACATGTCAGGACAAACAGTGCTAGAGAACCCTAGGCTACTATTCAGAGGTTTATTATGCCTTAAAGCAAAACCCAAGAGAGTTAAAGCACTGTTCCCCAGCCCACGCATCTTCTGACAATTAAAGAGTGAGTAGCACAGTTCAGAGTATTTGCAACAGGTAAGATTCTGTGCTGGTTACAAAACGCATGTGGAAAAGTGAATGGGATACTTTTATAATAGAACCTTTCAAACAGTGATTTATTTACAAGGAAGCAGCCAAGGATTTTCTCCCTTTCAATGTTACATAGTTCTCAAATACAAGTAGGTTTCCTGCTCCTGTTTTTTATCATTTTCCAGGGCTTGCATTATCCTTTCCTAAGTATACTGTATCAACTGCAGTAATGTTATTTATCTTGGTCTGCAGCTTTGAGACTTGCACATTGCTCCCCTTACTTCAGAAATTTCACAAATTAATAGAGTTTAAGGCCAGTAGGGACCATTAGATCTAGTCTGACCTCTTGTATAATACAGGTCATTACATTTCACCCAATTACCCCTGCACTGAGTCCTATCACTTTCACAAAATATACTACTTCACCCTAACAGTTCCAAAGGGGTTTGCACATTATAAGCAGGTTTTAACAAAATGGTGTCATTTCACCTGCCACTGCAACATAGCCACTGTTGGAGTGGAACACAGCAGCCGATTAACTGGCTGTGGAAACACTAAATGAGTGTTTAGGACATGAAGTGAACTGAAATTACACACTGAAGGAGTCACATTTACAGGGATAAAAGTTAAAGGTATTTTACAGCAAACAGCAGAAACATGACAGAACAAGTATGCAACAACAGGAAAAAACACTGAAAACATGGAGATGCTTTGAACTGGACTTTCGTCCAAGCATATAGACAGACTCACCAGCTCCCCAAAGTGCTTCATAGCATACTCAAGCACCCCAGAAGCTGCCTCGGGTTGTTGCAGCTTATTGTTAATGCTAGAAAGGAAAAAAGGAGAAAAAGAACAGTTAGTGCAGCCACTGATTTTTGGGGACCAGCATAAAATTCTTTCTAACTCTGAAAATAAATGGAAGTCGTGTGGCACTTTTAAGGACTAACAAATATATTTATCATGTGCCACAGGACTCCTTGTTTGTTTTCCTGAACTAGAGGGAACACAGCTACCCCTTTGGAACTTGAGAGTAAATTGTGCCAGTTACACTTACTGATGACACACCCCTCCATTTTTTTTCTTCAGTTGCAAGTAAGAGGTATTGGACTGTGTAAGAGAGACATTAACGCTACATACACCAGCCAGACCATAGGTATAGCAGAAACAATGTATATCATCCATCTCAAGGTCCCTTATGCAAATGGCGATTACATAACTACTGATTCTAAAGAGCAACCTACTTAGAGGTGAGGAGGACAGCTGGCAACTGTTAATGAGCTAACATTTTCTTCTGGTTCTCTAGAAGTATATCTTCTCAGGACTCAACAATCCATCTAGCTCCATTCAGTTTAGCCCAGTGGTTTTCAAACTCTTTTTCTTGGGAAACAGTTGTAAAAAAAAAAAAAAAAAAAAAAAAAAAAACCAAACATTTTATGTCTGCAACCCAACAATTACATCTTTGGGGGCACAAGCCTCCAAACTCAACCCCCTTAGGTGCATGTTCTGGGGCTTATGCACACTAGCCCAGGGGCTGGCAAACTGACCCCTATGCTGGCCTCTCCTTCCTTAGCCTCAGCAGTGCTGGCAGCCCCTCTGCTAAAATAAAAATAAAGTGGCAGCCACCTGAAAATTCAGCAGTGGTCATAACTGGGAGTGAGAGTCCACAGGCATCCTGCCAAAAGAAGCCCAAGGCAGCTTCTTTCCACAATATCCCTGAAGACCTCTTCCACAATCACTGCTGAAAGGAGTCTTTCTGGGTGGTTTCTTTTGGCTGGAGTGAGGGTCCCCAAGCATGCTGCAGATAGGAGCAGCTTCAGGTGGTTTCTTTCCAGTGCATGCCTTGGGACCTGTCCCTACATACGCCATGGAAAGGGGGCCATGACCCAGTACCTGAGGGTTGGTGACCCAGTGTTGGGTTGCAGTCTGTGGTTTGAAAACTACTGGTCTAAACTCTTTGGTCACTACCGAAACCTCAGAATGGTGCTGTGCTGGCTGAGAATGGCTGCAGTAACTCCATCACTCACTCCTTTCTCTGCAAAAGTTTTATTCTTTACCCTCGCCATGCAAAAGAGTGCCATGCAAACCCTGCAACTCATAGATTGAGATCCTGTCTCCCACTCCCACACCAGGCCTGCAGGGAGGGTGACTATCTGATCTCCCCTTCCTCAAGGGAGAGTGGAGGCTGAATCAACCCATGTCCCCAGTGTTTCCCTATCAACTAGGGACTTATGGCTAGTCATAGGCTATAGAACTCTGAATTGCATTTATCAAAGGCAAGGTATTGGCAGTTCTCAGAAGGCCAGAAGGCATCTATGAAAATGAACTCCACTAAATAAAATTCTGACTTGCAGCTTTAAGTCTTTATGGCTGCCATCACTAGAACCATTTATGTAAACTGTCACACAACTAATGATGAGTTATTGTTTTGGATTTTGCACATCAAGAGATCAAAGTGAGCAGCATTTCATAATTTTATTTTGGTATTTTTGACAGATTTCTCTGTAATCAATATGAAGCCTGACTAAAATAATTAAAATTAGCTAAAAACAAATGGACAGGAAACACCTAAGATTCATACTGTACAACCTGAAGACTTGTTGGTGACCTGCGATAGCTAGTGTACACAAGAGTTTATTGTAGGGGTTTTATCCGAGTAACTCTGAGTTTGTGGTTGTCACTAACATCCTGGATTCAGTGTAGGAAAAGAACCAGATCACAGCAGTCCCACATTATTGCATGCCTTCTTGCATTTTCAAGTTACAGTTGGAGAACCAGCCTTGATGATAGTACCAGAGTGTAACTAACTATAACCACATGACAATTGTCAGTGTCACTCTTCTCATGTGGATAAGGATGGAAAAACATTACTGTACAGAAGCCAAAGAGGGGGGGGAAAAAAAAAAAAGACAAAACTTGGAAGGGGATCAGGGAAAGCTACCCTAAACTCTCCAGGATTTTGGGACAAAACTCAGGTTTCTAGTTCCTCAAGCTAGAAGTGGGCTGGCATAATGCAAGGTCTTGGAGAAGAGGGCAGTATGAGTTTAGAGATCTCCTCTAGCCACCTGAAGGAGACACAAGAATAGGAAGAGTCCTTGGAAAGAGAAATGAAGAAAATTTGCTATATCTAGGAGAGAAAAAGTGTGCTACTAGGTGTTATGGCTGCTAATCCATTGAATTATTAATAAAGGATTTAGCCTCAAATGGCAACAGTGAACACAAGCCTTCCTCTTATTATTTAAGAATCTCCCTTGGAAGTATCTGAATAGCAGGATGGTGACAACCCTGCTGACATCCTCCCAATCACACACCCTCACTTTGGCAAGGATCACTTGGAAAGTAAGAGTCTGCCAGCACCTGTCTTCATGAACTGCCAGAAAAAGTTCTCTCTGGAACCAAGATTCTCTGCCATATTGGTTGCCTTAAAGCACTATAGTAGGTGTTTTGAATTAGTACCCAGTTATTCAGAGTAACAGTACAAGATGCTAAGTAGTGCCTCCTAAGCTGCAGTAGACTTCTTAATTTTATCACCTCAGCTCCTCTCTTCCAACTACACCAGAGGTGATCCAACTGTTTCACCACCTCCATAAACTTATCTTCTACATGGAGCACTTCATAACCACAATATCTGTATCCAAAAGGGGTGCATATTTCTTCTGGACTGTGATCAGTTCAACAATGGCTCAGAATGAAGCAAGCAGGGGTCTGCTGGATGTCTGAAGACAGTCACTCTAAGAAACTGCAAGGAAGCTTATGGCCAGATGAAATTTTATGAAGCAATAATAATTCAACCCACATCTTCCAGCAGCTCAAGATCAGAGGGACACTATACCTAGTACACAGAGCAAAGCAAGAGCAAGCAAACACAGGCCTCCTCTCTGACCTGCCCTATCCCGAGCTACAACCACTATATAAAGATGGATTTACAGAAGAGGGTGAAGAGAGCTCTCAATTATAACTCGCTGTGAATTTGGTTCATTTCTTTCAGAAAAACCTTATGCTGTGCCAAGCACCTTAGTTCTGCACAGTTGTTCACTATCAGTTTGATGAAAGGGATGACAAACTATTAATGTAAATAGGAAAACAGCAGCTTCATTACAACTACATTTGGTAAACATGGTTGCAAGTTCCTCCCCTTGAGTTCTGAGAGCTTAAGATCACAGCAGTTGTTCTCAGTAGCATCTCTATTGACTTTCAAAGAGAAAAGAAACATGCCCATTCCAAATTTAACACACCTGTGTACCTCAAACCCAGGTTCTCCCTGCAAGGCTGAAAAGGTCATTTTCCTCTCAGTCCAAGCCTGTCAAAAATCTCAAGTTGTGGTTAAACTAAAACCAGGTGCAAACTTGGTGCAGGGCTCTCTGAGCTGATGGATATTAATTGGAGGAGGAGTGAATCATCCCCAACCTGTCACTAAGAACTACAGTATACTATACTAAGATTTAGTATAAGGGGTTCTCAAGAGCCTGGCCCCATTCCATGAAAACAGCTGTTGAGATCAGTTTGGAGTACTTGTGTATTGGAAAACAGGCAACCCCAAGTGAAAGCATCAACTCAGCTCCAGATTAAACCTTGAGGAGAGATTGCCCAGATTTGCATTGTAAGGAGGTGTGCTGTAGGATTTCAGAAGCACTCTGACTTTCACTTTGGGCAGCCCTATGGATAGCGCTGGAGAATTAACAGCAAAGGAGCAGTAGGCTAGCCCCCAAGTAAGTCTCATGAAAATCACAAAGAATGTAGCCACAGCATGAGGCTACCAGGCAAGGAGTGTGTTCTTCTAGAGCAGGGGTCTCAAAACACACGGCCCTCAAAGCTATGTCCTGTGGCCCGCGATGACACGATCATTACTGATATTTGCAATATCATTGTATGGAAAGGTTTCAGTGGTGTGGCCCTCAGGCTACCATACTAACCCTCACACAGCCCTCTGCTAGTCCTCATCTGGCCCTCATGGTGATTTGAGTTTGAGACTCCTGCTCTAGAGCCATGGTGTGTTGAGTAAGTGGTTGAATGTCTCTCACCTCACTAAATGGCTCAGTTCACCTTGGCAGAATATGGGATGCGAGCTTTTATTCTGAAAGGGGCATAGTTTTAATTTCCTCCGATCACCTGGGAACTCCTTTTTGTACCATAAAATTTATTGCAGTAAGATTGGAGTTAGCAAATTATAGCAACCACAAGAAAGAGGGAACAGAAGAAAAGGTTTTCCAGTACCAGTTACTGCTTATATTCAGAACACGGAAGACATGTTTAAAGTGATCTGCCTTCCCTCACTGTCCAATATGACTTGCCACATTTTCAACTCTGGTGCTGTCTTTTTCAACTACCTCCAGACCTTCGTTCATCCCAGTCTTCCATGCAGAGGAATTTGACTGTAGTCAGAAAATTGGTGTGCCCAAAAGGAAGCCTGCAGAGTCCTAAAGCCAGTGCTCACAGCTGCAATCTGCATGTTGGACACTATATGAAGACACAAGCTGCTCAACTGTAGGTTTTCACTGCTGGTGAAAGACAACCAACCCCCATATACTTAGCAAGGGGAGACAGAAAGAAGCACAAGGGAATATAGTTGTGTGCATTTTTGAATATATTTTTAAAAAATTATATAAAAAGCAAGTTTTCTAGATCAGATGACCTTAAGGGAATGCACTAAGGGGGCGGGGGGGAAGCACTTCACATTGATAGGACTTTTGTATGAGAAATTTTAAAACATTTGAATGGATTTGTTTGCAAAATGTTGGATTACCATTGTAGTGTGCGTAATATCACAGGTACAGTTATACTGGCCATCTGACCTTTCACAAACAAATGCAAACAAAACCTAGACAGCCCTTGCCATTGAAACCTATAAACATCTACTAGAGATAGGTGGGAAAGCACCGGGAATACAGACAGACAGAACCAAAATTAACATAAAGATCATTTAATAAAAATTGCAAATTAACGTGGCCTTGGCTTGGTGTTGCAAGGCTAGGGTATCACTGAGTGCATGTGATGATAAATGCATATGTAGAAGAAAGCCTGCTCCACCTGGAAAGAATCACTGCTATCAGTTCTAGAAAGAACTTCTGGTTTTTTTGCTTCATCTAGTTCCCAGGCCACTAGTTACTTCCTGTTGTTGCCACTAGATTTAGGGATTCAAATGAGATTTAGTGCAATGATCAGCAAGAGGCTTAAGCATAACTCATGTGTCTACTCATTTATTCCATTTCTTCATTTTAAATTTCCTCCGATTAACTCTGTCTTAAGCTAGGACTTATGCTCTGGCCCTTTTTCCCTGATCCTCCTCCATGTATGCAAGACCCTTGTGCGATCAAGCACCAGCTGCAATAATTCAGAGTTCCCAGGTGATTGCTGCTCTCCTCCACCCTCTTTTTAAACGCAAAAAATCAGGATCACCACCCCCCTTTGAGAAGCTGGGTTAGAGATCTGTCCCGAAGAATAATCTGCTCCAGGAGAACAGAAGAGAAACCATGCAGTCACCCTAACTTGTGGGTTTTGATACTAGCCTGTTAAATAGCAGACTGTTGCCACTGCAAATACTCTCACCCTATTTTGAGATCCAAGGCTTCTTCTGTAAGCCCTTATTTGTCTTTTCATGCACAGACTTTCAAGAGCATGACAGAATTTCCTACTAGCCTTCATAATGAATGACAGATGACTAATGAATTCCCCACCAGCCCTCACAGAGCACAGCAATACTGTAAGAACAGTATGATTATACCATATAACACAGCACCATACTGCCTGTATTCTGATGGCTGCTGGGCCTGGGGAAGCACTGGACAGCCTAGTTGCTCATGAGCCTGGCTCTGCAGCCTAGCAGGGTTTTGTACAGATGCCATTTGATACGTTTCTCTTTTGTGCTGATCAATTTACAAGCCTCCAGACAGACAGGGCTCAGTCAGCATATGGGCTTTTGGTGCTCACTATATGCACACCTTTGCTCAGACTCCCCTGCTCAGGAACAGTTCATGTTTTATGGTGTTCCTAGGGCTTTTTTTAAAGCCCATTTTATAAATGGTCTCTGGATCACTACTCTCTTTCCTTACGAATGCTGGTGATCTTATAAAACACACACTGTCCAGAACAAAGGCCTAGCAGCTGAAAGTTTTACAGAACACAACCCAGATCAAACACTAATGCCAGTCTGTGTTTGGAATGGACGAAGCAAAACATAAGAAAAAAAAATCACAGAAGCCAACAGGGAGAGCAAAGGAAAAGACCACCTGCTCAAAGGTTCTATGCATGCTTCTCTGTTTACACACATGGGCAGCAGGCAGCATTCAGAAATACCTTCACTGCACATTACCTACAAAACAAAGCCAGGCACCTCTTTCCCTCTTAAAGGCCTTTGAAACCGCTAAGGAACAGAGAAATTTAAAAAAGGTACGAGGCCCAACAGTGCTTGAGTAAAGACACATGCAGGAAAAGATGCATTTCCAACTAAACAGATTATTCTTCCTGGAAATACCTCTGTGTCCTCCATGAAACAGTATAAATGTATAAAACTGTGAAGAGCACTGTAGGGAAAAATAAGCTTTTATAGGACAGCCTGGTGCATGACAAAAATCACTGTCTGGTAAGGATAAAACAAATAATCACATGCAGCGAGAAGAGGGCAGGAAGATATGGAAAGAGACATCAATCTCCCAATGGGTAGATGTTACATGCAGAGAAATGGAAATGCCTAACCCGTTTCCAGAGACTAAATCCAATAGGAGAGGCTCTCTTGCAGGCTGTTTAGGGTTGTAATGTCTCAGCATTCAGTGAGATCAGGGTTGTGGAGAAGAACAGAATCCCTAGATTCAGCATGATTTACATTTAAGCTTCCTCCAGCCCCACAAAACAGACTATGACAAGCAAGATAAGTTAATGAAATACCACCTTAGACCTTCCTAGTGTGTAGCAAGAACAGTGCTGGCTCTAAGTCAGTCAAACCAGTGCTCACTTGGGCTCCCTTCTCTTTTGGAGCCCTACTATCCACACTCTGCAATTCATGGGCTGTCACTTCCTTCTGCGGCTATGAGATTGGAAGGGAAAAAAAAAAAAAACCACTTCACTGACATCTGTCTTGTGGATGCACAAGGCTCCAGGCTGGCTAGGAACCCTACAAATCATAGATCTGATCATGGGCACATAACTATATTGAACTAATTAAAGGGGAGGAAAACAAACTGAGCCAGAAATCTCTGGTCATTCAACTGATCACTAATCCCGGCAGCTAGAACTCTTCATGCTTAAACCTTTACCATCAAACACATGCCAGCTTAGTCACTGAACTTCCATAATGGAGGTGGTTGGAGAGGACTACAATTGCCAGTTAAAAGTAAAAAATGGCTCCAACTAGCAATCTGTGTAGTGCTTTTGCAGTCAGCATCCAACCCCCTTTAGCAGCATTACTTCTCACCACCTGCCATCATGTTACAGATCAGGAAATAGAGGCACAGAGAGATGCATTTAAATGCATCTTTCTGAATAAAATTCCCACAGAACTCATGAACTGGACAATTACTGGAGCATAATGAACGTGTGAAGCTACATTTCCTTTTCTTTGGCTCTTTTACCAATTAAAGGACCAATTTCAAAGACCAAAGCCATTGTCCGCCCATCCCTTTCCGTGCTCCATGCCTCTCACTAATGATTTTTTTCTCCAGTTACAACATTCCTGAAAACACAGAGAGCCATCAGCTGAAGTGGCATTGTTCACACAAGCCCCGCTAAGAATGGGGTGAGGAAGAAATGTCTCACTAGCCTTCTCAGTCTTATAATAATTTTATTCTTGTAATTTCCTTTGTTGAGAACGATGGGCTTGTGGCTTAACCACAGGACTCGGAGTCTAGAGAGCTGGGTTTCATCTCTTGTTCTTAGAGCATTTTGAGCTCCTCAGAGAGATGAGAGAAAGAATAATATATATTTTAACCTGTCTAAACAAAAAGTAATTTCTTTATTTTTTAAAAACTTTATTCATCCACTTCTGCTTTTCCTGACTTCATCTATAACCCTGGGCCCTACATAATCTAGCCTCAGTCTTTTTGTCTCTGAAATCATACCAGTGTGTCTATTTTGTACATAAATGCTGCCAGAGGAAAAGTCCATGATCAAAGCACAACTCACCTGCAGTCAGATTACATGAACTGCTTCCTTGTATTATATTATCAAAATTCGGGTGTTTTTAGTAGCTAATATCAACATGTCTTCACAGGTCTACCCACAGTTTAGAGTTTCATTGTGCATACCTGCAAGATACTCACACCCAGATTAAGGGTTGTGATGTATGATACATATTATCTTGTTTTCTGCACAATGAGAACTCTGTGACCCACCCACCCCGGGGCACATAGAGTCCATCTTCAGGAATACATGGAGCTCTGTACAGCCCGGTCATACTGTTCAGCCTCATAATGCCGACTTCGCAACACTACAGGAGCAGCGAGAAAGGTGAGGCTTGAACCTTTTGTGCCACTGCATTCTTGACACAGGAAGAATCCCACCTCAACCCTCATATTTCCAAAACAAATGCCATTAATGAGCACCAGAGAGAAATATGTACAAGCTTAATTCACACCTGCTTTACAGAGACCTGGCTCTGTCTCTCAAAGATAACAAATAGTGCCGCTTTATCTCCTGCCATAACACAGAAGAAAACCAACTGGCTGGCTCCTTGTTTTTTTAATCCATTAATTAGCAGTCTTCTGCAGGACTTCTGGGGGTCCAAGTTCCTCCCTTCCTGCTACTGGGATTTGAAAGGGGAAACACTGCAACAAAAACACTTGAGATGAATACAGTAGAATGAGATTGTCATCCACAAGTTGTCGCTTATTAATTTAGGTCACTGCACAGTAAGGGATGGGAAATATATATTGATAAACTAGTTATCCCTCATTGAGTGGAGACCCTCAAAGTTCACAGGAATAATAATCATGATTAGAACAAATGGCTGGGAAAGAGTTCTTGGGTTCTTCATTTTTTTTTTGAAAAAAGTCTTTCACTTCCACTACAGGCTAAACAAATCAGAAATGTGTCAGATAAACTATCATACTTAACCTGCCTCACAGGTGCATCATGAGGCTTATCAGATTAATGGTTGTGAAATGCTCTGGTTGCGTTGTAAAAAACAATCAGCAGAAGTGTAAAATATTACTAGAATGCTGCCAAGGGCTCCTGATTTAGTTCTCTCATCCCTAACTCTTCCCAGCCTGATTAAGTTAGACCAAGCTTCCTCAGTGCATCTGAGCAGCACACCAGATAGGATAAAATTCATGCCAGCCTAGTGAGCTCAGAATATACTGAGCTGAACCAGAAAGCTAGGAATGAACAGCTGTCCACAATTCACTGATTTGGTCACCATGGCAGGATAGGGTTAGGAATACATCTCACCTCTCAGTGATGCCAATCAAAGAATACAACACCCCTACACTTCCCAAATAGGACCTAGTCAATGCTGCATCATAAAAATGATAAACATCTGTCACATTTCATAACCTGATGATTTAGAGAACCATTGGCAGACATCATTCCCAGCATGTCAGACAATTAATTACTTCCAACTTTATCTTTCTTATCAATGTTTGCTGACAAATTGGCCATTATCTTTCATTCTTTAGTAATTAGCATAGCTCCTTCATTGACAGTGACTAGTACTTTTTAAGTACACTTCTTTGTTGTCCAGAATAAAATGAACTGTTCTCTACTCTAGGCAAGCTTTAACAAAGCACAATTTGCTGTTAGCCTGTGAGGTGGGGAAGGGAGGGAAGATTTGAATGTAAAAGTAAAGCTGCTGTGTCTATAGCAGGCATGGCCAAACTGTGGCTCAGGAGCCACCTGTGGCTCTTGAATGAGAAAGTGTGGCTCGTGGAAGAACGCCAGCAAATCAATTTAGTAGGTAAAAGTATATGGCTTATGCCTCAGTGTGGCTCTTGAAGGTTTAATAATCAACTTCTGTGGTTCTTGAGTTCCATAAGCTTGGCCATCCCGGTCTATAGCTTTTCAGCTGTCAGTCAGGAATATTTCTCTATCTCATGATAAATTCTAGACCAGGGGCACTGAACAGGAGGTAGAATGGATAGTCTTTAAAAGTAAATCTGTCAGTCAGCCCAATGACCCTTTCTGTTATCTTCCAGGGACGTTCTAGAATGCTGATTGGAAGGTGCTCAGGCCTATACTGGAGACTCATTTGGCAGGAAGAATTACAGAGGCAATTCTTGCAGGCCCTTCTCCCACAACTATTGAGATGTAGGTCATCCCTTCTTCAATCAGGCGAGATCTTCCTATAGACAGTGGTACAGGATAAGAACTACCATGCCATCACAGTAGAAATTTCCAGAGGGATAGCAGTGTTAGTCTGTGTACAGCAAAAATGAGAGTCCTGTGGCACCTTATAGGCTAACATCTGTCAGTCTACAAGGTGCCGCAGGACTCTCAGTTTTTGCATGCCATTGCGGAATCCAGATTACTCATGGGGGACAGTCCAGGAGTGCTAGCAGTGAAATAAAAACACAAACCCTGTCATTAAAACTAGAAGCTCATAGTACAAAGCTTCTATGCCCTGTCTTTTTTATCCAATACAGAAGAGAGGACTTTATTGAATTTAAAATGGTGACAATCTCTTCACTCTCCCACCTCCCACAAAAGGAAATATTTCATTTGTTTTAATCAAGCATTTTGTCCTGTAAGAATTAGTGTGATGAGAATACCCTAAATCAAAGTTATGGCTGGCGAAAGCTACTAACTAAAATGTATTCTACATTAGAGTAGCAGACAATATTCTTGTTATTTGTAATGGCACCTGATGCCACAAGATCTATCCATCTTATAGTTGTTCAAAAAACAAAGAAACAGCCCTGACTGTGATTATTTTGGATGAACAAATAGGGAATAAGAGAGAAACAAAAGGTTTTGTTTCCAAAAATATCTTCAACAGTTAGTGATTTGGAAAGGAAAAAAGCTACAAATATTTTTTAAATTTTATTTTTATTAGAATGATTCACATGAGAAAAAAACCCAGGAACATAAAGAGTGTATTAAGTACAAATCAATTCAGGGCATTAAATAAAAGAATCAGGGATATTACTTTGTAACATATTCTTGGAAAAACCCCAAAAGGGGAGCCAAGCTCACATGGTTAGTTATAGGCTTATGGAGCCTCAAAGACCAGATCAGGACTAGGGTTCTGTTATGCTAAATTACATACAGGTATAATTCCTATCCCATCGAGATGTTGGCAAAATGTTTACAAAGAGCAGGGGAAAGGGAGACCATCAAATAGATACACAATGTTATTTTGGGAAATGGTGTAATTTTATAACTATCAACTTCTCCAGCTGACATTCAGCATAGTCACCACAAGTTTGCTCCTTTTGTCTAGGCTTTATATCAGAAATGGGTCCTTCAACAGGGACCCAGCTACCAACTGGACAGAAGTAATGCACAGTGATTCATGAGCCTGGCTTTGCAGGGATTTGAAGCAGCATTACTAAAGGAGGACAAGGCTGAAATGAAGGAACGACCAAGGAAAACAGGAAGAGAATCAGGAGAGAATACAGTCGGAAAAGCCATGGGAGGACAGGATCTTAAGGAAGATGTTTCTGAGCATCAAAAGCAGCAAAGGGTTTAAAAAAAGCTAAGCCATGTAGTAAACACCCTGAGACTTACCCAGACAAAAGTAACTGGGAAATCAGTGAGAGCAACTTCAGTAGAGCAAAGCGGAAAGAAGCCAGGATGGAAGGGAGTCAAGATGAAGTTGGAGGAAAGGAACCGGAAGAACAGTTGAACATCTTATGTCTGATTGATTCAGAGGTGAAGGGAAAAAAGAAAATGGCTGGGTGGCTGGCAAAGCAGACTGGGTTTAAGTGCAGGTCTACTGATGACGGAGAGTGAATATTTTCATGGGAACAGGTGTGCTAGGCTTGATGGTGCAGGTTTGCAGTGGAAGTGAAGGAACAAACAGGCATCCAGAGAATGTGGTAAAATGCACTACATACATAAATGTACTGTTTATTTTATTACAACAGGGCCAAGAGGCCATGCCAGGATTGTGATTTTATGGTAGGTACCCTACACATATATGAAGACAATTGCCATTGTCCCAAAGAAACTACAATCCAAGGTAAGTCACTAGGGAAGGACAGGGTAGAGAGATATAGTTTTTACAGAAATAAACATGATTTTTTTTTTTTTTTGGACAAATAAGAGTGCAACCTGGTCTCATCTGCCTCCCAACCGATCCTCATTGATTTCTTGCAGGTATTATAACTAAAGTGGGTCCAGAGGAGCAAGTTGAAGGTAGCTGATTATGAATAAATGTACAAAGGATGCACTGTATCAGTGGGAAGCATTGAAAAGGTGCAAGTGAGAAGCTTGTCAAGCAGACAGACATTCTCCTCTGCATGCTTCCACCACTCTACTTCAGAGGACAGAACCAGAGACTGCTATATGTTTAAGTGTTACTTATTTTGTTAACTGTTATCCAAGATTAAACAGAGATTTTAAACCACAAAAGCCTCCAATGAAACAGGAAAGACCCACAAGAATGACTAGGGGGCATCAACACTGGGAGTTTTTGAGCACCATAAGTTTGCATATTGTCCTCATGTAAGAGGATTATAAGCATGGGCAGAGAAATGGTCAGATAATCCCCACTGGGATTCTTCATCCCCACCCTATACAATAAGAGTAAAACAAATCCACAAAAGCAAGATTCATGAATCACTGCGCTTTTTGTTAATCTGACAGGTGTAGTTTGAGTAATACATGTTGTAGTTCACAGTACACTGCAGAGCATTTAATATGCTATTTCTTAAGAGTAATGAAGTCTAAGCACTGCTATTAGATCTTAGGCAAGTGAGTACAAAATGCTGTGCTGTGTGTGGATAAATTAAGTTCTGCTCTATCCAGTCTGAGTCTGAGTTTGTTTACTAGATAGGATTTCTGCCTTCTTTCCTCTGTTAGATTCACCTTTTCACTTACTGATTACTGAAGTGATATTGACAGCTCATGAAATAAATTATTACCATAGCTGACTGGAATGTGTTTTGAAAGGGCAACGAGTCATTTAAAAACAGACTCACCTCTTTGGATACAAGCTCTCTTGAGGGCGGGGGGCAGACTGTGTGCTTTTCCTGGAAACCACTCCATAACCTTAAAAGCAGCTATAACTTTTCCAGGGAGAGCATCATCAACATATTCAGAATGTGTGTTTAAAATTAATGTTAATGGGGTATTTTCTTTTCCCCCAGATTTCAAAAAACTTATTGTCTCTGTCCCTTTTCAGGCAGATCCAGAGAGAACTGAGGCACTAGCGATTAATTCATTGCTCAGGCACAATCTTCTAAAATTCTATTACATTCTTAAGGAATTACAAGGCTGTTTTGCAGTTATTACTGCCTGGGACTGGACATAGAACTAACAGTACTAAAGTATCCAGGCACACACCGACGCCCAAGGGACTAATGTTCCAGTCAGGCTGAACCATCAGTGGCATTTAGTCAGTGTTGTGACTGGGATTCATAGCAATTTACTGGATTAGAATCAGAAGCATATTTTATCTCAGATTCCATAGAAAAATGATTTACAAAATCTTTCAGGATAAAAAGGTGGGGAAACATCCCCAAAGAAGAAGCATCTTTGCTGGCCAACCTCAACACAAAGCAAGTCCCTCATTTAGCCCTCCCTTCACTGGGTGGAGTCCTTACAGTCTAGGAGATTTTCAAAAGAAACACACAATAATGCCACTATATGAATTCATGGTACACCCAACACATGAAATACTGTGTGCAGTTCTGTTTGCCCCATGCAAAGTAAAATGATTAGGGATACAGAACAGCTTCAACAGAAGGGAAGGTTAAAAAGACTGGTACTACATATCTTATAGAACAGATGGCTAAGGGGGTAGGAATTATGACAAATCTACAAAAACAAATGATGTGGAGAAAAAGTATAGATTATGCAGAGGAGACAACACAAGCATTAGGTCACTCAGTGAAATTAATAAGCAGCAGGTTTAAAGCAAACGTAAGGAAATATTTTTTTTTAACATGAAGTCAGCTTGTGGAGCTTGCCACCATGGCATATTGTGAAGGTCAAAAGTATAACTAGGTTTAATTTAAACAAAGTTCATGGAGGATAACTATTAGCCTAAATGAGAAGCAATGCAACCCTATATTCTTGGTCTCCCTAAACCTCTGACTGCCGGAAGCTGTGTTCATTCCCTTCTGCTGGTCCCTGTCAGAAGACAGAATAATGGGCTAGATATGCCCTATCAGTTGTGATATCTTCCGGGGGGGGGCGGGGAGAAAAAAAGGAAGGAAGAAAAAA
>ML681963.1:6142966-6219329 GCA_007922195.1 Podocnemis expansa | reverse complement strand
CCCCCCAAAACTTACGTTCTTAAGGCAAAATGTCTTTGCTAGGGTTTCAATATGAGACAGTTGAGATAGGTTGCACTTCTCACATAAGTGAGTAAGCAGACATCCCTTTTTTCATAGTGAAGACATGGTTAAGTCCATGTTAATTGTGTATATAGTCTCACACTCACTGGTGCATTCAATATGGCAAAAGATTGGTGCCTGACACCCACTGCTTGTCAAAGTAAAAAAAAAAAAAAAAAAAAAAAAAGATGGTTGCTCACCTGTAACTGGTGTTGTTTGGGATGTGTTGCTCATGTCCATTCCAAGCTAGGTTTGTACATGCTGCATGCACAAATCGCCAGAAAATTTTTCACCTAAAGTACTTGTGGAGTCAGTTTCGGAGCCCCCTGGAATGGCACCTCCATAGCATGCTATATAAGGCTCAGCCAACCCTCCCCTTTCTAGCTCCTCCTTGCCAGAATTTCTGAAAGAGGGGTAAGAGATTTGATTTTGGGACGGACATGAGCAACACATCTCAAAGAACACCAGTTACAGGTAAGTAATAATTTCTTCTTCAAGTGCTTGCTCATGTCAGTTCCAAATCAGGTGACTCACAAGCTTTACCTTAGCAGGAGGGTCGAAATTACTGCCTCAGAGTGCAGGCCTGCCACTCTGAATGCTGCATCATCCCTCGTTTGCTGGGTGATAACAATGTGTTGTAAACATGTGGACTGATGACCATGTGGCAACCTTGTTGATATCCAAAATTGGCACTTGAGCAAGGAAGGCTGCTACTGAATCTTGTGCCTCATAGAATGGGCTGTTAGTACTGGAAGGGCCACTTTTGCCAGCTCATAACACTGGTGGATACATGCTGTGAAGACACCAGCTCCCCTTTCATCCTGTCAGCCACCACACAAACAGCTGTGACATCTTTCAAAAGGACATTTTTCCCCAATAAAAAAGGCTAGTGCCCTACATACGTCAAGTGTATGTGTCCTGCATTCTCTTCTTTGTGGCACTTGGTTTTGGGAAGAATACTGTCTTGACTGGTAGAGAACTGCAAAACCACCTTGGGTAGAAATGCTGGGTGCAAATGAAGCTGCACCTGGTCCTTGAAAAAAAATGGTACAAGGAGGTTCCTAGGTTAATGCGTGGATCTTCAATGCTCTCCTCCCCTACATAACAGGTGCTTAAAGCTAAATGCTATGAATATGGAGACTGCTAGCAAGAGCAAGCTGTTATTGGAGTGACAGTCAGGGCGGTGAGAAGGTCCTGGGGAGGGGAGGACAGCTGAGCCTTATAAAGATCACTATGCAGGCACCACTCCAGGGGCTCCACAGCTGACCCTATGGGTACTCTAGCACAGTGGTTTTCAAACTTAGGATCGGGATCCAGTACTGGTCGCAGACTGGGCTGCAGCATCTCTTGCTACCACTGCCAAAAGCCTGGAATGCATTGCTCAAAAATGTAATTGTTGGATTGTGGGCATAAATGATTTTTTTCAACTGGGTCCTGAGGAAAAAGTTTGAAAACCACTACCCTAGGGGCTTTCCAGTGATCCATGCATGTGGTGTGCGTCAGTGTTCCCTCTAAGGCCCTGAGGCAGCTGAGCAATGCACATTGCTCACTGCACGGGGTGCCCCCCCCACCCTGCAGAGAGGCATGTGGGCCCGATCCTGCACACACACACCCTTGTGGGCCTGATGCCCCCCCCCGAGCCAGCCAAATCCCCTCCTCCTACCCTAGCAACCCCCCCCCCCCCTTACCCAGCCATGTGGGTCCCAGGCATGGCTCTGGGAGCCAGAGAAGCACAGACTGAGCATGCTCTGTCAGAGCTTCTCTGGGCAGGAGCTTCAATAACTCCCAACTCCCGAGCAGCTCTTTGCCGGCTGGAAAACAGCATCTTCCAGGCGGCTAGGTGCTCTGGCTGCCTGCCCTGTGTGGCAGGCAGCGTCCCCTGAGCACAGCAGCTTAGGGGGAACATTGGTGTGCGTACACCTAACTTGGAACTGACATGAGCAAGCACTTGAACAGTGTGCAAATAGATCCCTGAAATTAAAACACTACACCAGAGTGGGGTGCTGGTTCATCCAAGTTACAGAGAAAATGCCATTAGCAATGGCCAGGTTGCATGTTCATCTTCAGCCCTTTGTACTGAACTGAAACTCCTTCCCTCTCCTCCTGGTTCCTGGGTTTGAAGGACCTGCAGATACAGCCCTTGTCAGCCCTGTGACCTTCGCTAAGGCACTTCAGCCACTGGTTGTGAGGGTCACTAATGGGAAAAGCCTTCCCACACGAGGCATATGGCTTGAAGCCCGGCATGGTCAGAGTCTGGTGCGGAACCAGGCGTTCTAGCTAAGACACTCTAAAGATGCCTGAAACGCTCCAAAAAAGGAGAACTAACACTTCTAACCTAACTTAAGACTGACTAATTGACAAAAACCAATGACTGGAGAGGAAAAAAAACCCACAAGAAACAGGAGCTTGCAGATTGTAATGGCAAAGCGGTTCCAAGACCATCACCCGGGTGGAGAGAAGGAAATGAAGGGGCAGCAGGGTCAGTGCCAGCTATATACTGCAGCTGGAGCACGGGACTTGAGGGGGCATTTGCTGCTGACCCTACAGGGATGGGCTAAGGGCAAAAAGCTTCCAGATGACCTTGCACAACACCATGTACACATCTCAGTCAGAATGGATGTGAGCAGCCCATCTCGAAGAAGGATATTTATAGGTAAGTAACCCTCTATTCCTCTGTATTGCAGGAACTGTTTTGCTCTCAAAATGCTGATTAATCAGTTAACATCTGCAATGCATTTTACCAACTTCTAGTTACCACATTTAAATTATTTTTGTGTTCAGAAGAATTAAGCAACCATTTTATATTTTGAGGTTTTCTTTGAAAAGGATACTGCCAAAGTTCAAAGTATCTTTTTTAAGGGAGGATTTCACCTGCTTGATCCAAAGTGAAAAGCACAATCTCCATTGTCAGTCTGGTTACAAGCACCATGATGGGGAAGAGCAAAGCTGTAGCCTGAGACATGGGGAGTATCAGAAGATTTCTACAGCTCTTTAAAGGTAAATTTTGTGGTTTTTTCCTGGATTTTGTTTTAGTATGAACATCCATGGAATTCTTCTATTTCTTACCTTAAAAGAGTCCTGGAAATCTCCTGCTATTCTTTCTCTAGCATTGCTGTATGGACACATATTATTAAAATGGCAGCTCCCACAAATAACACAACTTGGCAATTTATTGCAATTGGAAGTGTTTTGGATATATGCTATTTTAAAATAATTATCTGACTTCTCTAGCCTCGAGTGATTTCATATGTTATCCAGAAACTTAAGGCAGCAGTAAAATCCACTGCTTTTTAAAATGCAGACCAGCCACATTGCCACACTGGAAGACTGTCTCAGTCACCACATTTCAGAATGATTTGGATCCATTTGTGGCACAGGCTATAATCACAAAAAAGAATGAAAACTGAGGCCAAAAAAGGAGACATCTAAAGGTGCATTCACCCTATACATAACCCTCAGCAGACAGGTAAAGGTAATTAGTATGGCACAGAATGTTTGGTAAAGAAATTCATGGTTGAGTCACAGCACATTTTGATAAAATGTAAGTTTTAATTCAATTTCTGACTTGGCTTTGATTGTGATTGTGCAAACTCCTTCCCTCCACCCCAGTTCTGCTTTCCCCAGAACTTCCTGACAGCAATTTCCTTTTTTCAAACTCACACCTGTAACCTGGTAGCTACCTAGAATGGAAACTGCAATAGATGACCAGCCATGTAACAAGACAAAAATCATTTGGGGAGCAGGGGTAAAAATCACTAGTCCCAAAAACTGACACCCATGACCTATTCTAATGAGCAAGGACAATACACTCAAGCATTCAGCAAACTGTTTTTAGCACTGTTTACAATGATAATGCAATTAATGTGGTCTAAAGAATGCATCAAACAGACACTGAATAAGAAAGCAATGTGTGTGTTGTAAAGGCTTTTCAAAAAGAAATCTGATGAAGATTAGGAGTGAAAAAACAAACCTGTCAACAGAGCTGCTACTGCCAGAAGGAAAAGCACTCAGCTTCTGGGCTTTCTTATCCCTTAAGTTGTCCTGTATGCCCATAATACTTAGTAGAAAGATTCACTCTCATAGGCCCCTGGGTCGCTTTACCAGAGGCCAAGGCATGAAAAGGACGACAGGCAAGTACGAAAAGGAGGACATTGGAGAACACACAGAGAAAATGTAGCATTAATGTAATATTCTTCTGTTTTTAGGGGGCCCTGGAATGCTTCCCCCTAAAAATAGGGCGTTCTGGAGTATTCCAGCATACTTTAAGCCCTGTAAGTAAAAAGCCAAACAAAATCATATATTTTTAAAATGCCTGCCTGATGGAGGAAATGCATGTAAAAAGGAGGACATATCCTCCTTTTGCCTGACATCTGGTAACCCTACCCCTGGGTGTTTTCCAGTGCTCCCTGCTCTCTGAACATCACCAACAAAATTGTCTGTCCCTCAAAATTTATTAAATGTTTGAGAAGTCAGAAGGTACATGAAAATAGACTGGACCCCTATCCCTCCTTACCTTGTCACAACAAAGTGATAGGCTTTGCTTTAATAGAAATCTTTCAGGAGATCTCCAAATTACTCTCTTAGGGCTAGTCTACACTAAAAATGCTGCGTCAGTCCCCATGGACTGGACGCAGTAAGATCGATTGAACAACCAATGAAGACCTGCTCAAATTGATCTTGGAAGTGATCTGCCATTGACTTGGTAGCTCTCCTCCTCCAGTGGAGTAACTCTGAGTCAACGGGAGAGCCCATCAAGTCAACGCAGCCAAATAAAGACAACACAGTATCTGACATGCTGACTGCATATCTCCCATCTACTTAGCCCCACAGTGTAGACTAGACATCAGTGAGTGGGGAACATACATCATGCATCAGACAGAAAAAATTTCAAAAGTTTGGTAGGAAAGCCACATTTCTGCATTAATGCAGATGCTCAGAGGTAAAGCAAAATTAGGCAGTCAAACTCGGATCAAATCCCTCAGTCTCTCTCTACCTACAGAAAAGTTCCCCTTCCCATAGTTTTGAAGGAGTTTCACCTGTCTATATCAAGCTTATTTTTTCCTGTGCAGGGAGAGGAGAGTTTTCCTCTGGGATTAGAGGCTGAGGATTTGTGGATGATTTGGGGAAACAATCTTCTGGCACAGGGAGTTGCTTTCACTGGCTAGTTTCCTCAATTCTATGGTTTGTGTGTGTTCAGGGATCCCTAAATCCTTGATTCAATAAAACTTTTGAAAAAACTCAACCACAGAATATCTGCATCAAGCCACTAAAAATTCTTTGATTGGGAGCAAATGTTTTAGAAAACCAACATCAGCATACAGCTGTTTTCATAACCACTGCAGTGATTGACTCTTCAGAGGCCAGACCAACTCCCCTATATCTTTCCAGTGAAGTCTCACCACATCATGTACAGGCTATAAAGCTGCCTGGATTCCAAGTGTTGATACAAAATCCTGCATACAGCTTCTTGCTGATCAGCTTTGTAGGAAGAGGCAGCGAACACCATGCTGCAGATAGTCTTCCTCTGCCTATGCCCTTACTTTTCATAAATGAGACTTAATAATGGTAGTGAAGGAAATAGCAAAGGAAAATATTTAGGGGGGAAAAGGCAGGACCAGAGTCCCAGATCAGGCACACATTTCAGACACGTAAGGTAAGAACACTGCTAAAGCAATAAGAACATCACATGCCATTTCGGGAATTATACCGATGCTTTTTTTTTTTTTTAAAAAAAAAAAAAAAAAAAATCAGGCACCTGATTTACTCTACCTTTCCTCACCTCCTTTATTAATTAAAACTAATACAGGCAGCAAGTCTTTCCATATCTCTCAGTTTTTATTCTTAGTACCTACATCTCTAGTGTGCTTATATTTTTTATTTGCAGCCATAGTAACGGTACGTATTTATCAGCTGGGGCAACTGTAGAGCAGCGGTTCCCTACCTGTGGTCCAGGGACCCCCAGGGGGACATGCTGCAGGGGGTGCATGGAGCTTCTCCCTACCCGGGGCTGGAATCCAGCTACAGCCCTGATGCTCCCTGCCAGGCCTGCCCTTCCTCTCCTGTGGCTAGATCCTGGCAGGGGGATGGGGCCACAGCAGCTCCCTGGCAGGGGCAAGGGCAGGGGACCATAGCTGCCAAGGCTCAGCTCCCCAGTGGTGCAGGCAATAGTGGTGGCAGCACAGCTCACCAGCTGTCCCAGTGATGCAGGCCAGAGTCTGTCCATGCAGGCCAGATTATGTAATCAGCTGGGGGGGGTGCAAAAATTTTTTGTTGTTGTTAAAAAGGAGTCCCCAGCCTGAAAAAGGTTGGGAACCACTGCTGTAGAGGAATCTGTCCTCACTCATTGTCAGTAAAATCAGGACATTTACATAACACAGTAATGGGAATAGGACTGTATCTCCCTAAAATAGTTCCTTTATCAGTTATCTGACTCTAGGACAGAAGTCTGCAGAATTCTATTCTCTCATATATCAGACAAATTCTTTATTACCGGTTACAATTAAATCACTTGGCTAGTCAATAATTCTATTTGACTGTAATAAGAATTGAGTTACTGATGCAAGTCTATTGAGTGAGAGCTGCTGAGCTAAAAACAAAGAACATGAGGATTATTAAAATATCCAAAAGCTTAAACCACCCACCCACACACTTATTACACATCTGGAGGAACAACACACATCCCAGAAAGGATCTTTGCTGGGTTGGATTTCCTGGAATTTGCCAACCATGAAGACAACAACATACATCTTGGCAATCACAGTAGGCACAGTAAGGTCAGGTCCCTACAAGTGTTTAATAGCTTCATGACAGGTGGTCTGCAATGACTAACTACCAATCAGCCACAAGGCCCTGGGTTTACATCTAGTTTCAACTTCACCCACTTTGAACTCTCACACCTGCTGGAACAGCTCCCCAGAGGAAGGAGTACTTTAAGAACAACACTGACTTAATCTATTCCGTCAAGCACATGAGAGGATACCTACTTCTAGTTACAGAGGAGTAGCCAAGTTAGTTTGGGTCAGCAAAACAAAACAAGGAATCCTGTGGCACTTTTAAAGACTAACAAATTTATCTACCACATGAGCTTTGATGGGAGAATCCCCACTTTGTGAGATTCCTGAAGACGGAGAACTTATAGAATGGGAGGAAAAATAAATACAGGGAAGTGTATGTCATAAGATCAAGTTGCACTATTTCAGCAAACCAAAGCAATTGTTTAGATTCAAACAGTGTGGAACAACATATTAAAAGGTGGGTAGGTAGAGATAGAGGAAAGTCTGCTATTGTAATGAGAAAGCCAGTTCAAATCTCTGTTCAAGTCTAAGGTAATGGCATCAAATTTACAAATGAATTCTAATCAGCTACTCCATCTAAGTTTCATTCTCCTGCTCACTTCACAATGTGACATAAACCATTATGTACCAACAATGCCCCTCTGCCTTATATACTGAACAAATAGGACAGCCTCTGAGCAAACGAATAAGTGGACACAAATTTGACAACAGAAATAATGTTCAAAAAACCAACAGGAGAACATTTCAATCTCTCTGCTTACTCCATGGATGAAGATATGTCAATTGCTAAATTCAAGAAAGTTAATTACAAATCAAAGCTTCAAAGAGAAATTATAGAGTTAGAATTCTTATGCAAATTTGATACCATTAAATTTAGACAAGAACAGAGATTTAAACTAGCTTTCACATTGTAATAAGTGACTTTCCACTATCTCTACCTACCCACCTTTTAATATGTTGGTCCACGCTGTTTGAATCTAAACAACTGCTTTGGTTTGCTGAAATAGTGCAACTTGATCTTATGACATACACTTCCCTGTATTTATTTTTCCTCCTATTCTTCATCAGATGCTTGAAGATAGAGAACTTGCAGAAGTGGAATATCTTCCATGAAAGCTCATGCCTTAAATAAATTTGTTAAGTCTTTAAAAGTGACACAGGACTCCTCGTTTGTTTTACTTCTCGTTAGAAAACACCAATATATAAAGTTAATTAGGTAACACTAATCAGTGGTATAAACCCTGTTTACACAGGGAATGGTACCATGCCGGATATAGTCATATTCTGATACAACAGTGGCTAGAAAAATTTCCGTGGTATTCCCCTATCTGATGTGGAGAGGGATTGGTAATCTGCTAGACATACACTACTTCATCATGCTATTGAGAACCAAGGAAAAGGGACTGGGTAGGTTAATCTACATTCTACAACATGGTTTGGCAAGCAAAATTCCCTAAAGCAGGCAAGCAATGCAGGGTCACATAAGTTAGAGAAATCATGCTAGAATCATGCTACCAACAGCTATGTTTAAACTTTAAGCATAGTGATAGTTAGCACAGTTCCGATCCTAGCGTCCACAGGACATTAATAGTTCTGGTCCCAGTTAAGGACATAGGCAAAGCAAGATCAAAAACCTGAGACATGTTACAAGTCAAACACTTTTTGCTCATCTGTAGAGATTCTGAAATAATTTCCTCTCTTTCATGGCTCTTATATCTCCAGATGATAAAGCACTAAGAACATAATATATCAAGAAAGCAGAAAAAGGCAGTGATGGGAAAATTAACATTTTTGCGCAAGGAGGGAGTGAATACACAGTTTGCATCAAGATCACCCTTGGAAAAGTATGTTTGAGAAGAACCTAGATATCCCTCTCTCTGCTCTCAGCCTATGTCTCATGATCTAATTATTCACTTGATGCTGTAGTGCAAATAAACATGCCCAAGACTTTACTTCTCTATTGTGGAAGCTAAATGTTCTTAGGAGCAATACAAACAGGGATCCTTTTATTCGTAACCAAAAAGCACTTCTATATAGAGCTCTCCTATCCTGAGATGGGGTCATCAGCTAGGAGTTTAGTTCTCAAGAGGCTGGTCATTACCAAGTAGGCTCTTTCCATCTCCAGACATTTGCCAAAAGGCCTCCACAAACCAAGCACACAGATCCATGTGCTTGATTGAAACCTCCCTGAAGTGCTAGATACTAGGGCTTCTTTACAACAAACCAGTATTTTCAGTGAAAAGGAATCCTGCTGGGAAGAGTCCTTTTATGACTCCTTTTGATAGGAGGAGGATAAAGGAAGGAAACCACCATTCTTTTAGAGAAAGGGATACCCAATTTCAGTATGAAATCTGACCATTTTGCAAAGGAAATAAACCTGAAAGATGCTCAGGAGTTTGGGGAAAAACCCTCTTCTCCCCAAGGTATTGTAAACAGTACAGTCTACAGTTCCAGCATACAGATGATCTCTATTTTATTGGATTCTGAATCCAAGCTCTAAGGACCCCCAATAACTGATGGTGGTACCAGATTCTAACATCTCTGATACAATTTAACATTGAGCAACAGTAGCAGTTGCTGCTGCTGCTTTAGAGATTGCTACACAGGTTTTCAAACATGGGAAAGACTATCTTGAAAACTTAAAGCAAGCCCAATTAAAGAATGGCATTTCTCCTCTAAAAAGTTCATAACTCCTTTCTAACTCTCTAAAGCTTCTTCAGAAGTAACAAAGGAGTTTTCCTAGGTTTGCTTTCTTTGTTGTCTATTAAGACATGTTCCTTGTCAGCTCTTGTACAGCATAAACAAAGTGCTTTAACAAACCAAGTATCATCCCCATGTTAAAGACATGGAAACTGAGTCACAGATAGTTGAAGTAACTCCTCAGAGTAAAGAATCCAGGTGTAAAACCAGAACAAAGCCTACCTACATCTGCTGTCTTCCAGTCTAATGCCCTCATCATGGGACCAGTATTTCCTTGATATTATAACTACTGACTGAAAGCAAGTTTGCCTGAACTCTGGTTACTTTCATTACTTCACTGCTGAAAGCAGGACTCCTGAGACTTGTCAGGGCCCTTCCACCGCGTACACCCTCCCCAAATCCTTCGTGATTCGTATAGTTTGGTGGCCATACAGATTTAGTCAGGAATGCAGAAGGAGTTTCAGGGAGCTAGAACAGCTACGAAGGTGGGCCACGTCCCTTTGTCAGAGGGTAGCACATCACTGGCAGGCTTCTTGTCTACTTGGGGACCAAGGACTGCTGACGAGTTCTCAAAATTGCTTAGAAAACAGACATGAGGCAGCTAAAATTCTGAAGAAATGCCAAAGGTTTGAGCACAGCAGCGGCAAGACGGGCAAGGGAGCATGGTTTTTTTTGTTGGGGGAGAGCTAAAACTAGAACCTAGTGTTGTCCATTATTGGTTTCTGCTTTTGACAAAAACATGTTTCTCATCACATGCAGTCTGGCAGGAATTTGCCCCCAGGGAAAGACAGAAGCCCTGGCAAAAAGAGGGCTCAGACAGGATTATATACAGAACAAAAAGGTCAGGCTGTTGGCCTATGTGTGGGGCACATGCTGGCCTGAGCTATAAAATACTTCTGCTGTAGAAGGCTCTTGAAATGCCAGCAACAGAAAACAAGCAGCAAACAATGCTTTTGTGAGGAAAGGGAGCTGCTGTACTTTCACTTAACAATACCTGTTACTTTCGATTGAAGGTGTTTGGTGGTATCTCAGGTCGCTGGGAACACGTGGAAAGCTAACCTGCTGATGCCTGAGATAGCAGAGGTGTACCCTGAGCAGAGACCACAGAAGCAGTCAGACACCAAGATGCCCATGCTACATGCACAGGGATTCTATCCCCGCTCTCTTCCCTTCCCGTGAGAAATAAAGAACCTGTCGCATGCATCACCATGCTTCACCTCTGCAAATGTTCTGATGCTTTCATCTTCCCACTTCTCTGCATACTAGCTGGGCTTCACTGCTGCTTTGCTGAAAAGTTACTAGCTGGCTGAGATGTTAATGAGCCCTTACAAACAAAGCATCTAGCAGTAAGTTTAACAAGCCTGAGGAGTAAAAGTTGGAGCTCTGGAGCAAGTTACATTTCCACAAGTCCAAGATGCAACATGGACCAGCAAGGTTTTTGTTAGGGTAATTGCTTTATCACCACGTATCCTTGTTCCTTTTTAGATCAGGGAGTGATGTCCATATGCGAGAAGATGGCTCAATTGTGTCTTCTGCACTTCTTTGTACCAGGCACAAGCAGAGATTTCTTTTGAACAGGCATCCATAACACTGACCACTGGAGCAGCTGGACAGGATCAAACACATTCCCTTTTCCTGCCTCTGACAGCAGCCAGCCCAGATGTGGGCGGTTACAGAATAGTTTGCTGTAGGAAAAGTTTCTCCTAACCCCAACAGTTAATGCTAGGTTATAAATTGTATTCTGAGGGCTTATAAGATTTATTTTTAATCCTATATTATATGTAAAACTGTGGACACCTTAATTATTCACATCAGCATCTGTTTTTCAAAATCCTGTCAGAATTCTGGCCTCAATATCAGCTCACCAGGTTAATCATGTGTTATGTAAAGAAGCATTTCCTTTCATCAGTGTTAAATTTGCTGCTTTTCAATGTTACAGAATGTCTCCATGTTCTTGTATTACAAGAAAGGATAAACAGAAGCACATGATTTACCCTCTCTTTGAAGTCATCATTCTGTACTCCCTCTTAGTCATCACCTCTCTAAAGTGAGCAGTTCCAAATTCTACAACATGCATGATTTGGGTCTGATGGATCCTCTGGAGAGAGGAGATTAGTTGCTGATGGATGGAATGGCTGAAATGGTTTCTACACCAAAACAAAATGGAAGAGCATAGAAGAGACACAGCTCACACAGAACACTTTAAATAGGACAGTCAAAGTTAGGAGCATTCCCCAGGAGAGTCACCTTGTTCAAACTGCTACAAAATCATCCCAGTTAGAGAGCTCTTCCTCATCCTGGACCTGATGTTGTTATGTACTTTGATGTGCCAGACAGTCACTGAAAGGGCGGAAATCCAACACCAAATGGCTCCCGGAAACTCCCATGAATTTGTAGCCCTCTCTCCCAACCCATGGGGCAGAGATGAGTGCAGGGAAGTCTCCCACCTCCCCTTTTTTGTACAAAGTCTGTATTGATTTCAGCTGGGAGGCACTTGCTATGAACAGATCAGCTGGGAGGGGCCAGAGTGCTGTATATGGCTGCAGGGGGGTGGAGGTACACAGGAGAAAAGATATTTAAGATGCTGAAAGGTAGAGCCTTGCTGAGTGCACAGACTCTGATAAGAAAGAGCTGCAGAAATCTCTGAGAGACTCCACCTTCACTGAGAGAGGAGAAGTGAAAGAGTGAGGGCACCAGCGTGCTGAACCACTTTCAGAGGAGTTTCATACGTGCCCCAGTGTGCTGAAAGCATTTGCAGTGGACTCAGAGAAGTTAACAGTTCTCGTTGCTGTAAGTGAAAATGCCAGGAAAAGTCACTAAGCAACTGGCATGGCTCTGTGTTATCACTTTATTCCTGGCCATCCACCCAGCATGGTTGCAGAAGCCTCCCAAGAGGCAAATGATCAGTGGGAACACTCAGCTCAAAATGACAAGCTGCTGCAATGAGATGAAAGAGCTCAAGCTACAGATAGCCAACCTGAGCACAATGCTGGAGAAACTGGGCAAGAAGCAAGAAGATGACTGGGTGAATGTGGTCATGAAGGTGATGGAGCTGGAAGGGAACACCAAGCATCTGGAATCCCGTCTTATCGATGCAGAGAGCAAGTACTCTGAAATGAACAGCCAGATAGAGATCATGCAGCTACAGGCTGCCCAGATGGTCACACAAACCTCAGCTGGTAAGAATGGAGCTCCATGCTCCCAGATGCACCTCTAAATGCAAAATTCCAAGTAACTACCAACTTTTAAACTATGCTAGAGTGCCTCCATAACATAGGTGGTGACTGCCTACTGAATGCAGTCTACCCAGTGCACTTCGGCTGCCACATAACAGCTCAGAAAGCTGCCATGCTCATTTTGCTAGAAATCCAAAGATCTAGTTATCAGCTTAATAGAGAACATCTCTGATATTAAGAGTTGGGGGAGCAGAATAGATCCTGCAATTGCAAAGGGATGGACTCATGTAATATATTTCCCTTTCCCCCACCCTGTCTACTAGTACTATGATCCCAGTCTGAACAGAGGGGTCAGGTTGCATGCGAAAGCCTCTACCAATAATATGCCCTTATAATTCAGAATGCTGGTAGGAGAGAGAGGAGTTGGTAAAAACACATGGAGGTATGTCTAACTAACACTGCTGGTGCAAAAAAAATCTTTATGCCTTTCCGAGCCAGAATAACCTTGTTTTTGGAATAACAATTCTAAGAAATCCAAGACTGTAGATTATGCAAAATGTCTGGTATAATTCTCTCAAACACATTTCAGTACCTTAAAATTCTTCTTCTTTGCCTGGTATCATGATGCAGGAAAGTTTCACAGCACATTGCTTTGGAAATGTTGAGGAAAGTCTCTAAAGGGAAATCTTTCCAACAAGGTTAAACTTCCCAATAAAGACAGCTATTGCCTGGGGTGGCTGTATGTGCTTAACACCTTAATTCTGGGTCTGCTTTAAAATGGGGTGGGGTGGGGGAGGCTTTGATTCCTAGACCCATCAGTGTTTACTAAGCTATGCTGAAGGAAAAGAATTAGCCTTTACAGGTCTGGGAAAAAAGCTCACTATTTATATTATCTGAAATTAAAGATTTTACCGTGATGAGTCTCATCGGGGTGTAGTAATCCTGCAATGTGGTTTGAAAAATAAACCAGCACACACAGAAAGGCAGCCAAGTAGGGACTTGAACAGCCAGATGCAGAGAATTCAGGCCACCAGGAGAAAGTCATTCATGCAGTAATACACTGAAAAAACTGTCAGGAGGGATAAATCCTCACCTCAGCTAGCTTTGCTCCCTGCCCACAAAATCAGCTGTGTGCAACACCTGCCCTCAATCAGCTCCTACCCAGAGAGGCTGGGGAAGCTGGCAAGATGGACAGACTCAGAAGAGTTAAATGCCACCCCAGAAGAGTTAAATGCTACCCTCACCACAAACTGTGTTATAGAAACTATTAGGCAAATGTGTTTTTATTCACAAACTCAGCTAGTCTGCCCAATCACATGAACAGAGGCCAGTGTGTCAAATACAGGTGCCTGTATTTGAAGAGTCAACTCTACATACTCTTTTCCCAGCATGCACATTTAATTCAGATACAAAGTTACTCCCTTGCATATTTTATAACAAAGTCAGAAATGGCTAAATTACATTCAGTATTGTTTCCTGTATGCTAGAATTTTAATGACTGTGTTGTGGAAGGAAGTCACAAAAAGGGTTAACTCTTCATTTATGTACTGGAAATGTCATTTTAAATTGACTAAAAAAATATTTTTTAAAGTTGCAGTACTGAATTACTTCAGCATCTGCAAATTCCATGTCTAGCTCTATACATGCATTGTGACTTTGCAATTTGCTTCAAGGGCTCATAACCAGTATCCATCACCACTGATCATTTTTACCAAGGTCTGTCTCATTTCATGAGCTTTCAAAGTTCTTATGAGGAGTATTTTCTGTCTGGGGAGCCAAGACAAAAGGTTTAGAAATCCCACATCCCACGGAAAGCACTCATCATCACAACAGTGCAAACTTTTTCCTTCACAGGTGAAACTGACCAGCACCAGTAGTGCTGCCATATTCCTTAACAAATAAGCAGCCCATGCACTGATCAAGGCTAAGCTGTTCCATGTGCACATTTTTCCCCACTCATTTGCATTTCACAGGAGATGCAACAAAATGGTCCTTTGGAATGTTTATCTTAAGAAACTGTGTTAAAACTTTAGAAGACACACATCCATAGCAGGTGGGTCGTCTTCAGTTCTGCCTCTCACTTCCTGTGTTTGATTCATCTAGATGCTGTCTATGACTGTTCATCCCTTTACCAGAAGAACTACAGAATCTCTGGTGTTTACAAACTGCCTCCCAATGAATTCTTGGGGAGCCCTGACCTGGAGGTGAGGATGCCATGCATACAAAGCACACACCTTTGGTTCTAGCAAAATTTCTTCAGCACTGCACATTCTGAAAACACTTATATTGGAGTCCACTTTTTACCGTGTGGGAGGGATTACACGTTACATTTAAAATTCCTACACTGCCTCATAAGTCAGGATTTTGTATGGTAAGATTTTTTGCAGGGGAGATGGAGAGGGAAAGGTTCAGAGCTAATCAGTTTTTCATGGCTCTTTGCACAACCACCAAACTCCTTTCACTGATCAGGTTGGTGCAGAATGTCCTGTCCCACTTTGTGCTCTTTCATACAATGGAATCAGAAGTGGGACCTTGTAACCCTGCTGACTGGTTTGCACTGCATCCGCTTCTGCTACAGGTATCCTGCGACATGGAGACAGACGGTGGTGGCTGGACCGTCATCCAGAGACGCAAAGTTGGTCTGATCTCTTTCAACAGAGATTGGAAACAATACAAGGAAGGATTTGGCAACATCCGGGGAGACTTCTGGCTAGGGAATGAAAATATCTATAGGCTCTCCAGACGCCCGACTGTGCTGCGAGTAGAGCTGGAGGTAATTCATGGGTTCTCACTTGCAGCAGTAAAAGCTGCTAGTGCACACTGGTTCATTGTTAGACAACACAATCTACTAAGAGCTATAGGGAGTGGCTAAAGTATCATCATATTTGGATTAGAGAGAGTAATACAAGATGAACCTGGCAGCAACATCAGGACTAAGACAGAACCATATCCCTGTGTTCACTGTCAGTGGAACAGCACCTTCACTGAGACAGACTGGATCCTGGGTAAGCCACAGAACTCTAAAGGATTTAAAGGTGAATTTTGCCAATCACTGAGGGGAACAAGGTCATAGACCATAACAAAGGGATTATGCTGACCATTTTATAGGAATTTAAAGAGCCACAGGGATGCCCAATTACAGAATTCATGGGAACTCAAGCTCAGTCCTTCAGGCATGAGTGCAGCAGAGACAGCATACAGGGAGGAAGAAGTGCTCTGCATTATGCAGCAGCAACTTCACCGGTCTGTCTAGTTATTAATCAGCCCAGGTCATGGCCGGAAGAATGGCAGCTGTATGTTTAGAACCTTGACGGATGGGCATGGTGGGGTAATGGATAAAATTGTGATTTGTGGGTCTTTCTTAGAGTCCAAAGGCCACTCCTTAAGAGAGGAAAGCCACTTTGAGTTGGCCCACAGTTAAGATAAGGCTGCCGCATAGCAGAAAAGTGTGTCAGACTCCTGAATATAATGTCAACACAGATCAGCTAGCAAACATCATGCCTTGGTAGTTCACTGGCCCGCTATGCTAAGTGAAAATATGTTCATTACAGTTTGCCTTAATGGAATTCATGCAGTCCAGCCTGTAGTCTTTATTTTAAAAGCAAAATTACTATTGATACCTCATCTGAAGTTCCTTTTCAGAGAAGAGACATGGTACACAGCTGCCAAAGGTACACCCAGGTTACACAGAGTTGCCAGACTTTACCTAGTACTTTTCTTTAACAGAAATTGTTTCCTCTCCCCCCATCTAAATCCCCCATGGCAGGACTGGGAAGGCAACATTCGCTATGCACAATATAACCAGTTCACCCTCAGCAATGAATTGAATAGCTACCGTCTCTTCCTGGGGAACTACACTGGCAACACAGCACGTGACTCCCTAAGGTACCACAACAACACAGCCTTCAGTACCAAAGACAAGGACAATGACAAGTGTGTGGATCACTGTGCCGAGCTCCGTAAAGGTAAAGCACACACTGATTCCTCTTTTACATCTACTGAGCCCTCCTCTATATCCATGGGGTACAACATATATATGACATCATATGGAGGGGGTGTCGGAGAGAAAGAGACTAATGAATTGTTCTAAATTGCTAGCATTCTGACGGCAGATTAGTTAACTGATGACTGTTTCTGGACTATTGATGTCAGTTACCTGGGCAATCTAAGAAATGAAACAGGATGCTCTCAGGCCCATGACGTAGGTTATAGACAGTGATCCCATCACATTTTCCATTGAAATCAGGATTTGCCCTGGTGTCTTTGGCCAACACTTCATGTACCCACACAGCTGTGTTAGTGTATTGTCCATCAATTATATGGTTGGCTATCCCAGAGGTGGGTGAAATTACCCCAGTGTTTTTTTTACATTAAGTTATAGATGGAAGGTACTGAAGAAATGCAAGATAAAATATGGGCTGCTGTGTCTTGTAGAATTTTCTTGGGGGGGGGTGTCAAATCTCAAGGTGTATTATCTATTCATGCTGCAATGAAAACCTCTAGATAGAATATTCTATTTAGCTTTTTAAATTGCTTTCATCACCAAGGTAACAGTAATTTTGAAGTTACTGTAACTCACTCTTAAATTTCTTAAGATAGCTCCAATATGTAGAAGGACACGGTTAATCTCTGTAGGTTTTGTTATGGTGAAGAAATTACAGCACCTATGGGAAAAGTTTCTGATTTCAGCTCCTATATTTTACTGTTGCCTCAGACAAATTGTATTTAGATGCATACTAGAGGAACCAGCTAAGAACAGTTTCCTCTGCTGACCTTTTGTTTGCAAGGAGGGAGAGAGGGAAGAAATGGAGATGAAACTTTTAAAGGTCCATCAAGTGCTTCAGTCAAGCACTTAAGTGACAAGACACTGAGCTAATCTGGCTACATCACCAGGGTAATTTGCTCCATTCACTGTATCTCTGAATTCTTCAAAGAAGGGTTCAGCAGATGCAGTATGTCTTGAATATAGTTCCTGTCCCAATGTAATGACAGCTGCCAAGGATGCAGTGTCCTAGAGTGACTTATTTCCTGTCCTTGCACATTCCTTCCCTGCAGGAGGACAGATGTTCATGTCACAAATATAGTATAACAGCTTTAACTAAATGGTAGACAAAGACTAATCTGTTTGTTTCCTGAAGGTGGATACTGGTACAACTGTTGCACAGACTCCAACCTGAATGGGGTTTACTACCGTAGAGGGGAACACACTGAAAACATGGATGGTATCACCTGGTATGGCTGGCATGGCTCAACCTACTCCCTGAAAAGAGTTGAGATGAAGATCCGGCCAGAGGATTTCAAACCCTAGACTCTGCCGACATTTAATTATAAAGCTACGGTGACACTGCTGCACAGAGGGGGAACTGCCTGGAATCTCAAAACCTGCCATTTAAATTGTTTACTTCACCTAGAAAGCATGCTAATACAAGGACTATGTACACTGACTATGCATCTCATGTTAGTTCTGATGCAGACATAGGAGAGAGGAAAGGAATCAATATTAATATGGCTCAGCCCACTTTTCTCTTAAGGCACTCTCCCTCCAACAGGTTACCGACTATGTTAGAAAAGGCACCTCCTGCAGTAGTAGCATCTTCAGGAAGCATGTGCTGCAGTTACATTAGGACTGAGACCAATTGTGTTGCCTTATTATTTGACCAGTTACAGAGTTCAGGAAAAATGTAGCTTTTACCTTCCTATTTGCCATCACTCTAATGTTTAAATGCATTGAAGGTAGATACAAACTTGCAAAGAAAAACAGACACCACTAAGACATGAGACACAGAGGAACAGGGTTTTTATTTCAAACCCTGAAGCAATCATCTTAGCTATATTCAGAATGAGATGTTCCTCCAGTGCATGCTAGTCAGCCCACACTCCCCGTGCACAAAAAACTAGTTTGAAATTTTAGGCAATTGCACGTCATACCTGCTCTTTTCCAACATCTCACTATCACCCTTCAGTCACTAGTTACGGAAAATCCCTATGCAAGGCTGCACTCCCAGAGAAAGTGCTTTCTGAACAGTCATTTTGTGCCACCTGACCACAATGCCAGCAAGACCAGGAGTGAAGAGAGAGCAAACATAGCAAGAAGCCTTTTAACATAAACACTGTATTCCGGGGGGGGCAAAAAAGGGGGGGGGGAATCTTTCGATGTTTACTTGGAAAAAGGTACATTAAGGGAAGTACTAGTAAACAAGGGATCAAAATAATATAGAGATTATGTGTGGTTCTAATACAGCAAAGAATCCCTGACAATACTGCACACTAAGAGCAACAATCTTGAGTGGTTTGTTGTCGTCACTGGAACCCAAGTTGCATTTCAAGCCTTGCTCCATTGAATCTCTATTTTATGATGCTTGATTGTTAACTTCCAGCTGCTTTTAATTGTCCATCTTTATGTCAAGAGAAGCCGGATATGGGAAATATTTTAACACATTGTTTCTTTATGGTTTACAAGCATAAAATTATTCACCAGGGATCAGATTTCTGGTCCATGAAGATAGTGCTATTGCCACCACTCATAAGTGGTAGTTGATGCTTTAGAAAAAGGCAAAATACACCAGGAAAGGCACCAAGTAAACTGCACAGTGCTGTCCAAGCACCAAGAGTGGGCTAGGAAGATTAGTTATCATAATGAAAAGAATAATTTAAGTTCAAAGAAATGCACCTATGAGCAGAGCTCTAGTGGAAGCCAAAGAATCCTCAAGAACGAGGGAAAATTAGTAAGTCCTCACTTGCTGTTGGGATGCCATACCTATGAATACTGAGGTTTAATTGTTTTTTTTTTTTTTTTTTTTTGTTAAACTTTTGGTCAACACTGACTAAAGGTTCCACGTTGAAAATCTGCACATTCCATTTCCTTACATGAGAGCATCTTGAAAAAAGACTGTTAAAAAGACTCCTTCTGCAGCCACACCATTGCCTGAATATGTTGAAAAAGATGGTTACAGTTAATGCATCTATTTTTATTCGCTTTACAAAGACAGAGCTTGAGCCTAATTTAAAATTTTCTATTTTGTGTGGAATGGGAGATGCCATCCATATGTTGACTATTCATACTGTAAACTGGAATAGCATTCTATACAAATATGCAGTCTATGCAGTGGATTTTTTTTTATTCCCAACTTTTCCATTTCTGTAATAAACTCTATCTAGTTTTTAAACCCGTTTTCTTTAAGTCTTTGTTCCTTAACTTGCTGTTTGATACAAAACACACATACAGGGGTTCGGGTCAGGAAAAGGCAACACATCAAGTTCTGAAGCATCCTATAGGAACTAAAAGAGCAGAAGGAATGAGAGCATACTGCAGAGATGTCAAAAACAGCACAGCAGGCTGTACAGGAGCCACTATTTGTAAGGTAAACAAAAGGTGAAAGACGACAACGACAGATCTAATGCTAGAATCTTCACATACACACCAAAGCAACTTGGTTCCTGAGACTGTGCCCTTCCTCACACACCACAGAAATCCTCATACCATGACTGAAGAGGGAGAGAGGGGCATATACTGATTCAAAGGGAAACATTCCTCACAGTCCAAGCTAAATGTGGAATTTTAACACACAGGATCCAAAGCTACTGATTCCCAGTTCTTCTGTCACTGATTATGGCAGCACTCAAAGCGTGCTATATGTTGTTCACATATATAGAAAAACAGTAAGTTCCTTTAAATGAAGAATTGTTTAATAGAACATTGCAGCACTGGGCTCATTTGTCCCACTGAATGCTCTACAATAATTCATTTTTCTCATCTCCCCATTGCTGAGTGATCTCTTGCAGACAGATTTACAAAACTCAAGAGTTCAGTATGAAACTTGCTCACGCTTGTGTCCTTGTCTCTGATTCTTCCCAGAGAACAGGAGAGCTCGGTTCTTGTTTCAAAGAGCAGCCCTGACACTGTTAGAAAGGCAGATGTCACTCTGCTGGATTGGCAGTCTTTAAAACCAAGACTGCTGCTGTTAGGACTCAGCCTCAGCACAAAGCATAGAAAGCAGGTGAATCAGCAAGTGAGGCAGGGAATTAGCATTCACTTTCTACCAAAGAGATGCATCCCCAAGGACAGATTCCTCCCCAGGAACATCCACATCCCAAACTGAAATGTGTTTGGCTGGCTGGAAGCAGTTTACTTGACAAACTTAGTAATCTGAATCCTTCACAGCTGAATCAAGCTCAGAAACAAACTAGCAAGGGAAAAATAAGGAAGTTAATAGAGAGCAGGATGTGCTGCTAAGTTGTGACTCAAATCCTGGCCATTCACTGGGAATTAACTGACAGCAGACTACATGGCCAGGTGTACGCAGCAGGTAGGGAGACTGGAAGGCTGGATCTTCCACTACTTTATAATTGGGAACAGAAGGCTAGTGCAAATGGTTTCACATTATGCACTTCTGGGCTTCTCATTCTACTTTACCTTCCCATTTTACAGCAGGACAAAAACGCTTCAGTTTGAACGTTAGCCCCGAGGACTGCGGACTAGCTCTGCCCCCTGCCCACTCTACCACAGCAACATTATTCACCTAGAAAAATCAGAGAAGAAAAAAAAAACAAAAAAAACCCACCACTGAAGCAACATTTTCTTTTCACTAAAAAGAAACTAAAAATCACAGGCAGAAATAAAATCTGTGGTATGCTTACAATGGTTGGGTTCCCAACATTAGTAAGGGAAATACTTTAATTACCTTTAGCTAAGACTCAGCCATTCTTTTGTGGTTTATTTCAGTTGTACATTGCATGTCCCTAAAGACACTGCTTTATTTATAGTATACAGAAGGATCAGTCAATTTCCTTTTTGGGGCTCAAGGTAAGAAAGAATTTTCTTCTTTGTGAGCCTTCTCTGCAGAACCAGCTTTATCATTTCATTAGGGATGGGGGCAATGCGCTTTGCGTATATCAGTCTTTTCTTTCCATAAAGGATGAATCACCTAAGCCTGGTCTTGGCAGAACAGCAGGCAGCCAAAGAGCTGAACAGATCTATTTAGCAAGAGCTATGAATAACGGACCATATCTTTTTTCTCTGTCTACATATTTTTAAGGCCATTGGACCAGATTCTGGTATGCTCCTGAAGCACTCAAGCTCAGACTGTCTCCTTTGAGATAAGGGCTGGTTCACGAAAAGAGAGATTATAAACTATCCTGTGTCTAAATATGGCACTAGTTACTTTGGAAGATGGTAGAGCTGTATCTACAAAACTGTTCTGTTTGCTTGGAAAGGTATTAGAGCCATTTCTTTGGCTTATCATGAAGTGTGTGTGTGTGTGTGCATATATAAAAAATTCCCCTCTCACCCCTATGGGTGGTATGGGTCATCCTCAACCTCGGGTCCTCTACCAGAGGCCTGGGAATTTGAGGGTTCTGTGCAGTATCTTAGCTGTTCCGAGCACTGCACTCTTCTGGACAGAGAGCTCTGATGTTGTTCCTGGGATCTGTTGAAGCCACTCTCCCAACTTAGGAGTCACAGCCCCGAGTGCTCCTACCACCACTGGGACCACTTTTGGCCTTCGCCTTCCACATCCGTTCTAGTTCCTCTTTCAGGCCCTGGTACTTCTCCAGCTTCTCATACTCCTTCTTCCTGATGTTGCTGTCACTTGGCACTGCTACATCTATCACCACTGCTGTCTTCTGGTCCTTGTCTATTACCACGATGTCTGGCTGATTGGCCAGTACCTGCCTGTCTGTCTGGATCTGGAAGTCCCACAGAATCTTAGCCCTGTTATTCTCCATGACCTTCTGCGGAATCTCCCATCTGGACTTGGGAGGGTCTAGCCCGTACACTGTGCAGATGTTCCTGTACACAATGCCAGCTACTTGGTTGTGCTGTTCAGTGTATGCTGTTCCTGCCTGCATCTTACATCCTGCCACTATGTGTTGGACTGTCTCTGAGGCCTCTCTGCACAGTCTGCACCTTGGATCCTGTCTCGTGTGGTAGACCCGTGCTTCAATGGATCTGGTGCTCAGTGCCTGCTCTTGTGCTGCTATGATCAGTGCCTCAGTGCTGTCTTTTAGTCCAGCCTTTTCCAGCCACTGGTAGGATTTCCCGATGTCAGCCACCTCCGCTATCTGTCGATGGTACATTCCATGCAGGGTCTTGTCTTGCCATGGCACTTCTTCTGCTTGATCTTCCTCCCATGTCTGCTGCTGCTGCCTCAGGCATTCTCTCAGCAGCTCATCTTTGGGTGCCATCTTACTGATGTACTCCTGGATGCTCTGGGTTTCATCCAGGACAGTGGCTTTGACACTCACCAAACCCTGCCCGCCTTCTTTCCAGCTGGCGTACAGTCTCTGGGTGTTGGACTTGGGGTGGACACCTCCATACATTGGGAGGAGCTTTTTTTTTTTTACAAGTTTAAATCCAGTGATTTTCCCTTGATGATGTGTTCCCCTGGACAATGATGATAGATCATGAGTACATCAAATATTGTGAAGTTCCAAAGGGGTAGCCGTGTTAGTCTAGTTCAGCAGAACAAACAAAGAATCCTGTGGCATTTTTCAAGACTAACAAATTTATTTATTGCATGAGTTTTTGTGGGGGAAAACCCACTTTATCAGATGTTTTGAACATGGGGAACCTACAGGATGGGAGGAAAATAAATGCAGGGAAGTGTACGTCATAAGATTAGGTCCAATGTTTCCTCTAAGCTGATGATGAAGCTGAGCATGTTATGGATGTGTTTGGGAAGCCAGCAGGCAGTGGGGAAGGGGCCCAGTATGGGTTGGGGAACTTGCTAAGCTGCATCACCACCTTAGAGGGAACAATGCCCCAACCAACAGCCACAAGTCTCTTTCCCTTCAAGACTCTTCTCCCCTGCACCCTGGCAGCCACCGAGTCACTTTCCTCCCATCCCCTTTTCCCCATGGCAGCCTTCAGCTCGCAAGTCTTCTCCCCCCCCACCCCAGCACCCACTGTCACCCTTGCCCTGGCTCTGGCCCCAGCTCTTGTTACAGCCCCAGCTCTGACCCTGAAGCCCCTCCATTCTCCCCCTGCTGTGAATCCACCACCCCACTGCTTCAACTTTGGCCTCCTCCCCCCCATAGCCCCTCTACTCTCACCCTGCTGCCTGGCTCTGGTCCTCTCCCTGCCTCACAGCCCCTCCAGGCTGGGTCTGCTGCAGTCTCTCCACCTCAGCTCCAGATCTCCCTCCGATGTGGCCCCTCCACCTTGGCTCTGGTCCCCTCCCTTTTCCCTTTCACTCTGACTCTGGCCCCTGCCCCACCCTCTGGGCCTGCTGAGGCCCTGCTGTGCTGGCTCTGGCCCTTATCCTACAGTCCCACATTCACCTGCTCCCCTGTCCTGGGCTCTGCCCATGTGCAGAGCAGGAGATATAAAAATGCCCTGCCTCAGCACCTAGCGTGCTGGATTAGTCAGCCGCCTGCTTGAATCACAGATAGGGTGCCAGTACTACCACCAGCAGCACCAGTTCCCTGCTGCTGCAACAACTTTGCAGCCATGTGTGAGCTTAGCCTGCAGCCGACACACTTGCTGCTCTGCTGCAACAACTGCTGTGTCACAACACAAAAGTGTAAGAACCACTGCTCTAGCTTACGTCTCTTACAAGTGCAGACAAGAGGTACTTGTTTACAAGATCTTGTCCAAGTGATTCCCCCTCTGCCCTACCAACATTAACTTATCGCTATAATAAGGCAGATGGACTGAGTTAACCTATCTAGGATCCTAAGCTGTGATTCCAGGGAGTTCCTGTTTCTAGCAAGACATGCTGATCCCTCATCCAGCCTCTTTTGTTATAGAGCCAGCACATGTGCTACAGCAGGCATGATGATATGCAGGGGGAGAAATAGTACTTATTTGGGGAATTCCAGAAATCTATTTTATCTAGGGTACTGCAACTTCAATTTCAATCTTAAACTCCTTTCCCCACCTCCCACAACATATACACACACACGCCCACATCCCAACCCCATGTCAGAAATTTCAGACAACTCTGGAGAGCGTATCCTGAAAAGGAGGGGGGGGGGAATCCCCACAACACCACACCTCTTCATTCCAGCCTCTCTCTACCCAGTCCTTTGGAGACAGCCTCTAGAGTCCTAATGGAGAGAAGTGAGAGATGTGTCTACACTACAAGAATCAAAATCACAGGCAGTTGCAGGGCTGCGCACTGCCCTTTGAAGGGTTTTTCTGCTGCATGTTCATTAGCTTTGTCACTAGCATTTAGACATTTCCTTTCTGACATTTTTCATGCTGACAGTTCATTGTCAGCTAGCAACAACTGACATGCAACCATTGCAAAGTTGGAACCAGAACTGAGAGGGCCAAAGATACCACTCCATCAAAATTCCAACACATAAAGCAAGCGAGGTAGTTATAAAATCAGACAACCGATTGCAGGCAGATAACCACTAAAATCCACTGAAGATAAGTCAGTCATCAGACACTAATAGCATCTTGGGGAGCAATATATTTGACAATAGTACCTAGGAAACTATTGCCATCTAGGCTGATATGAAATAAGAAAATTCTGGGCAGTGCTTTCTAGAGCGGTATGTTCTCAAGACAAAACACTTCAGAGGTAGTCTAGCCTTGCCAAGTCAATATATTTTAGCCAGGCCTCTCATGAAATTTCTTACTAGGTTAGGCACAAAAATCTATTTTATTTGCCCATCCAGAAAACAAGTTTTGTGCCAGACGAGTTGAATTTTGAAAAGCTGCGTGAAGCTGAGATCTGAGCCTTTCCAAGCAGTGAATAAAAATGCAGCTCTGAACAGCTGAGCACACCCTGGGGCTGCAGTCTGAAACCACCCTTTGCAGCCAAAAGTTCAAAAGCCTCTAATATAATCTAATTCACCAGTTCAAATCCAGCCGAGGTCAGCCATAAACAAAAGCTCCTGGTTCCTAGTCCTCTGTTCATAATGAGAGTATGCACTTTTTAAATAGAGATGATCTGCATTGACCTACTTCTGGAGCTAGCATTTGGTTAGCTTTACTATAACATTTCCTAAACGTAGGATGCAAAATACCACAGAAAGGTCAGGTAACACCAAAGGAAAGGTGATAAACGCTCTTTTCATTGGCTTCCTCTAGAACAGCAGAACAAATGTCAAACAATGGCTTTTTAAAATGAGGTAGCAGTTGCAGACTTTTTTCTCCCCAATAACCAACATGTGCTCAGGAAAATTCCTCAACCAGCAGTCTAAAGAGTACCTTTAATTATTCAAGCTTAAGGCGGCAGAACTAAAATTCATCAGGGTATTTTATGCAACAGCAGCAGCTCTGGATGAGACTTGAGCAAAAACAGCAAGTCTGCAGAGAACTTTGGCAAGATGTGTGGAATTTATATTGTACTTGGCCTCAGGCACTTCAACAGCAGATGATATTTTAAGACGCAAGGTGGGTCACTTACAAAAGTATTTATTAGCTTTTTATATTGCAGTGCCTTTTGCTGTTACTATTGGGCCAAATTAAACAGAAAATTCACTTATCCTGAACGCAACACTACAGGAGTTCACACAGGTCATAAATGGAGATGGCCATTCATTTTCCTCCTAATAGGTCTTTCAAATATGTTAGCAAAAATATCATGTCCCAATATAAAGACATTTACAAAGATAGCAATATTATTTTTATGGAGCCTTCTCTTCAAGGGAATAGGATGTTTGTGTAAAGGAGGGACTTCTGGTTTAAAGAGAAACTTTTGTATCACAACATTTTGATGCTGCCAGCATGAATGATGACCACCTTGGCATGCTCCCACGGCATGTCCCTGTTTCATCACAAAACAAGAGGATGTTACCCAAGACTCCACAAGCTCAATTTGTATGGTATGATCCAGGAAAACAGAAGGTGCAGCAACACTTCTCTAGCCACACTGCAAGATGCAGATGTGGGTTATTCCAGTAGGAAAAATCAAATGAAACTGCTAATTTTGGCATTTAAGTGACAATAATACCACCACTAAAAGGTATCAACATAATTGTGATGGCTTGACAAATTGGTGGGAATTCAGACTCTTCTGTGGTCTTCAGTTTGGATATCTGCAGATTTGCACAACATTACTTTATTTCATGGCCAAAACTCTTCTGAATGAGAAGGGTTGAAAATCCCTTGTTCTAGGCAAGGCAGAGTAGGATGCGCACACCATATTTCCTGTCTTTTCCTTAAAACCCGGTAATTCCTGCCATCCCAGCAATAAAAGCCAAATTTGAAATACTCAGTTGTATTAACAGATAAAAATAAAGGCCAAGTTCTTTACTCAAATGCTTTCTGCTCAGTTTAAGGTTCACTGACTGTGTTTCCTTCAAAGTGCGGAACACCTTTCATATAAATTCCTGTCTCTCTATAGGGACCTATACCTAACTCAGGACCATTGGAGGACTCTTTTGCTTTTGTAACTGTGTACTGCAAAATGTTAGCAGGTTACAGCTCATTGAGGGAGGCAAGGAAATAATGCCTAGGTGCTCGATCACACCAGAATATTAACTGCACAGAAAGAAATGAGCTTGATAGGTGAGGAAGCACTATCTGCAAGCTACAAATGCCCCCTTGCAAGCAAGCAATCTAAGTCTAGGCACAGAACCCCATGGCAGACGCTCTCAATCACCAAAAGGGCTCTTCTTTCAGCCTGAGACTGGAGTAGGTCTACTGTAAATAGCAGCAGGCAGGCAAATTTTGGTGAAAGCTGGGCACAACCAGAACTGATGAGAGTCATGTTACCTGATGAGAGACTCTAGGATAGCTGGGGTGGGGCCCTTCTGAAACTCCAGCTCTTTATAGTGCAGGGCTTTAGCATAGGCACGGCATTTGGCAGCTCTCTCCCCTAATAGGACAATGCCATTGTCATCTCTCAACGGCAATGGACCCTGGAGAGGAACAGGTCAGAATGAGAATCAGGTGTGCAGGAGAAGAGGACAGCATATAAGAAAAACTACCCGCACCATCCAGATAATATTAAAGAAAAGTTACCTTGTCACTGTGCTCCATGAATTCTGCCAAGTTCAGGAGCGTCTGGGTCACCTCTGCAATATCCTGAGAAGTAAGGGCCAGCTCAATGCTTCGGATCAGCTCGTCCTGTTGGTCTTCATTCAGCTCAGACCAGCATGAAACAAAGGCAGCATTGAAGAGATCTCTGATGATGGGGAGAAAACACCATTAGAGGGAGGGTTAACTATTCACTATAAAATCCATCTTCTAGTTATCTGCTGGGAGCTGAACTCCCCTGTTCAGATTAGGACAATTTGTTAATTTATGAGGAAGCCAACACAGAAACAAAACAGAGGTTTTGGCAACTTGTGGTCATTGTGGGTGCCTTGTGGTTTTTAGAATATTTTAACCCTGGCAACCCAGCCAAATTCCAAATACAGGTAACTTTATTCTGCCTCTTTCAATTCCCCATGAAGTTTGACAGAAATGGAATTCTTCACTGCCTTTCGTAAGCTGTTCTGTAGTACTGCCATGCATTTGCTAAACATCTGCTCTGTTCCATCCCAGATGCAACGGCATTTCAGTAGGACACTCAGGGATTTCTATAGAGCTTATAGATTGAGTGATCTGTCTGTAATGCACTGTCGGACCCATGTGGGTGAGAAGTACTGTACAAATGTACAATCACTTAGGGACAGGATGTCAGCTTAACTAAGAAGTAGTCTGAACACAAGACCAGGAGTCTAGAACTCCTGAGTTATACTGCCAGTTCTGTGGATTCTCTCCATGGCCTTGGACAGGTCACCTCTCTTCATTAGTCTGCCTTCACAAGAGGGATTTGAGGATTGAAGTTGAGATGCTTGCAAGTGCTTTGGAGCTATATTTGGAAATTAATAATAATAACGACAATAATATTAGTGAACCAGAGTTATTTTAAATTATTTTACTGTGTCTTTAGATGGGGAGTGAGAGTAGACTCTTTTCTAGTCCAGTGGATTGACTCTCAGGTCATGGCCTAACAAGAGCTTTTACAAACCCTTTTCATCACCCTGGGATAGGCTGTACATAAGCTTGCTATCTCAGCATTCTGCCTGCTCTTGAAATTATTTCAGAGATTCTGTAGTGAATCAAAGTATTCCTTAGATCATTATAAAGCTTAACAGCTGAAGAATCTTGCTGAGGAAACAGAAATCAGAATCCAGACTCACAAGAGAGCAGAGGATTAACGCACTGACAAATGCAACCTCAGGACTTCTTTTCTGCAGTTGATTCTAACAGTGAGATTATCTGGGGGCATATGACAAGAACATAAATAAAAAGACTAAAATATTTCACTGTGGAAACTATAGGTTTCAGTGTCTCAGTACCTTTAGCTGCTTTGTTCATTTTTAATGAAGAAAAAATATAATACAAAATAGGTATAAATAAGGCTTTCTTGAAATTCCTTGTATTAGTTATATTGAACTGCTACCTTTCGCTTACACAGCACCTTTCAGCACAAAGGTTTCTAACTTGCTTTACAATCCACATGTAGAAATGTCACTCCAGTCATCACTACCATTGAAAAGCCTTGGGAGACAGACCTCTCCTTGCTTACAGACAGTCCCCCACCCCCCAACCTTAAACAGATACCATCAACTACAGACCAAACAGAACCATTAAAGCAGGCACATATCCCCACAACAAACCACGCTCCCAACTTTGCCCACGTATCTGCTCAAAAGACATCACCACAGGACCTAATCAAACCAGCAACTCCATTAAGAGCTCATTCACCTGCTCATCCACTAATCTGATTTATGCCATCATGTGCCAGGAAGGTACCTTGCCTTATATATTGGACAAACAGGACAGTCTTTGCGCCACTGTATCAATGAACACAAAACTGACATCAGGAGTCACAAAGTTCAAAAATCAGTAAGTGAATGCTTCAATCTTCCTGATCACTCCATTGATGATCTGCTAATAGCTGTGATCAAACAAGTGAGCAACAAATCAAAGCTTCAAAACTTTCTAACTGCCAGGGTCGTTAAGAACCAGAACAAACTGCCTAGGGAGGTTGTAGAATTTCCATCAGTGGACATTTTTAAGAGCAGGTTAGACAAACACCTGTCAGGGATGGTCCAGATAATACTTAGTCCTGTTCTGAGTGCAGGGTACAGGACTAGATGCCTTCTGGAGGTCCCTTCCAGTCCCACAGGTCTATGATTTTATGATTCAAAGAGAAACTGCAGAACTGGAATTCATATGCAAATTTGACAGCGGCGTTTGAGGGCTAAACAAGGACTGAATTTTTTTCTCTCATTGTAACAGGTGATTTGACCTCATTTTCCTCTACATGCTGTTCCCCAGTTTTTTAATCTAAACTACTGCAGACTGTTACAGCAAATCAATGACCTGATCCTAAGACTTATACTCCCTTGCATATATTTTCCTCCCATTCTCTAAGCTCCCCATCTTAAAAGTGACAAAGTGGGATTTTCTCCCACGAAAGCTCATGCGATAAATGTTACTCTTTAACTCTCCGGGTGGAGAACAGTAGTCTGCAAGCCAGCTATTTTGCTGCCTAGTGCACAACAGTAGAGGACAAGTGTTTGGGAGAAGAGCTTTTTAGCCAAGGGGATGGATTTCTCAGCTGGGAAAAAGCATAAGAGGGTGTCTGACACACAGAACTCTGCTTTGAAGAGGTAACTCAAGAGGCTCACATGCAAACTGAAGTTTACCTACCTTAGTAAGACAAAGGGCTGAATGAATGTAAAAAAACAACAAGCAGTTGTGTGGCACTTTAAGACTAACAGATTTATTTTTTGCATGAGCTTTCGTGGGAGAAGATCCCACTTCCTCAGATGCTTCAAAGATGGGTGAACTTACAGAAAGGAATGAAACTAAATGCAAGGGAGTGTAAAACATAGGATCAGGTCATAAAGTAACAGCAAATCAGAGCAGTTTACAGGCTTAAAGAATGGGAAGCCTGAAGTCAAATTACCCTTTGTAATGTGAAAAGAACCCATAGTCTCGATTGAGTCCTGCTTTCACAGGATTTAGCTTGCATATTAATTCGAGTTCAGCTGTTTCTCTTTGGAGTCTTGATGTCCCAGGTACATCTCTAACGACAGCCGTTAATAAAATGATCATTGAGTGATTAGGAAGATGGAAGTGCTCAGCAACTGGTTTCTTTGTTCTTTGATTTCTGATATCAGCTCTGTGCTCATTCAGTCTCTTATGGAGCGATCGTCCTGTTTGTCCAATATATAGAGGTGTAGGGGCATTTCTTGCACATGATGGCATAGACAACATTAGTAGATGAGCAGGTAAATGAGCCTTTGATGAAGTAGCAGGCTTGATTAGGACCTATGATGGTGTCTGTTGTGTAGATATGTGGGCAGACTTGGCAGCGTGGTTTTTTGCAAGCGTGTGTGCCTGCCCCAACACCTTATATATTGGACAAACAGGACGATCGCTCCCTAAGAGACTGAATGAGCACAGAGCTGATATCAGAAATCATAGAACAAAGAAACCAGCTGCTGAACACTTCCATCTTCCTAATCACTCGATGATGGATTTCTTAACGGCTGTCATTAGAGATGTACCTGGGACATCAAGACTCCAAAGAGAAACAGCTGAACTCGAATTAATATGCAAGCTAAATTCTGTGAAAGCAGGACTCAATCGAGATTATGGGTTCTTTTCACATTACAAAGGGTAATTTGACTTCAGGCGTCCCATTCTTTAAGCCTGTAAACTGCTCTGATTTGCTGTTACTTTATGACCTGATCCTATGTTTTACACTCCCTTGCATTTAGTTTCATTCCTTTCTGTAAGTTCACCCATCTTTGAAGCATCTGAGGAAGTGGGATCTTCTCCCACGAAAGCTCATGCAAAAAATAAATCTGTTAGTCTTAAAGTACCACACAACTGCTTATTGTTTTTTTACTGGACTAGACTAACATGGCTATCCCTTTGGAAACTGAATGAATGTAGCCAGGGTTAAAACATGTGATTGCACAGAGTCTTGTTACTCCAAACCACAGGACCACAAGGTGTCTTATGGTTTAAGCACTGGCTTTGAAACACTTTATGTTCCTTCTGTGCAGAGTTCTGCAATTCAAGCTATCATGCAGAAGAATAAGAAATTCTTGGGTTTATTTCTTCTGTTCAAACTGCTCAATAAGATGTTATTTAAAAAACAAAACCCTTTTTACCAATGGTGATGGAGGACAGAAACACCAAAAAGTTTATCTGTCCTTCCTGCTCCAAATACCCGGGTTCCAGCCCAGACAACGAAGTAGAAGAAACATCCTATAGTATTTTTCTAGACATGTGCTGACAACACAAAGCTATCACATTTTGTGTTCACTACAGAATAGAACTGTATTAGCAGAGGATGCTGCAAGCAGAATTATGTGCATAGGCACAGCTCTGTGTGCACATGTGGTAGGGGAGGAGATGGGGCACACACAATGTGGCTAGAATAGCAGGGAAATACTAAACGTCATAACTGAGATGCATTTGCAGAGCTATGAGAGAAACATACAATATCTGCCCACCCACTGAGCATCCAGCTCTTGTCATGTTATCAGCCCTTCCAACTGAGTGCTACAATTCACCACTATTAAAAAAAGTGAAACTAGAAATGAATGGCTCTCTTGAGACAGCAATAAAATCAGTTTCCTGCCCAGAGAAGTGGTAACTATAAGCTACAGGGAAGAGATGAACAGGTGACTGCTTACAGAACCAAAGTTGCTCCAGACCTACTAGTTACAATGGTACTAAACCAGAGCAATTTATTCCACCCAGAGGACTCTTATCTGAGACAAAGGACTCTTAAAAAAATAAATAAATAAATAAATATTTTTTTTTTTTTTTGGAAACTTTTATGTGCCTTCTCTTATTCTGGAAATAACAAAAGGCTGAATTACAATGACCACCACACCAACACCACATCTTAAAGAGCTGCCAATCAGGAATACTGGAAGAGAAATCAAATTCCCAGCTGTTTTACTTCCCCTCAAGCAATAAGTAACTCTGTTCATAAAAGCCAGCAGCTTTTATGTGAGTTTCCACTTCCTGAAAATTTTTGGCTTGTGCCTGGCTATTGCAAGCATGCTAAGGAGATCAGAAAATACAGAATGACTGTACCTGGCCATAGGATTATAGGCTTGAGCCAAGGCCCAGCAAGAACGCAGGGAAGGTGATGAGGAATCTTTCAGTAACTCTAAGCTCAATCGCCGCAGCCATTCCAACCAGTCATCTTTGGAGACTCTTCTTGCCGCTCCCCAGGCCTGAAACACAAAGCAAGACAGCTCACCTGCTGAGTGCAGTGCCAGTATGTGAGCCCAAAGTAGAGGACAAGATGCTTCAGCAAGAGAAGTTTCTACTTCACAGCTCTACACCTCATCTGTAACTATCTGTTCTTCCAGTCCCTGCTGGGATTTTCCTTTTACAGAAGCATTTGCAACAGCCCAGCCTCATTTCTAAGCAATCCACCCAAAGTTGTTCCCATCATGCACAATAAATGTTTACAAACAAGACCTTTAGCCCCTTTCTCTCCTTTGCAAGACATACTAAGTGCCACATGCCACTGTTAAACATCAGCTTTGAAATACCCAATAGTATGTCTGGAATCAGACCAGGTCAGTCCTTTATTTTGCTGAACATAGTGAGTGCCACATATACACCTTTTTGAAGCTAGCTAATGGTCAAACACTGGTCACATGACCAATCATATCTGCTATTATTGTCCTAAGAGCAGATCAGAACAGACTATGGCACCCAACACTTTCAATGTGAACACTGAGGCTGACAAAAGTGTTGGCTTCCTCTTGGGAAGAAGTGTTAAGTGCAAGTACTGCAAATATGAGAAGGAACCATAGCCATGAACCTGTTCTAAGTAAAACCCGGTTCCTTCACTGCACCTACTGCTTAAAGCAGAAGGGCAACACATCACAGTCTCCAGAGTTATCGTCACCCTGGACAACATCTTCCTTCTATTTCTCTCAGGGCCAGTCACTATTTGTCTGTGGTCTGATCGATCTCTTACATACAAATACCTAGACATATACACTTGCTCACAGAACTGTAAAGCACTACAGAGAGTTCATTTGAACACTGCTGACTCACATGGAACAGGGGACACTTTACACAGCTCCCTATAACAACAGGCTATTCTGGGGCACAGCAAGGATAGAAGAAACCATTGCAATAATGCTGACGTAGTGAAATACAGAAGTAAGAGACAGACCTTTCCAAGGCACACTCCTTGGAATCAAGGAGTCTTGCAAACACTTCAGACACAGAGAAAGTGTCTCTCAGTATTACTTCATGACCCCTTTCAGTCCAGCATTTGAACTACTCATTGGATATCCTCTAGCCAAGAGAGAACCTCAAAGTTGCTAAAGTAATTTTAAGATTCTGTCAGGAATATTTTAAGTAAGAGTCAGGCACTGGTAATGAGTAATAAACAAAAATTCATGTAAACCACAACCTGTCCCTGACTTTTATTAAGAATACCCTGGAGAAGAGGGAAAAAACAGCAGCTGGGGCTCCAGAAGCTTTGGGGACCAGCTGGACAGTCAACTGTTTAGCTCTGGCACAGAGGCCTTGGAAAGTCAAGGAACCCATGACCTCTGTGACCAGATTGTACCCTAATGTACAAGCCCAGAATTCTAAAGAAAGCTAGCTGACACCAGAGATCTCTACTCTCAGAGCTGACAGCAGGAAATAGAAGAGAGTCCTTAAAAATGTTCATATGGTCCAGAGACAACTCCTTGCTCAAGATACCAATAGCATCAATAGACCCCTTCCCTTCTGCAGCAAGCTACAGCTCCATATTCACCTTCTGCAGATTGATGGTGCTGACATGCAATTTCTTCATAGGTCCTGTTTCCACAGGGCCACTTGCCAGTGTTTCTCCCTGGTTGCTTCTTAGCATACGGTGCTGATAAATCAGGGGATCCTCCTCTTCATCAGCAAGAGTGTAGCCCTGCAATTAATGGCTCAGAATGAAGACCAGCTGTGCCACTATTAAGACCTCCTTTAATGTGCACAGTCTTGTACCTTACACCTTAAGCTTCCCACATACATTTTCTGCTCAAGGCAACTTATCTTGGTGAAAGAAAACTCAAGAGTTCCCAATTGGTAAGTTCAATTTGGGCTAGGGAAATGATCTTTCAAAACATGTTACAGCTTTGGAATCTGAGTGTGCAGGTCCTTCCATTTCCATCAGCACAAGCTGCCAAGAAGTCTTGCCTCCTGCCACTGGAGGATGGAGAAGCTAAATTCAGTTCTACCACTGTGGCTAAGAAGCCACAAATTGACCTCTTTCCCCACTGTCTTCCAGTTGAGTCAGTGAAGGCCACGGCTAGCCCAAGTGTTTTTGCTGCCGTAGGCCAGTGGGGGTTTTGGTCCCTCCCCTCAGCCGCTGGTGAAGCGCTGCTGTTGCTGGGATCCAGCCCCAGAGGAGGGAAGGCACCATGGCCAGGGGTCCAGCCATGGGCAGGGAGTGGAGCAGCCCCAGCCCAGCCATTGGCACCCAATAATTGTTGGTGCCCTAGGCAACTGCCTAGGTTGCCTCGATGGAAGAGCTATGTAAAGACACTGTGCTATAGACCAGGAAAGAACAATGAAATTATGCTGGGAAACATGGAAAAATTCCTCACTTATGAGGCTTGGGACATACAGCAGTGAGCTGGGCGTGACCAGGAGAACTCTTCCTTTATCCTAGGATGGAAATGGGGGGGGGGGGGGGAGAGAAAGAAAAAGAAAAAGAAAACTGCTATTCTAAATCCTTTCTAAAGATTTCAATGACTTTTCTGTGGGAACTCAAGTTCTATAAGGCAGACACGTTTTCCAGTTTTGGTCTCAAAATGCTCAATTATACTGTACCTATCACACAAAGCACAGAAATAGTTATTCTGCTTGCAACAGTAAGAAGCCTACATGAGTATTCTGCTACAATAGCTTCAGTTCAGAATCTACCTGAATTTGTCTCTACACACATGGCTGCATAATACAAAAGTCAACTCACCTTCACAATCCTGCAGATGAGAACATCGTACCGCTGGTGGTTTATTCGATGACGCACAAGAACCTTGTTCACCATTGGGATAAAAATCTGGTACTGTATGGGAGAAGGAATGAAAAGCCTTCTCACCAAGACTGAAATATACCAAGTAATCCCACCTTCATTTCACTAATCAGTTGAAGCAGAATCTGACAGAGCTTGATTTGGAAAAAAAAAAAAAAAAACCCCAAAAAACCCCCAAAAACAAAAAAAAAAAAAAAAAAAACATACTGCCAATAGTTGTGAGGGAAGGGAGGTGGGGAGGGAAAATTATGTGAGGGCAAACCTACTGCACTACAACTGGAAAGACTGTAAAACTAGCCATTGTCTCTCTCCCTCAGAAACCCAGGCTGACTGCATGTTAAACCAGGAGTCGGAAAAACATGGCCCGCGAGAGGCTGCTGTCTGGCCCACTGCCCCAGCCCACTCTTTTCCCACCCAGCCCCTAGGCCAACACTATGTTGCTCTCGAGCTGGGGCTTCCCCTTTCCTCCTCCCAAGGCTAGTGTGGTGCCACTCAGGGGCAGGGGATGGCGATGGCCAGGGCCAGGACTGCGCTGCTCCCTTCCACCTCCCCTAGCCAGCAGTGCCACTCCATGGCCAGGACCACACTGCCCACTTCCACTTCCCCTGGCCAGTGAGGTGCCACTCTGGGCCTGGGACTGCACTACCCTCTCTTCTGTCCCCATGCAGCTGGCGCTCCTCCCCCTGCACCAGCTTGAATAGTGTTCCTGCCTTTGCCCCACCCCACCTCCACCCAGACTCTCTGCCACCCCCACCTACCCGGCTGGGAATTTTATTGCCCACCCCTTTGTTATACACTCCATTTTATAGTCATGAAAGAAATATTCCCCCTTTCTGGAGGTTGTCTCACATAAGAACAACATTACCTTCTTCCCTAGTTGGAAGACCAGAGATGACAATGTATCCATGGCGGATGGCCGTAGCTCAGGGCTTAGATCTAGTGTCCGCACAATGGGGTGAATAATCCGTGATGCATAATCGGTGAAATCCAGGGACTCAGTCAGGCGGTCCACGGTCTCTAGAGCAGCTCTGAAATGAGAGCACGAAGATGGGATGACTCATTTTCACTGATGGGGCAGGACAGGAGAAGACTGATTATAAAGATACAAGTGATTTATGCATATGCCTCAGTAATCAGCAAAAATAGCCATGGAGATGGCACTTTAATGGGCCTTTGGCAACAAGACTGCTTGAGTATGGCACTGATGAAGACAATGGCAGGTAGGAGTTAGGATTTATTAGTTTGCACCTGAGAAACACAGAGCACTAGGGACCAAGTGCCAAAGTGCCAAGTGCTTTAGTCTAGTTCAGTAAAAACAAACAAGGAGTCCTGTAGCACTTTTAAAGACTAACACATTTACTAATCGCATGAGCTTTTGTGAGATTAATCCCCCTAGGGATGCGGCATTCAATTAAATAAAGTATCAGGTACTGTAAGTGATTAGAGAAAACCTAACCTGTAGGGGGTCCAGTCAGCAGTCTATACCATGTAGGATCACAGAAGCTACTGCAGAACACAGATGGATGGAGGCAGAGTGGAGGAGAGTACAGAACTGGCAGCTACTTACTTGCGAGCCATCAGTGGGACATCCGGGGCATCAAACAGCTTTACAATGGGAGGTAACAACAAATGCAGATAGTCATCCAAGTTAGCTCCAAAGAGCTGGATTGCATTCAATAACTGCAGGGAAAGATAATCCATTGATCCATTACCACCCAGCTTAATAAAGTCACGGAACAGCAATGTTTTAAAGTAAATCTATTGCCACTTAGAAGCTGCTGCAACACAGTGCATTCACCTGAGCACTAACTGAACCACTTTATCCCATGCTATTGCTGCCGTTGGGCTATTCCACAACTCATCTCAGGGCAGCCAGATGTGGCACACAGGACTATGCTTCTGCATAGGCCATACTCAACATAACATCTCACGGGCTGGACCACTGACCTTGATAGAGACGTTGCGGCCTGGGCTGCTGTCGTGCATGAAGACCCGTAACATGTGAGGAATGAGCTGAGGCAGATAGAGCTTGAACTCTCCCCCAAGAGCCACCACAATCTGCTCAATAAGCAGGATAATTGTACTCTGTATAGAATTGTTAATGACCCAGAAGTCCTGGAGGAGAAAGAATATCAATTCTCTATAGCTGAGCCATATGCAGTATGGGACAGCAGAACGCTAACAGTAGTTACAGTGAAAACTTTCTTCTCTGTTAGGCAATCCCTGATTTGAGCAACTCTTCTCTCCTTGAGTATCAAATTTATTTATTGCATGAGATTTCACAGAAGAAAATCCCAATCATCAGAAGCTTTGAAGATGGGGGAACTTACACCAGTAAGCGAATGACGAAGTGAGATTTTTCTCCCATGAAAGCTCACAAAATAAATAAATATGTTAATCTTTAAAAGTGTTACAGGACTCCTTGCTTGTTTTGCTGAACTAGACTAACACTTTGGAACTAACCTACTGTAGGAAATTTGTTTTTCCTGGTCCCTTGGATTGTTGTTTACACTAATGGCTGGTTCCTGATGCACTCAATGCATTTTCAGCTCAATTGTAATTGTAGTGGAAGTGTACAAAACACAGGAACTCCAGTTAAGAAGCTCCAATGGTCAACTGTTTTTTTGCCTGTTAGTAAGAAATGAGGCATAGAGATTTCTTAGTGAATGCCCCCCATATAAAAGCAGAATTATTTGAAGCTTTAAATCTTATACTAGTTTATGAAAAGCCCAGAAAATAATAGGCTTCCTTCAATACAACATTACCAGAAAATGAAATAAAATTTGAAATCAGTGAAAGTTTCTTCTCCTCTGCCTGCTCCAATGAAAAAAACTACAAACATTTCAAGAGACACATGAAATAGCATATAATAAGTGCTCTGTGACAGGACTCCGGTTTCAAACGCTATGAGTTTAGCAAGATAATTATCCACAAACTTCACAGGCTGCAGCAGCCCTTTTGGTGTTAATTTCATTCTGACATTAACTGCTTCAGAAAGAGAAGCGCTGAATATCTTAAACATAATTCTTATCTGAACTCCTGCCCACTTGGCTTTCATAAACCAACTCACCAATTATGCAGCTGCCAGGCATTGAATGGAACCTGGTTGGGTTACCATCTACAAAACTGACTTTTTCCCCTTCTTAGAAATGGATCAAAAATAATCTATAACAAATTGCAAAGAACTGATTTTATGTTTGCCTTTCTCGTACAGGCAGGTCAGTAATCTGCGATGACTTTCACAGACAAGGTTAATTTTTTTACTTTTCAGTACTTTTTGGTCAGATGAAAGAAATTTTGACTTATGTATAGAACAATTTTCCCACCTGTCTATTTGATAAACTGCCACCCTTAATGTTCCACATAAATGCTGCACATGAAATTTTCAAGGTATGTATCATACCAAGAGACTGCTATTCAGCTCTGCATGTTATGGTTACAGTGCCCCGAAAAGAGTCAGCCAGTTTAATAACTATGTTTAAAAACCTGTTTCTCTACCTCTATCACTAGGGATCATGTTACATCATTAATGTGTTGATTTTTTAAATTATCTAATTAATTTGTCACCATTGTTTAAAAACACTAATACTTGTTTGTGTTTCTGGTCACTACAGGTTTCCTGGCACTAGCACACTGCTGCAATGGCTATGTTGTCAACACTGTTAGAGGATGTTTGATCATTTGAACATCTTTCCCAATTGGAATTTAACAAAGGGAACCATTTTCATATGGTTCGAGCTCTGTGAGACTTAAATTTGGGGTAAAATTTGGCATGACATCTCTTTAAAGAGTCATCAGATTCTATCATTGAATATGGAGTTGCCAACATAAGTTCTACCAGACAAGTAAGTTACTATAAGTCAAGTGGACCCCTACAATTTAGAATCAACACATGAAGATGAAGTCACACCTAGTGCAGCATCATCTATAGCTTTTCCAGTGTCACCATTCACACTCGGCAACAACTTCCTCAATTTCTGTTCTAGAAAATAGAAGAAAGGCACCTTATGCATCCCTGGCTCTCTTCTCTTCTCTTCTGATTTATGCTGTTGCAGTCATTTAATTATTTCATCCATCTTGAAGTATGGTACACAAACTGACGGCTTTCTCCAGAACACAGCCAACTGCAGTTAGTGGCCACCTATTTAACACTACGTACTATACCACACTTTGAGCAACAAAGGACTCATTGGTTATAAAAGACAATGCTCTACTTTCCATCCCATACTGTGCAGCAATAGTTAGCAAAGCCCAGGTTCAACCCTAACAAAGAATAGGGTGTCATGGCATGTACCCTCAGCTAGATAAACACCTGGGGGGTTGGATTAGAAGAAATTATAATTGTAAAATTAAGTGATAATTTATTAGTCAACATTTTTCATGCATCATTAATAATCTCCCTGCCTTCAGCTGTTGCCGCATTTCTCTTCTCCTGATGACTCTTTAGATAAGTACATTCTGACTGTGGTATTCCTTCAAGAATGACCTCACAGGCTCAGTAAAGAAAAACATATTTGACCACCTTCCACTGTTTCCGAGATATTGGGGTTCAGCTTGAGGACTGTACTCACTCTCATAAGGGTGACAATTTCATCCATGTAGGGTCGAATATGGCTCCTCACAAAAGACACCAACATTCCTAGCTGCTGGAACAGGAACTGAAAGAAAAAGACAGACAGTGCTATCCAAATGCCTGTGCAACTCAGGGCTAATCTGATTTCAAGGCTAACCACAAGCTCTTTAAAGACTAAACCACATGCACAGCCATGAATGCTGGAAGCCTGGGGCCAAATTCTCTCTCAGCCTCCACCCAGAGTTGTATCTGCATCCATTGTTGAGAGTATTTAAAACTTTGGATATGCATATGCCAAAGTTTTGCATTCTTCACATGCAAATCGAGACGGCGTTTAATAGACCCAGAGTGTGAAATACCATATTGCTTTGTAAATTCAGATCTGGAGGCTGCTTCTGAAAATGTAGCCCCAATCTCTTCCCCGACTGCTGGCCAAACTCGCTCAGATTTTAAGATATTTTGTCCTATACGCAGGGGTGGCCAAACTTATGGAACTCAAGAGCCACATAAGTTGATTATTAAACCTTCAAGAGCCGCACTGAGGCATATAGCCATATGCTTTTACCTGCTAAAAAGATTTGCTGACGTTCTTCTGCAATCCACGCTTTTTCATTCAAGAGCCACATGTGGCTCCTGAGCCACAGTTTGGCCACGCCTGTTCTATGGTCTCTCCCCCTCTTGCTCAAGGCATATTGGTGGAATATTAGAGAGAGAGCTTGCAGTACTTGCCAGGTTAACTGTTCGTTAGAAAAATGGCTAATTACATCCTGGGAGTATTGTGACCTAGACCATTCTACTGAACATTTTCTGTGTCTGTTTCATGATTCACACAGATCAAGCAAAACACAATCATGTGTAATTACCCACTGTAGTGATTTTACTTTGAGTGTGGTGTGAAATAATTTGGGTGCGCACCACTTGTCCACAAATGCTTATTTTAAAAGTGAACAAAAAACCCAACATTTGTACAATTTGCTATTAAATTTCATCATTTCCATGCAAAATTTGTGTAGATTGTAATTGCTGTTCATAGCCTATACAGACCAATGGTTTCCAATCACAAGTGGAGCTCACAACAGATATGGGTTTTAATGAAAATCAGGTAAGTGGACAAGGGATTAAAACAACAGCCTCTTCAACTAGGGCAACATACACACGTTTACCGAAAAATAACCCAGGGTTCTTGTGGTGCTGTTTTCTTTTGAGTTGCAAGAGGATGTTTACATACACTGCAGGGAACTTCCTTGTTTGTGCTTTAATGTCACGTGTACCCACCTCAGCTCTTCTCCCCAGTACACTTTCACCATCTTCTTTTACCTGAAAATTTTTAAAGAGAGTGTGCACAACTGCAGAGCTTTCAAGCAAGTTAGGTCAGTCATGTCTAGGCACTCAGCAAACCAGGGTTTTTCATTTCAATCTGAACAGTAGTCTGGTAGAGGACTGCCAGTGATAACTGTGTTTTTATAGCAGGAATGGAGTTCTACTACTGTAATTCTGTTGCTCCCATCCCACATATAAAACACAATTTCAGTAACTCATGCAAGTTCCCCTTCAAATAAACCCTTGAGGAAGAGGCTCTTCTACAGCCAGCCATCTTAGGTCAGATGCAGCTCAGGCCAATTTTGACCTGACGCAATTTTACATTTACACGAAAATTGCCAGTTATATATGAAAGAAGTGAGAGGTACTGTGGAATCGTTGTCCACTCAGCTGTGAATGTCACCTGACTGCAGAAGTCAAATTCCCTGCAAAGGAGGATGAAAGCACACTGCTTTGCTAGAGGTTTAAAGATTCTACATGCAACATGTAATGACACACAGTGCAATAGGGCATAAGCTGCAGAAGCCACTGAAAGCTGTGGGACCTTAACAAGGAAGCAGAACTGAGCACTGGTTGTTTAGGGAGGATGCTTGGCAGCAGCTGTTTCAATGAAGCAGAAAAAATGGTGCCACTGGATGGTTAAATACCAAAGGAGAAGGAAAGCAAAGCTACACTTCACTTTTGCAGCATGCTTGGCAGCACCACACAGTGCAGGAGCACCCAAAGCAGTTGCAGTTTCTTTACAATAGATCCTTGTTTAGGGGCAGAGGGGGAGTCAATTTCCTAGCACACTCACCTCTCGGATGGCACCATCACAAACCCGAATTACATTGAGAAATGTTGGCATGACCTGGGGCAGGAACTGCACACACTTCAGTCCAAGGGATTTGAAAATAAAGGTGATGGCTTGAACTACCATAGTGTGATGGTGGGACAATGATTGGTCTCGGAAGATTCTCATCAGTGCTACCATGGAGACGGCAGGGTAGAACTCATCCAGAGGGAGGTTCCCCATGTTCACTAACATCTCACTAGTACTGTAATCAGCTGGGAAAAGATAAAGAACTGTCACATATATGCACACACAATGCACTTCAGACACAGCTGGCTAAGAAAGAAAGCAGCATTCACATTAACAACATAGACAAAGGAGATGACCAGTCAATGGAAACAAACCAAAAAAAACATCGAAACCCTGGAAGTAGAATTTCTAAATTTAGAGGACAGAAGAGCCTAAAGGTTGTTTCGAAAATTTGCTTAGCTTCTGTATCCTGGTATATTGCTCTATTACAAACCACACTCCTTTCGCTCTCTCGTTGTTGTTTGTTTTAGTGTTTGGAAACAAATTTAATAATTTTTTATTTCAAATCTAGACTGCATTTACACTGGTGGAAATCCAGCATAGCTCCACTGAATTCTTTAGATTTCATAAAACAAAAACTTGCCAGTGGCTGAGTGACTATATAACATAACCATTTCCAAGACTGGTGTTTACACTGACAATTAAAAAAATAAAGTCAGTTGTAGTGCATTTCCCATCTGGAGATGCTCATGATCTGGCTACTTATTTTCATTCTATTTGCTTATTTTATGCATCGTGAAACTCATGCTTACATACAAAAATCAGATTCACTGATAATCAATGGGGCTTTTTACTGCTTTGGATGGACTTAGAAATCTATTTGAATTCAGGGTGGAGTTACCACACTCCATCTGATATTACGTTTTATATTTAACATTTGAAAGGACTAATAAAATTTCCTATTAAAAACAAAATGAAACCATTTTGATGCTCTTATTTAAGCAAGCACCTGGCAAACAACTGCCTGTCTATATCTCAACACCATTGTCAGGCACTTCAGCATTATTGCTTGCTGTTCAGGAAATGGCTACACAACATGGGTGACTGCAGGCAGGGGATGAGGGACGTCGGCAGAGCTTTGTTCTGAAGCAACCAATTGACCTTCTGCTTTCATTAGCACCATTAATCAATGATTAAAAGGGGCAAAACTACTTTGTATGAGTTTGACATACTCCATGGACACCTTCTTTAGAAACAGCTCTGATAAATGGTTTCAGCATTTTACGCTGACTGGAAGCTACACAGGCCTGTACCCTAAGGAATGTGTCTGTCAGACACCACTGGCACCATGGATACCTATGGCACTACAGAATAAAGGCCTAAAGCACTTAACTGTGCAATAGACTGTACAGCCTGTGCTCCTGAAACAAAGCTCATTCTAGTGCAGAATATGTAACAGAACTGATTAGAAGGTGCATTGAGAAAGAAAAACTGGATTAAATTTTTACTGTTTAAAAAAAGTCTTTCCAGATGCTCTTCATTCACAGACTAAAACCAGTATTCTGCACTGCCATGAAAGAGAAAGGAGCGATTGGTGGAAAACTTTCCAAGAAGTCAAACTATTCTCAGTAGTACCACTGTGATCTTGTAGACAAGTAGCACTAGGCAATCTGTATCATCTAAATACTGTTTTTAAAAAGGGACACCATCAGTTTAATCATTCTCACTCATTTGCCTGAAATTTATGCATTTTTACTGCAAATAACTCCCAAGATCACTACAGCTAGAAAATTAGAGGAATTATTTGTCATTTTACTGAATGTATGGCAGCACCATGTGTATTCAGATTTCCCTGACATAGGCAGCATCCCATTTCTATTACTCCCCCTGTTGCTGTATGAAAGGCTGAAGTATTTTTCAAAATAAGGTAGCTCAGAGAGAGAGATGAAAAACAAGAAACTACTTTCACCTCTAGTTCTAGATATCCGTAACCCTCTAATGTCAACAACAGTTGAAAAGGGGGAAGCTGGTATGGAACCCTCAAGGAATTTTCTATTTCACGAATACTAATAGTAAGAGCTCATCCTTAGTGCTTTCCGTCCATGGATCTCTAAACACATCACAAATGCAGGTTAATGTTATTACCTCTCTTTTTAAGAAAGGAGGAAACAGGGCTCACCACAAGTCTCAGACGCAGACCTGGGGGGAAAAAAATCAGGTCTCTTGACTCCCTATCCTATGTCCCAGCTGCAGACAATGCTGCCTTTCTGTAGCTTAGGTCATTTCACTTTTGAGTGAAAAATCTTGATTATGTTTAAGGCCCATATGTTTTAGAGCAACCATGGTTAGGATCCATCTAGCTCATCTTTCATTACGGCTTGAAAAAACAACCCAGATGCTGCATTACATCACTTCCATCCTTAGCTCCTGTCTGTGCCGGAATGTAAAGAATAAGGCCTCTTTAACACTAAACTCAGCACAGGTTGTACACTCTTTCCCCAGTCTCCATCTGCTTACAAGAATCTTGGCTGGATTTAGACTCCGATAGGCTGACAGCGGAAGCGTCTCTTGACTGGTCAATCATGCCAATGTTTACTTTGTGCTTGTATGGGTCCAAAGCCCCCAACAGCCCCAGCACACGGATAGCCTATCAAGGGGGGGAATGAAAAGAGAGAAGCAATGTCAAGGTATATCACCAAGGCTAATGCCAATGCATTATATGAAGCCTGAACCCCCAGCTCTGGGAAGCTGGTGGAGGCTAGGGGAAGGAGAGATAGTCCCTTCACATTCCAAAATGCGTGTATTGATCTTTCCCATCCACTGAAGTAAGCAACTTAACTAGCTTTCATTCACAGCCCCTTTATGGTCCCGCCCATTATGACAAATCATACCACAGTAAACTCTGACAACAGAATGTTTGTTCAGATGGTTAGTATAACTGCCTTCAACTTTTCATGCAAGTACTCAGAAGCTGCTGCTGCTTGAAGTGAGCCCTGAGTTCCTACCTCTCGCCGGGTGCCCTGGTTCTGCTCTGTCTTCAAGAAGTTCAGCAGCACGTCCAGCAGGGTTGGGTATTTCCTATATGGCTCCACCACATAACCTGTGCTGGCCACCAGTTGTCCCAGTGTCCACAGAGCCACCTGGAATAAATACACACCAGAATAGTTGGTAACTAGTAGTTTGGCCTGACCAAAACTATTTGTCCTGTCTTACCCAAGTCATTTTTCTTCCCTTAAAACATTTCTCTCCGATTGCCTTCCATCAGCCATAAGAGAAGAAAGCCCACAAACAGAACCTCTTTGTTAAAGGAAGGTGAAATCAGTTAACAACTCACACATCACTCTGAGATGTGACATTTTTCTTTATCTCTTTCTTTCAGCTGGTGTTCAAAGACAATCTGGAGCACTAAGCCTAATCCTAGAGTCTTCTGCTAAAACCACTGGTCTATGTCATTTTCTCTAGCTCTGTGGCAGAACACACTGTGCAAAAGTGGCATTGCAATTGTTATCTTGGCACCCAAGAGGGGACTCAACATTCCAAGAGAGACTGACATCCTGAGCTAAAGTTTTTTAGTAGCTCTAATAGCATATGGTTACAACCAGGCATTAAAGTATCATTTGGGGGCGGGGGGGAGGGGGGATTTAAGAGGGTTTCATGACCCCAGAAAGTATCATTTGGGTGGCCCTGGAACCCTCCTAAATTGGTGGACCCCCCCCATGCAGGTCCATGCCCCCCTCACACCCTGCAGCTACTGCCCCTCAACTCAGCTACCCCCCCAACACCTGACCTTCCAGCTACTGCCCCCAAAACACCAACACCCACCAGACCCCTTTTCCCATGTCCTTTTTAACCCCAGTCTCCACTCCCTAAGATCCCTGTCCCCATTCCAGCCCACCCAACCCCCACCCCCCATCTTCACACCACCCCCTTCAGACCCCCAAGCCCTCCCAAGCCCACCATCCCAACCCCTTTCTTCCCCCTCCCTCCCCCCAACACTTTCCCTGCTGGCTGCCTAAATGCCCCAATCCCCCCCCCCCCCCCAAATCCCCTTATCTGGCTGAGACGGCCAAATGGCTTTGGTGTGAGGAAAGAGGCTGCAGCACTGGCCAGCCAGTCGGCCAGCAAGAAGGAGCCTGGACCCAGGCTGCATACACCACCCAGCCCTGGCTGGAAGGGGCAGAGCCGCCACAGGCTCCAGAGAAGGGAGGGAAGGGTGGCTGGGCTGGCCCCACTCCGCAGCCCCTCCCCTTCCACCAGACTAGGGAGCACTCCAGAGCGCTGTGTTCCAGCATGCAATGCTATTTTTAGGGGGCCCAGATCACTGGCTCCCTAAAAATAGGGGGCCCGGGAACAATGTTCCAGGTCATCTTTCCCTTACTTTAAACTCTTGGTTACAACTCATTGTATATTTCTGCTCACAGAGACATACCAGAGTATGATTATATACCACAGCATGAGTTAGGCAGGCATCATATACACACCTGTCTTTTAGCCAGCAAGGAGGAATCCTGGAGCATGTCCATGATGATGATGAAGAGCTCATCCACCCACTTCCTCATCTCCAGGCCACTGACCTGTAGAGAGAGGAAGTAAGGGCTCTCATCTGGAACTGTTACAAGGCTTACATGATAATGACGATGCCTCCACAGAATACTGCAAAACCCTTACCTGGGCAAGCTCCCCTATGGTAGCCAGGACATTATTAATCACCCCTGGATTTGGATCTGGGTCAGGATCTTTCAGTTTCACAATCAATGCCTATTTGATGACATAGGAAAAAGTTAAGAAGCTACTAGGAAACTTCTCCACCTTGCCCTGTGCTGAGCAATCTCTTCTCCGACTCCTGCACGGGAAATGCCAGAAAAACAAAGCCCATAACAGATGCCCATAGGTGCCAACATGTTTCAAAAAGATTTACAACATATTTCTCCTACATCTTTAGTATTTCTTCACATTCAATACCTATTCAGGTCATACAGTTGTACACACTCAGGGTTGCAGTAAGGACCAAACTCCAGTCTGGTTATTACAGAGTCAATGAAAACAGGGCAGCTCATGGCCACTGTTACCGTGCAAAGCATCAGCGTGACAAAAGCTCTCCCTCACCTAAAGTCAACAGAACTTTAAGAAAACCCCACCTTAAGGATGGGCTCCATGTATGGCCGGATGAGTCGTGGGGCATTGGAAACAAGGTGACCCAACATCCTAGCACTTTGCTCCTTTATTCTGCCAACACCACTATGTTCCAGCTCTGTCAGGATCTGCAGGAATGGCAAAGTAGATGTATCACAGTAGAGTGAAGGCTAGAGAGACAGTGTTTTCCACATGAGGCAACAGACAATGGCAGGAGAGCAAAATAATAAGACTGACCTCATCCTCCTCTGCATCTCACATCTCAAGTATCAAATGAGAAAGCAGTCTCAGAAGCTGTACACAGAAGTCTCAGCAAAAGGTGCCCAAATGAGGCCAAGACTAATTTTTAATTAAATGGAATGGACTGCAACTATATACATCCCGAATGGGGAAAGAAAGCCTACAGGACTACATTTTCCAGCATGCAATACATCTTAGTCTAAATAGAAGGCCCCTCCCACTCAAGCCAGAAAGCACTGCATATGCTGGGACCTGAAGTTACTACTGTTCTCTCCACCCTAACCTGGAAGCTGGTGACTGCAAACCACAGAATTCAAGGGCTGCTGCTGCAAATGAACAAATAAAATGAAGACATCAGCCCTCACTAGGAAAGCAGAGCCCAAGCAGTATCAAGTTGGGCTGTTTACAACTTTCCAGAAGGAGGGGGGACCTTCATTCCACTGCAGCTACTCTAGAAGCTAGATAGTCTGATTTCCTCAATACCAGCATCCTCAATTCAGTTAATAACTCCATCCCCATCCTCAGCACTCTGCTTCCATTACCTGTATTAACATCTTGCGCAGGAAAGGCATGACAAAGGCTGGGTTCATGCTGCTCAACCGGCCCACAGTGCAGATAGCCAGCTCTCGGATTTCAAACACCTGATCATTCAGGGCCACAAAGAGAGCCTGCAGATTTTCTGCCTGGGCAAGATGGGCATCAAACCTCTCATCCAAGGAGGCCAACACGCAGTAACGGATATCAGGGTCTGCAAGAGCACAGTACAATTGTCTTCACTCATGTTAGACTGCACAGTCTTGACATACACACTGAATCACACGCTGTCACCTTTCAACAGAGATCTATTGTCAACAAACAATCCCTCCAAAACCTTGGAGCAAGGGAAAAAAACTTGGAGTCTACACATAGGAGTCAGTGTAGGACCAGCCCAATGTTGTCTCAGTACTGCCCTGTCCAAAACAAGACACTCAGGTTTCATGTCAATGACAGCATCTTGCATTTTAAGTTAGTGTGGTTGGAAGCAACACAGAATAAGAGTAAACCAGTCCCTGGGGATGGACTGAGAGGTATGCAATCCGTTTCATTGAGAAAGAGTGATTGCGTGGGTTATCAGAAAACAAATCTGACCACTATTACAACCACTGTTATTTGGAGCTTGCAAACAGAGGGACTGAAAACAGGGGAGTTTGAGAGGGAAGGAGTTGGTGGAGCCCTGAGAAAGAGGCAAAGGTGATCCCCTAGCTGAAGAAGCAAGGGAGAGAGCAAAGCTTGGGTGAGTGAATTGCTAACTGTGTGTTTGTCTCTCTCCCTACAGGTGATTTCTGTTAGCTGTCAGTTACTGTGGGAACTGGGACTGTGATTGTCTGGGGGCTGTTTGGACCATTGTTCCCTGCTCACCTTTGATCACCAGCTTCAATCAGCCTTGTGATCATCCTCCCCCCACCCATATGTTTAACGAGGGCCAAAGGCTGACCTAGGCAAAGAAGGCCTCAAAAGCCAGTGGCTGAGCGACCAGGGGGACTGAAAACAGGGGAGTTTGAGAGGGAGTTTGGTGAGGCCAAGATGGTGAAGAGGGGCTGCACTGCTTGTGCCAGCGCCCCTTCTGTCTCCTCCACCTGTGCCTGTAGCCAGACCAACATTCTGAGCATGGATATCTCTACCCACTTCCTGGTGTGGATTTGCAAGGACTGTGGCCAGCATTTCCCTGTCTCCAACGATCAGGCTGGAGAGATGAATCGATGTGACAGGTGTCTTCTGGTGGAATCTCTCAGGAGGCAAGTGAGAGAGTTACAGGAAGAGATGTCTAGGCTCAGGAGTATCTATGCCCTGGAGAAGTTCCTCAATAGCATCCACGAGGAGACATGCAACGAGGAGGATGCTATCCAGGTGCCGAAGACTACTGTCGTACCACTGGAGAAGGATGAGATGCCTATGGCAGAGGGAGGACACTGGCAGCTGGTTACCTCTGTCAGCAGACAGTGCTCCACCCCTGCTCAAATCCCACCCTCCATTGTGGTAAAGAACCATTACGCAGTGCTAGAGACGGTGGAAGAGGAGATGCCACGCACTTCCGAGGCTGGGAGGATCACATCCACCACAGCTAAGAGGAAACGTAGGGTAGTGGTGGTTGGGGACTCTCTTGTGAGTGGGACGGAGGCACCCATTTGTCACCCTGTAAAGGCCTCTCGTGGGGGTATGCTGCCTGCCAGGTGCCCGCATCCGAGACGTTATGGAGGGATTGTTGAGAATCATCTGCCCCTCTGACTACTACCCCATGCTACTCATACATGTGGGAACCAATGATACTGTGAGAGGTGATCCTCGGCATATCAAAAGGTGACGACAGGGCTCTGGAAGCGCGGGTGAAGAAGTCTGGAGCACAGGTGGTGCTTTCCTTGATCCTTCCGGTCAAGGGTAAGGGCCTGAGCAGAGACAGATGCATCCTAGAGGTGAATGCCTGGCTGCAAAGATGGTGTCATCAGGAGGGCTTTGGCTTCCTTGACCATGGGGCGCTGTTCCAGGAAGAAGAAGGACTACTAGGCAGAGATGGACTCCACCTGTCGAGGAAAGGGAAGAGCATATTCGGACGCAGACTGGCTGACATAGTGAGGTGGGCTTTAAACTAGGTTTGAAGGGGGAAGGAGACCAAAGCCCACAGGTAAGTGTCAATGTGGGACACCTGGGGGAAGGGATGGAATTTGGGGGGTACTGTGACTGTAACACCAGGGATAAAAGAGAGGGCAGTTGGAACATGGGAGGGGAATCATATAATTGTGTTAGATGTTCTAATGAAGTTTTAAGACCTGAGGCAAGTGCAAGAGGACAACAACATCTGGAGAAAATGCAAGGAGGTAGATTAAACAGAATTGAAAATCGTCACGGGAAAGTAGGACAATCAGCCTGGTACCTTAGGTGCCTGTACACGAATGCAAGGAGCCTAGGAAACAAGCAGGAACAATTGGTAGTACTGGCGCAGACAAGGAACTATGATATAATTGGAATAACGAAGACATGGTGGGATAGCTTGCATGACTGGAGCTCTGCCATGGATGAGTATAAGTTGTTCGGGAAGGACAGGCAGGGAAGAAGAGGGGGAGGAGTAGCACTATATGTAAAAGAGCTCTATGACTGCTCAGAGCTCCATTATGGAAGTGGAAACAAGCCAGTTGAAAGTCTGTGGGTTAAGTTTAGAGGAAAGGTCAAGAAGGGGAATGTCGTGGTGGGTGTCTTACAGACCTCCAGACCAGGAGGAGGAGGTGGATGAAGCATTCTATCACAAGCCCTGGTTCTCATGGGGGACTTCAATTACCCTGATGTCTGCTGGGAGGCCAATACAGCAGCGTACAAGCAATCCAGGAAGTTTCTGGAGAGTGCTGAATGGTACAAATTGTTGAGTTTGGAGCGGTACAAATGCTGGAGGAACCAACTAGGGGCCTTGCACCTCTCGACTGCTGTTCACAAAACAGAAGAACTGATGGGGGACGTAGAAGTGAATGGCAACCTGGACAAGAGTGACCATGGAGTTCAAGATGCTGATTAATGGAAAAAAGGAACAAAGCAAAACGCAGACCCTGGACTTCAGAAAAGCAGATTTTGGCTCCCTCAGGGAACTGATGGGCAGGATCCCTTGGGAGGCTGATCTGAAGGGGAAAGACGTCCAAGAGAGCTCGCTGTATTTTAAAGAAACCCTGCTAAGGATACAGGAAGATACCACTCCAATGAGCAAAAAGAAAACCAAATGTGGAAGGCACCCAGTGTGGCTTAACAGAGAACTCTGCACTGAGCTAAAGCATAAAAAGGAAGCTTACAGGAAACGGAAGCTTGGACAGATGACTAAGGAGGCATATAAAGATATTGCTCAGGACTGCAGGGATAAAATCAGAAAAGCCAAAGGACAACTGGAGTTGCGGCTAGCAAGGGATGCGAAGAATAACAGGAAGGGGTTCTACAAGTATGTCATAACAGGGAAGAGGATCAGGGATGGTGTAGATCCCTTACTGAATAGGGCAAGCATTCTCGTGATGAAGGATGAGGAAAAAGCTGAAGTGCTCAATGCTTTTTTTATTTCAGATTTCACAGGGAGGGCCAGCTCTGAGCCCACTACACTGGGCATGGCAGATTGGAGAGAAGAAGAGAGGCCCTTGGTGACAGAAGGTCAGGTTGGGGACTACTTAAAGAAGCTGGATGTGCACAAGTCCATGGGGCCGGATGAACTGCATCCGAGGGTGCTGAGGGAGTTGGCCGATGAAACTCATGGCAAACAGGGGAGGTGCCAAAGGACTGGAAAAAAGCAAATATAGTACCTATCTTCTAGAAAGGCAAAAAGGAGGATCCAGGGAATTACAGACCTGTCAGCCTCACTTCAATCCCTGAAAAAATCATGGGGCAGGTTCTCAAAGAATCCATCCTGAAACACTTGGAGGAAAATAGTGTGATCAGGAACAGTCAGCATGGATTCACCAAGGGTAAATAGTGCCTGACCAATCTCATCGCCTTCTATGATGAAATGACTGGATTTGTGGATGCGGGAAGAGCCGTTGATGAGATATACCTCAACTTTAGCAAGGCTTTTGATACAGTTTCCCATAACATTCTCATTGGCAAGTTAAGGAAGTATGGGTTGGATGTGTGGACTGTAAGGTGGACAGAGAACAGTTTCAGTATGTAGGAATCAATGGCTCCATGTATAGTTGGCAACCAGTGTCGAGTGGTGTGCTCCAGGAGTCGGTCCTAGGGCCCGTTCTGTTCAACATTTTCATTAATGATCTGGATGATGGGATAGGTTGCACGCTCAGTAAGTTTGCGGATGACACCAAGTGGGGGGAGAACAGTAGACACATTGGAGGGCAGGGACAGGATTCAGGGAGACCTTGACAAATTGGAGCAGTGGGCCATTAGAAATCTCATGAGGTTCAAAAAGGACAAGTATTAAGTCCTGCACTTGGGATCGAAAACCCCTGTAGTAACCCTTTGGGAGGAAGCGGTTAACACTGTGGTCAGTGAGTCCCAGGACAGCGAAAAGGAACAAAGCACAGGTTTTTGAATTGGAACAGCAGCATTGCCTGTTCCTGTTTGGATGCAGCAGAGCTCCTGGAAGGATCAGGAGGAGGCCAGAGAGGCCTGAGGAAGAATCCAGCAACATCCTAACCAAAGATAAGTTAAGTTTGTTATTGACCAGGCATGAGTAGAACAGGGAATGTGTTCTTAGACGCTGTCAGGGTATTTTCTTTGTGCTGAGCACATGTACCCCCTCCCCCTACCCTGTAACTACCCAAGTTAATTCCCAGAGAAGCAACTCTGTGTGTTTTTATCTGTTCTTTTTAATTAAAGATTTTACCTTTTAAATAAGTTCTGGTTCTGTGTCCTGGAAGGGCAAGAAATTTGTGTGCATATGCCTCAGACTGCACAGGCAGCTACTAAAGGGGACTCTGTTCCAGTTCCAGCTCATATTGCAGCTGGAGTTCAGTCACTTTCCATCACTTTATTCCTCTCTCAGGAAAGTACCTCACAGGAAGGAGTTCCCAAGTGCACCTTCCTGGGTTTTCAAGAGGGGTTTTTTTTTTGTTTTTTTTTTGCATTTAAGTGGTGGCAGCGATACTACTCCAATGCCAGGAATTGGAGGCGTTGGAGAGTTTTCAGGTCAGGCTTTAGGGCCAGTGGCTTTTAAGGCCTGTTGCAGGCCCCCACCTTCTGGACTCAGAGTGCCAGAGTGGGGAACAGCCTTGACAACCCCCATGCATTGCTACAGGCTGGGAAGTGATCAACTAAGTAGCAGTACTGTAGAAAAGGACCTGGGGGGTTATGATGGATGGGAAGCTTGATACGAGTCAACAGTGTGCTCTTGTTGCAAAAAAGGCCACTGGCATATGGAGCTGCATCGGTAGGAGTCTTGCCAGCACATCGAGGGATGTGATCATTCCCCTCTATTTGGCACTGGTGAGGCCGCATCTGGAACACTGTGTCCAGTTTTGGGCTCCCCACTACAAAAAGGATGTGGACAAATTAGAGTCCAGTGGAGGGCAACAAAAATAATGAAGGGGCTGAGGCACGTGACTGATGAGGAGAGACTGAAGGAACTAGGCTTATTTAGCGTGCAGAAGAGAAGACTGAGGGGGGGATTTGACAGCGACCTTCAACTAGAAGGGATGCCCCAAGGAGGATGGAGCTCGGCTGTTCTCAGCAGTAACAGAGGACAGAACAAGGAGCAATAGTTTCGAGTTGCAGCTGGGGAAGTTGAGGCTGGATATTAGGAAAATCTTTCTTATTAGGCGAGTGGTAAGGCATTGGAATGGGCTACCTAGGGAAGTGGTGGAATCTGTCTTTGGAGAAGTTTAAGGCCCTGCTGGACAAAACCCTGGCTGTGATAACTTAGTGGGAGTGGTCCTGCTTTTTTTTGGGCAGGAGATTGGACTAGATGACCTCATGGGGTCCCTTCCAACCCTATGATTCTATGATTCACCACGTGCCCAGGCACTGAGGCAGCTGTACAGTGGCAAATCCCAACCTAGACCCAACATGTTACCTGGATCTGTTATCCCAACCACGAGCAGTTTACTGAGAACGTCTGCTACCACCTGCACTGCAGTCTGACTGACCACATGGGCATGACCACTGATCAGGTGGATAGAGGGTGTGAGAAGGCGAGAGCAGGTGCGAGCTGCCTCCATCCGGATCTCCTTGTGCTCACTGTTCAGGAAGTGATCTGCACAGTGTCGGACAAACTGGGTCAGAGAATGGCCTGAGTTGGAGAGGAAAAGTAAAATTGGGTAAGACTCAATCTTTCACCTCCACTGGACTGTTCAAGGAGACAAAACACTGAGCTGCACATTGAGTGTGAAAGACAAAGTAATTGTTTAGTCTAAAATCTCTCCTCCTGGAACTGAAGAAACTGTATATGGGGTTAGAGCATGAGACAAGACGGCTCCTCTGTTCTGGGTTAGGCCTTCCTTAAATGCTTTTAAACCCACTGTATTGTAATTCTCATTACAGTAAAAAAATATTTTGTTACTGTACACCCACAACACTTTTTAGAAGGCCTCCAAAACTCTGCAGTACATTCAGCTGTGGGAACATGCAGAAGCTTCCTTGAAGAATCAGTAGACATAATGGATATTGTTCAGCAACCTTAATTACAGCATATGCAGCCTGCACCAGTGCTGATATGCATACTTTTTTTTTTCCTTGAGTGCCTTAACATCTCCCACATCAAACCTACTTCTTGCTTCACACCTTACCTTCAAACTCAAAGTTGCCCAGTGTGCGCAAGGCAAGGGTGATGCTGCCCACATCGCTAGCCTCAGGAATGTTGGTGAGACTAGGAGAGGCCAGTTGATGGGCAAGGCCCTTTGGCATGCCTGGGTGCCGCAGAGGTTTGTGCATTAGAACAAGAGAAAGCATTTTCAGCAGCCCATCCTGGATGTCCTTCTTCAGCTGGGGAATCTGACGACTCAAGTCATAGAGCACAGCAGTCAGAGCAGGGCTAATGGTGACAAGAAGGCAGATACTCATTAGGGCAGAGATGAAGAACGGTTACATGTTATGGTTTCTCCTTCAGGCCTGTGATTGCCCATGAAAACATTACTTAGGTTCTTTATAATGTCACAGCAACACCTATCAGAGCACAGCTGCCCTGACATGGACTCCAGAGCCTGCAAACAAACTGCTTGGATTCTAGCCCACACTGCTGTTTTAGGCACTAGCAAGAAACTTCTGCGTGATGGAACTCCAGAGGAGTACTCTGCACAAGGCTACTTTTGAACACTGCTCTGATGTTTCACTGTGAGCAGAAAACAGATGCGTTTTCATTTTAGCAGCCCCTGCTGTGTTGGGTACCTCACTCCTATACTCTACAGGCAAAGCTTCCAATTCACTTCCAGGGGTCACTTTGGCCTGTGAAGCACTATGCAACCCAGCAGCTAACTGTCTGAAAGATTTGCCTTTATCCATATCCTCCAAACTAGCAGAGAAGAAGAGCTGTGACACATTTGCTAAGAGTTCCCAAATTTGAGCATTGAAGGCGGGGGCAGAAACAGGCTAGAAGTAGGACATTCAGCCCTAGAATTCACTTCCCTGTTGGTCTAACAGTGCTAGACATGTTGACCTTCATGGTTTTTCTGTTTGCCCAAATTTGTATGTGAAAAAAGCGTCACTGCTGGGAAGCAGAGGAACCTGCTCTTGACTTCACTTTGACTAGTTATTTTCAACAGAGACATGCTCAGAACTTAACACCCCATACTCAAGACAATTTGATGTTTGCTGCCTTTTCTGAACAGTAGCTTCTCCTCCAGCAGAATGTATATGCACTAATGGTGCTAGTGGAATGTAACTGGTAGCACCAGGCATGGCATAGAAAACTTAGCACAGCAATGCTCAATTGAAAGGTTGGCCCTGACTTCAATACCTGGGAGCCATGAGAACACAAATACCTGCTGACCTGAAATGCAAAGAGCACCAGAAAAGCATGGGTACCCATTTTACACACTTAAGGTTTGACCTGAGCATCCAGGGGTTGGAACTGATCACGGGATAAAAATCACTTGTTTGACACACTCCCCCCCCCCCCCCCATACATTTCACTTTTGAGAGACTTTTGTGAGTTGACTGATTTGAATGCACATACCACCCCCTATCTGCCACCCAAGAGCTGAAGAATCCCTTCTCCAGAGAAGGGAATAGGCTTCTGGACTATTTATATTCCATAAGAAGTTGGGGTTTTATTTTTTTTTTTTTTGGTTTCTTGGATTTTAAAGGATGGTTCTTACTCCTTACCCTGATGAGGATTAGCATAGTAACACCATAGGGTTATTTTTATCCTGGTATTTGGCTTCTCAATCAATCAATCAGATGGGTGGAGTGTCTTAGGCATTTCCTTAAAGCTGGATGGTCCACCATTTCATCCAGCTCAGGAAGGCAGACAACAATACAATCTCCAAACACTGGCAAAGGAAAGCATTTGACTGCTCTTTCTCAAAGGCTGATTTAGAAGTCTGCTAACTCGCTTTTATACCTACAAGTATTTTTTCTTCACAGCGATCACTACATTTACAGACAATGATGCCACCCAGTGGCTAATGGAAGAACCTGCTAACATGTCTTATACCCACCTGAGTCCCACAGCCAACATGGGTTCCAGAAGCTCTTTGATGTCCTGCTGGATGCAGGGTCCCATAGCTCGTGCCAGCATGCTGATGCAAGTGAAGACTGTGGCATCCACCTGTATGGACTTCTGCCTCCTGAAAATATGCACCATATGAGCTATTTAACTTAGAGTACAATACTGCATCTCTATTCACCCCCCCCCCACCAACTTATTAATATCACATGGGGCACTTATCCGTTTAATAAGCTGTCACATCTCATTGTCACACCAAAAAAGGCATGATCAGCAGGTGTCTATCCAAGCTCCTCTCTAACCTTCACAGACTTACTTGTGAGCAAAGTCTTTTGGTGGGAGTGCTGCTTTGATGATTTCAAGGACCTTGGGCAAGTAGGCTTGGAACTCAGACCTCACGGCCACAGAAAGCAATCCCAAGGCTTGGAAGGCTGCTGTTCGCTCCTTTTCCTTCTTCACACAGCTCAGGATGTGGTTCATTGTGTCTGGAAGGTACTGATCAGCTGATCAGAAGTGCAGAATAAAACAGTCAATAAGTTAACTGGGCCTCATAGAGTTGAAGGCCAGGACACCAATCACATCCATCTAGAGTGAAATGTGGACATTAAGCATTCAGAGCCAGTTCCCTAAGTGACAAACCAACAAGCCAGAAAATGTATGGGACTGTAGACTGAGCTAATGCTACACAACCCTTCCCTACAAAAATCCTGGCCTATGTGGGCAGAGATCAGTTACTCTAATTTACATTCCATGTCATTTCACATCTCGCTTAGCAGCAAGAAACAAAGGATGCTCAGTTAGTGAGTGGCCCACACAGCAAGTAGCTGCACTCAAAGGTAAGGAATATTGGAAGTGTCTTATCTGTAACAAAAATCCTTGCAAGAATGCCACTAGGGAATAGACACTGGCTGGCTATGAATCACTACTGTCAGCAGTGGAAGACACAAACATGATTATTAGAAACCAAATTCCTATTGGGCATTCCACCACATAGGCCAGCCACCACTTTCAAGGGTCCCCACTATGGAAATAGTGTAAGAGAGAATGTGGCAAAAGTAGTTAAAATGCTTTCTGTCAGCAAGATGCCCAGCTGTTTATTACTTGTTACTGCAGTGACCAGTTGGGATTTGGAGGTGAGGAGTAACAATAAAGCTATAAGATAAATCCAGTTAGAACCCTATCGACAGGCCCCAACTCTACTGTTTTCAGCACTTTATGAGTGATTTTACTTTTGAAAGGCCAGCTGAAATTTACTTTCAGCCACAGAAAGGAAATAAGGATTGGGTGAAGCTGAGAAGAGGGATGTAACTGCAGCAAGGAAAAGTGTACTGCTCAACATTAAGCATGGCACGCTCTAAGAGCATGAAAATGAGGTGCTGCTGTGATTAAGACTCTGAACACAGAGTCCTGGAAAGGTCTCATTTTGTCAGCTTTACAAAGCAGAGTTCCCACCTCATGTTAAGGAGTACTATCCAGACAACAGTTAGTGCCACCATTGAAAGTGGGAATCAAAGTGCCAGTCTATACAAAACCAAGCACCCACACTTCTGAATTACTTGTACACAGGTCAGCAGGACCACATGAGCTAGGACCACATGAGCAAGAACCTCCCCAGCTCATCTTCAGCTACACCCCCAGTTCAAGCCCAGGAACGAGATCCCTCACCTGTGAATGCAGAAGGCCGGAAAGCAGCCAGTCGTGGCAGTAAGTTGAGGATTGTCATCTGGATCAGAGAGTTCTTGCTGGTTCTGCACTTCAAAACCCAGTGACAGACCTGAAACCAGAGTGGTTCATCTTTGCCATGTGGGGATCATAAGGTTTTCCATTGTCATTCAGTTGCACCACTCTCAGGAAGGGATATGATAGCCCCCTGTGGCACAGGTGCAAAACTGAGGCACAAGAGTTAAGCAGCTCACTCCAGATCACAAAAGCATCAGAGCCAGGAATGCAGTCATGATTGTGCTCCACCTGCTGGGCCCGCATTGCCACCCAGAACAGAGAATGGAAGGAAAAAATCACACAGTCTCATCACTGTATAGGAGATCTGGGGAGGCAGATAGAGAAATGCCCAGAACTCACCTGATCAAACTTTTCTTCCATCAGATCCCGACAACATCGACTCTCAACCAGCGTTGATTTTGCTGGGACAGGTGAGGCTCCAAACCCCATGATTCCTTGATGGGGGCTGTACCCCAGGAGCCCCACCAAGGCATTCGACTGTGGGGGCTGTACTGACTGGAAGCTGGTGAAAGGAGTGATGTGGCGAGGCTTTGTACCAAAACCCAGGAGGTCTTTGCAATACTTGTCATGCACCATCTGCTGCTGTGTTATCTCCTCCATCTCCTCTCGAAGGCGCTGGGCACAGAAGAGAAACAAACACTTTCAAAGGCAGTTAAATGGAAAAAGACACGCATGGAACTAACAAAATCACAGACCACAGGCATCAAGACAAAAAAGGCTGCATGGCACAGACTGAACTGCAAGCTAACTGTGACTTCCAGGTGCCTAACATGCAACAGACTTCTCTGCCAAGTTGCCAGTAGTGAGGCAGCCTAGGCAAAGAATTCTTCCTCTTTGGTGTCAGAATGGGAGAGAACCAGGGCCAAACAGCAGAAGCCAAAAGCATAGCCAAAAAAGGCAGGACCACTGCAATACTTAGCCTCACTCCCCTAGAAAATACTGTACCAATTCTGCACTCACGGCCCCTTCAGTCAAAGAAAAGTGGTGGAAATCTAGATGATATCATAAGGTATCTTCCAGACCCACATTTCTGTAATTGTAGGAATTCAGCCTAGCAGGACTCTCAGAACGTGCTATGTTTCACATAATTAAATAGTTCTGGGTATTAAGCTGACCCTCACATCCAACACATTCAACCACCTCCTATGAAAACAGCAGTTCCTATGAACACACACACATTTCAAATTTAATTTGTGACAAGACTCTGCTTAAATGGAAACAATACAGCACACAGATTGAACAGATAGTGACATATCTGTCCCACCACATATGGTCACGTGGACAGTATAACACAAGAAAGGTTTGAAGTTACAAGTGGGAAAAACCAACAGAAGAATAATTCAGACTAAGAAAGGGAGAGAGAAACTTATGTAATCACCTTGCCCATTCCAAAAGAGAGAGAGAGAGAACTGTTCCCTGAAGGACATTCTCTAGTGCTTCTTTTAATCTAAAGCTCTCAAGCAACTGGGTTTTCACCCTTTACCTTACACCTTGGAAAACTGTCCCACATGTCATTTGATTAACTAGCAGGAAGTGATCCAATCTCCTTTGATTATACATTCAATACCTCTCCTTCCTTTGTGTTTATATCCCACTAATAGCTGTACTTCTTCCCCCACACATCCAGTTATCACTTAAACTAATATTAAATTGTTTTCATTCATGAAAGTATCTCCTCTTGTTCCTAAACATTTTTGCTGCTGTTCTACTAACTACTTTCAATTTGCAACTCCTTTTGTGGCAACTCAATACCCTAGACCTTAGCTGCTCATGGAACTTTCCAGCCCAATCAATCTATTTCCAAAGCAAATAAATTAATCACATGTGCCCCATGTTATTAAACTGAATGAGAAGATCTCCATTTGGCCAACCCTAGCATCAAAATGGTTACCAAAGCTTGCTAAGTTACTCACCTCTCCCTCCATGCTGCTGATTCTCACTAATTCATTGAGAATCAGTAAGGCACCGTGGATTCGATCATCACGATTCATACCCTTCTCCTTGGCTAAAGTCTCATCAAAACCTTTCTCTGCCTCTTCATATGTATGCTGAATAAAGATAATAGCAACCTTAACAGATGCAAGTCCTCCAGTATAGAACAAGAGAATACAGCATTTCAGTAGTTACTGGGAGCCCATAATTTCTAGAAACAGCTACTGATCTCAGTTGACCAACAAAAGAACAGAATGCCAAATAGTTTCATTCAGTCTACTCTGTTAGCCAAACTGTTTTCAACAGCAAAGGTGACCAGAGAGACCTGCTTCTGCCATGTTCTCTTAAGAGCTTGCTATTATGTTAGCATATATGGAGATCATGTGAAATGTGCATGATGCCTTTCACATCTTGGAACCCTGGTCATGTTGACAGCATGACACATATTTAGCTCTCACTTTGTCAAATTAGTCTGATCACATTGTTCAGAACTTCTGTGTGGATTTAGAACTCCTCATAGCCAAGTAACTACAACTCGACTGCAGTTTTGTAACCTCATCATCACTGGTTGGCTCTGATCACCAATGCTGACGACACCCTGAAGTAGCAGACACCATAAAGTCTGTGTGCATGCCCTAACTATTGACTGCTCTGTTCTACTGTTGGCAACAAGTTACAGAAAGTATAGTAGATCCCTGTGGAATGGAGCATCTTGCATGCTTCCATAGTGGGTAGTGGAAAGTTTGGTCCAGCCTGCTCTAGAAATCAAATCATTTTCAACTCTAATTAAGAAAGGCCGACACCAATTGACATATGGCAAGGGTTGGCAACCCAGAAGAGCAGAAGAGCCATTTTCCCCCACCCTCCCACCACAACTGCATGAGCCCAAGCTGGCCCAGCGGCTGCATCACAGCCGCTAGTACTGGCAGGGAGTGTGTGAACAGCACACACTCCCTCCGTCTCTCCCTCCAGTGGTGAGGCAGAACAGTGCTGCTCTGCCTTCCCCCAGCTGGCCGTCCCACCCAAGAGTTGCCAGCACAGAGCTGCAGCTTGCAGAGACAGGGCCCTGGAATGGCCCGCTCCACAAAGTTCAAGCCGCTTTGACCCAGCCACCCCTAGGCTGAATGGGCCTGATCCAGGGCCTGGGGGTGAGGTAACCTTCGTTCAGGCCTCTAGTGGCTGGTTCAAAGAGCCCGAACTCCACTGAGAAGCCATTCCAGGGCCCTGCCTCTGCAAACTGCAGCTCTCCACCTGCTGCTCTTGGGTGGGACGGCCTGGGGTAGCGCTGCTCCATCCCAAAAGCGGAGGGAGGGACAGAGGGAGCACGCACTGCCCGCACACCCCACGCCAGAGCTAGGTGCCGTGGCAGGGCTGCTGGGCCACTTCCAGCTCATGCAGTTGTGGTGGGAGGATAGGGGTGACCCCGACACCTTGAAAGTGGGGGGGCTGTGCCAGCCGGGAGCCCCCTTATTCAGCCCCAGTACTGGGGCCAGCTAGGAGCCTCCGGAGCACACCTAGCTCCCTGGAGGAGATTGCCAGGGAGCCAGAAGGGGATGCTCAGGGAGCCATAGGTGGCTCACTGAGCCTGAGCTGCTAATCCACAACACATGGGGATCAGTCTCTTGGCTTCTGATGCAACACTGAGGCTTTTTTCTGAACTTTGGAGAAAAGCTGTTTCAAGATGAAGGGATTCTTTCCTTACTCTGTACCACTGTGGCTTCTGCATCTCTTTTGGCTCCCGCTGGGTGGTGAGGATAAGGCAGGCTCGTAAGGCAGAGACAGCTCCCTCTCGGATGGCCTGCTTGGGATCCCATACAGCAACAAAGATGTTGTCAAAGAAAGGCTGCACCTGCTGGAAGAAGAAGGTGGGTACGCTGATGGCCAGCTCACGCAGAACCAGAACCTGGAGAAAGGAAGAGAGATGAGGGCATTAGGCACAAATGGGAATTCAGAGACTGACTTATTCCCTGTCTCTGCCCTGTTTGTTTAGAATACAAGATTTTGTGGAGCAAGAACTGTCTATCTGCTCTGTATCTGCACAATGCCTAGCAGAATGTGGCTTAAGTCTTGGTTGATCCCAAGACACTACCAAAGAACATGATTAATGGCAGACCAGCTAGCCAGTATCACAGCTTCTCAGAGACAGAATAGCAGCCATTATAGTCCCAGCCAGCTCTCATTCCCACCACTTGCTCATCTAGATACAGTTCCCATCACCACTACTCAGGAGCAGACAGCCGTTTTCCAGAAAGGCTGAAGAGTACGTACGGCTGCATGTCTTCGACTTTCATTCCTGTCAGCTCCCAGCCACTCCAGTGCCCGTTTCACCTCGAACTCCACATACTCTGCCGTGAAGGTATCACCTGCCATAGCAAGGCGCCCAATAGCTTTGGATGCCATCTCCATGACGACAGGGTCATTGGAAGGGAGGAGATTCCGAAGGTAGTTGGCAAACCTGCCGATGCGGGTGGCATTGCCTCCCTCAACACCAATAAGGCTCGCTACAGAGAGGGAGAACAAGGGTGAAAGCTCTGCTACCGAGTCAGTTTGCCCAACAGTCCTTGGAGGAGAGTAAAAATTTCCTATCCGTTCTTTAGAGCAGCAGTTCTCAACCTTTTGCAAGTTGTGACACACTTACAGTGTATTGTAACCCTTCAGGGCATACCAGCACACCTCCTCCAGGCAGAATCCTGCCATCTGCTTGGCTCTCCACCACACACTTATCATTGCATGGTGACACAGTGATGTGTCCTGATACAGTGGATGAGAACTGCTGCTTTAGAGACTCCAATTATCTCTTCTTAAACCGCAATCCACCAGAAAAATCAAGCAATAGGAAAAGGTCTCCAGCCTTTTAAAGTCAGAATATTTAGTAAATAGGGAAGTTTATCAAGTAGTTTCAACAGGTCACAGCTTTTCCCATTTTCAGTTTAAAAATTTAAAAAATCCACCCTTGGATTGTGGACCATTTCCAACCAACAGGAATCCACATGCAACCACTACAACTGGCACCCTTCTTGGCAGTCTTAATAGAGGAGCCAAGGACTGAATAGACTAGGGAGACTGAACTCCTGCCTTTCCTTTACAGGTGACACCTCTAGGTCAAAGTAGAGGCATGCTGGCAAGGGCAGTGTGGAAGAAGCTTGCACTGCCAGTGCCTGGGTTGTACACACTTTGTAGATAAAGAGGCCATCGGTGCCCAATGTTGTCAATCCAGCACTTTTCAACAGCACTAAATTCACAAAAACAATTTTAAAGTAATACTATCAGCTTCAAAATCAGATGCTGTCAACGATTTCTTTACCAAAGTTATTGCACCATCTACAGACACCTGGTGGTTAGATTTGCTTATGGCTGGCGAAATCAACCCACAAGCAGTTTCTATGTAGTTATCAAAAAGCAAACTCTAATGGTAAGAGATATTGGTTCGGAAGGCTGTGTGTTAATACAAGTCACCTGCATTCCCGCATGCCACAACATCTAGGCAGCTTTGCCAGTTGTGCTTTCATTCTTAAGAGGGCAACTGAGGAAGACACTAAACAAAATGATGGCAAAAACTATTTGGATCTCTCCACAGGGATGGGGGCTGCTGCCTCTGAACCCAGTGACTTTTTATACAAAAATGAATGAATGTTTTGAGATAACAGGAAGTTACATCTCTGCCTATCGTGATCATAAAAAAACCACGGGACACCATGGGAAGTATTTTCAGAAGAGCTCAAGGCCAGATTTTCAAGTGCTCAGTTTCCAAGAAGGCACCAAAAGGACCTGAGGTTCAAAAGTGCTCAGCATCCAGCAGCTGCCATTGTAACACTTGCGGTCATATTTTCAAAACAGCCCTGAATCCCTTATGCATTCAACACACTAAACTCTCGTAAACATGCTTGGCTCTTCCTGGGGATGGAGCATTATTTTGATGATCCACCCCCCCATAAAACAGCAGGTTGAAGAGAAAGCTCACCAGAAGTGCTTAGTCCTTCACTCACCTATTGCCAGAATGCCTCCTTTCCTCTCATTTGCATCAGAACTAGAGACAAGTTCAAATATGTGGTGATTCAACTGATCATAGAAGCGGGTAGATTCCTCCTGGCTCATCTGCACAGGAAAAAGAATTCAGACCAATTGACCACCTCTCCTCTGCTTCCCATGCTGTAGATAAAGAAAGGTAACACTTCTTCCCAGGGCTCCCAAAGTGACAAGCAGTAAGTTAATTATGGGGTCCAAACCCAGAAGCAGCAATGACATCTCTTGCTTGTGCACCTTCCCTGTTAATCAACAAAGTTTCATAGCCTTCCTGTGCCTGTTCCATTCTAGTGCCTCCCTTAGCATCCTATATTTTTACTATCCCAGTCATCCTAGCGATACACCACACTCCCCTGTCAAATAACAAACATGACTCCCCAATAAATGACACTGCTCCTACATCTGCACTTTCTGCAGTACTCACCTCACGGAGCTCCATGGTGACATAATGCTGCAAGTCCTTGGCAGCTTTTGCCCTGACTTCTTCACTGCGGCTCTTCAAGCCACTGGCAAACTGCTGAAGGATGGACACCGTGCCCGACATGATGGTGGTGAGTCAGGGCTCAGGGCACCAAGTCAAGGGGACCCTTCAGACAGAAAAACCGTTTATTGCTCTTGACTAGTGCAGAAGCCAATCATATCTCCCTCCACCACAAGTCTCCCAAATATACATCCCATGAGAAACGGAAGGTGTTCAGATACATGGTAAGGACAGAGACGCCATCAGATAGATGAGAACGGTACAGACTCCTCAGACCTAGACACGCTTCAAAGTTCAACTTCCTAGCTCTTACAAAGGGGTAGCCGAGTTAGTCTGGTTCAGAAAAACAAATGAGGAGCCCTGTGACACTTTTAAAAACTAACGAGTTTATTTATCCCATGAGCTTTTGTGGGGAAAAAATCCCACTTTGTCAGAATCTTTGAAGATGGGGAACTCACAGAACGGGAGGATTTATTTTCCTCCAATTCTATACATTCCTCATCTTCAAAAAGAGTCTGATGAAGTGGGATTCTTTCTCATGAAAGCTCATGCAATAAACAAACTTATTAGTCTTTAAAAGTACCAGAGTGTTCCTTGCTTATCTAGCTCCTTCAGTGCACCCTAACCAAACAGTTCCCAGTTCAAGCACTGAGACTACCACTGATTCTCATCCCAAAGCACCCACAAGTGACAAGCCCAAATACCAAAATGGGTTACACTTCAGAGGCGCTCCCACTCATGCAAAGTTAACAAAGGGTTCTCATCCTCCTTGTATGTCTGTCAACCTCATGGTTACTTCAGCTTGCTCCCAGAACCTCAAAAGTTCTTCACAAACACAATCAGGTCTCCTTGCTCCTAGGAGCTAAGCTTTACCACCTCCAATGTATACCTATTTGCTGAAAGTCTGTTTATGCAAGGAACAATCAGACAGGATGTTAAATGACAGGCATGTTCTTCTAGAGTTCCAAAAGGGCAGCCATGTTAGTCTAGTTCAGCAAAAAAAAACAGGAGTCCTCTGGCACTTAAAGACTAACAGATATATTTTTTGCACAAGCTTTCATGGGAGAAAAATCTCACTTAAGTTCCCCCATCTTCAAAGCATCTGATCAAGTGGGATTTTCTCCCATGAAAACTTGTGCAAAAAATAAATCTGTTAGCCTTTAAGTGCTACAGGACTCCAATGTTCTTCTAGAGACCACGGGTGTCATTGGTGCTTAGCACACAGGGTTCATGCTCCGAGTCCTGGCGCTGACCCTGCCTTTCCTGGGACTTCTCTGGCTGCAGATCCAGGGCCACGCTGCTATGTTCCCTCTAAGCTGTGCGCGTGTGCGCACGCACACACGTTGTGAAACCCACACACACACACCAAAATAAACCACGCACAAAAAAATTCAACAGTGCAAATATTTTTATGCTACTTCAAGAAAGCTGTTTCAAGTAGCATGTTTCAGATAAGGTTTTGTAATTTATCATATCATTTCCATCACCATATCAAAATAAAGTTAATATATTAGTTGCATCCTACACACTTGCTTCATTGGGCTCACGAGTCGGACCACACTCACTGAAGGATGCACAAACTTGCACACCACTTCCGAACATTTGCACAAAAGAAATTTTTTGTACACACAGTCTACAAAAAATTAGAGGGAACATTGCCGGACTGCCTATCGGGGGCCAGGCTGGCGGCAGCAGGTGCCCAAGGCCGGGTCGGGCCCAAGCGCAGAATTGGGGCCGGGGGCCTGGTCTGCGCCCTTGCAGTGACACTCCTGCTAGAGACCACCATGATGGACGCTTTCAAGTGTAAAAACTACACGTTAGACAGCACGATACTGACGCACGGGTCGAGCTCTTTGTTGCAGGCCTAACAGCAGGGCCTTGGCAGAACTGGGACTAAAACCCCAGGAGCCCTGGCTCCCTACGCCTCACTAACCACTGAACATCCTTGCCTCATCTCAATCCCTGGGCAAGGCTGATGCCTCTGAGGATGAAGAGGCGGCGTGGGGCCGCCCCAACCCCTCTCTAGAAGCCAGATCAGCTCCCCATGCCCGCACCTTGGCCAGGGAAACAGAGGCAGGAGCGGCAATCCGGGGGGGAAGGGCTGAGTCGGCTTTGCTCGGCTCGGGCGAGCGGGGCCTGCGAGGCTGCGCCCACGCCCAAGGGCAGAGGCCCGGCCTGCACTACTGGGGGGCCCGGGCTCGCGCCCAGACCCGGCCGCCCTACACAGCCGAGGCCACGGGCCCGACCGGCGCAGGACGAGGAGGCCCCGCGGGGAAAGCGGCAGCCGCCTGCTCGTGCCCGGCCACGGGAGGAGAGAGCAGCCCGGGGGCGCCCCCTGCCAGCGCCACTCGCCTCACCGGCACCCCCAGGGCGGCCCGGTCCCGCTGCCGGGCAGGGAGGCGGAGGAGAGAGGCCGCCTCCCGGCCTGCCCTGCCGGCCCGCACTCACCGCCGCCGCTGGGCCCCGGCTCTCCCCTCCCCCGCGGCCGCCGGGCCGCCGAACAACTCCAACCAATCGGCGCTAAGGAAAATCTGACTAGCGGGTCCAACGACCAATCGCCTGACGGCGAAGGAGGCGGTCTCCGTGGAGCGTGGCTCCGCCCTCAACTGAGCACGGAGAGGCGGGTTCTGTCGCCGTTGACCACAAAGGGCCAATGGCGGTAGACTGACATCGAGCTGCACCAATGAGAAGCTGGGTGCGGCGTGATTGATGAAATGTAGGCGCTTATCCCGCCTTTGGGAAGCGTCTTTTGCTTCCGGCCGCTCTCAGGCTGGGGTGGGGTGCGCGCGCGGCAACAGGGAAGGGGGGGGGGGGGGCCAGGTTTTTCTTCTTTGCTTGAGACAGTAGAATGAACATTTGGCCTTTAGCCATTATCCAGGGAGCAATAATGAGGAGAGTGCTTCAGCCCCTTCCAAGTCATTTCCTGTCTGAACTGGTCCTGAAGGGCACAAGAAAGGTCCTTCCTCCAACTTCAGAGTGTCTGATGGGAGTTTTGTCCCACCAAAGCTCATGTGATGAATAAATTTGTTAGTCTTTAAGTGCCACAGGACTCCTTGCGTGTTTTGCTGAACTAGACTAACTCAGCAACCCCTTTGGAAGAAAGGCTGTATAACTGTAACCACACATATTTAAACTATCTGCTTTTGTTACATGCCCAGGCTGTTTGAATTAAAACAACTTGTTTTGTTTGCTGAAATAAACTAAGGGGCTATCCCTTTGAAACTGTTTGCACTGATGTTGTGACTTGCCCTTCTCTGCATGTGAATGAATGCCTAATATGCTTCAGTTTCCATTTCCTGCATGTGATGAAGTGAGATTGTGCCCCCAGAGAGCTTATGCGATAAATAAATTTGTTAAGCTTCAAAAACAATGGAACACTACTGTTCATCACCTACGACCCCTGAAGTCAAACCTCTACAGCAGTGGTTCCCAACCTGTGGTCTGTGGCTCTCCGGTGTTCCATGAGGGTACCGCAGGTGGTCTGTGGATGTGTAGGTGGGAGATTACTGCAGGTAAATGTATTGCAGCTACATGTTCTGTAATGAGTGCAATATGTTTATGAGTGAGTGTAATAAATTATTATAAATGTAACCCTCTCGCTTTTCTCCCTGGGTTACTTGGGAGCAGGCATCACTCACATTTGCGCAGGTGCCTAAGTTTGATGACAAAGAGATCCTGAGTTTCCCAGTGGTGATTCTGGGAACGTGGGAATCCTCTATCCACTCTTCTGCTGCAGTCCCTTTACTTTACAGGAAATTAAACTTCATGGTGCCTCCACCTGGCTGGGTCGGGTACATGCTCAGTGGCATGTCTTTGGAGCCTCCAGGACTAAATCCATATGGCTAAGAATACCCTGTGGGATGGGCCTAATCCAAACTCACTAATTATATATAAAAAATAAAAATTCCTCTCTCACCCCCTATGGGTGGTATGTGTCATCCTCAACCTCGGGTCCTCTACCAGAGGCCTGGGAGTTTGAGGGTTCTGCGCAGTATCTTAGCTGTTCCTAGCGCTGCACTCTTCTGGACAGAGAGCTCTGATGTTGTTCCTGGGATCTGTTGGAGCCACTCTCCCAGCTTAGGAGTCACAGCCCCGAGTGCTCCTACCACCACCGGGACCACTTTGGCCTTCACTTTCCACATCCGCTCTAGTTCCTCTTTCAGGCCCTGGTACTTCTCCAGCTTCTCATACTGCTTCTTCCTAATGTTGCTGTCACTTGGCACTGCTACATCTATCACCACCGCTGTCTTCTGGTCCTTGTCTATTACCACGATGTCTGGTTGATTGGCCAGTACCTGCCTGTCTGTCTGGATCTGGAAGTCCCACAGGATCTTAGCCCTGTTATTCTCCACGACCTTCTGTGGAATCTCCCATCTGGTCTTGGGAGGGTCTAGCCCATACACTGTGCAGATGTTCCTGTACACAATGACAGCTACTTGGTTGTGCCATTCAGTGTACGCTGTTCCTGCCTGCATCTTACATCCTGCCACTATGTGTTGGACTGTCTCTGAGGCCTCTCTGCACAGTCTGCACCTTGGGTCCTGTCTAGTGTGGTAGACCCTTGCTTCAATGGATCTGGTGCTCAGTGCCTGTTCTTGTGCTGCTATGATCAGTGCCTCAGTGCTGTCTTTTAGTCCAGCCTTTTCCAGCCACTGGTAGGATTTCCCAATGTCAGCCACCTCAGCTATCTGTCGATGGTACATCCCATGCAGGGTCTTGTCTTGCCATGGCACTTCTTCTGCTTGATCTTCCTCCCATGTCTGCTGCTGCTGCCTCAGGCATTCTCTCAGCAGCTCATCTTTGGGTGCCATCTTACTGATGTACTCCTGGATGCTCTGGGCTTCATCCAGGACAGTGGCTTTGACACTCCCCAAACCCCGCCCGCCTTCTTTCCGGCTGGAGTACAGTCTCTGGGTGTTGGACTTGGGGTGGAAACCTCCGTACATTGTGAGGAGCTTCCGGGTCTTCACATCAGCAGCCTCCATGTCCTCCTTTGGCCAGCTCACTATACCGGCAGGGTATCTGATGACTGGCAGGGTGTACCTGTTGATGGCGTGGATCTTGTTCTTCCCATTGAGCTGGCTCTTCAGGACCTGTCTTATCCTTTGGTGGTACTTGGATGTTGCTGTCTTCCTTGCCTCCTCATTGTGGTTCCCATGTGACTGTGGGATGCCAAGGTACTTGTAGCTGGTCTGTATGTCTGCTATGTGGCCTGCTGGTAGTTCCACCCCATCAGTCTTGACTACCTTTCCTCTCTTTACTACCATCCAGCCACACTTCTCCAGTCCAAATGACATCCCAATATCCTCACTGTAGATCCGTGTCAGGTGGATTAGCGAGTCGATGTCTCGTTCATTCTTAGCATACAGCTTGATGTCATCCATGTAGAGGAGGTGGCTGATGGTAATTCCGCTCTTGAACTTGTATCCATATCCAGTCCTTGTGATTATCTGGCTGAGGGGGTTCAAGCCAACGCAGAACAGCAGCGGGGACAGTGCATCACCTTGGTATATGCCACACTTGATGGCCACTTGTGCAAGCTGTCTTGAGTTGACTTCCAGTGTTGTCTTCCACAGTCCCATTGAGTTCTTGAGGAAGGTCCTTAGTGTCCTGTTGACTTTGTATAGCGCCAGACATTCACAGATCCATGTGTGCGGCATTGAGTCGTAGGCTTTCCTGTAGTCAATCCAGGCTGTGCTCAGATTGGTCTGTCTAGACCTTGAGTCTTGGGCGACTGCTCTATCTATGAGCAACTGGTGTTTTGAGCCTCTGGTGTTGTTCCCAATGCCCTTCTGAGCTGTGCTCATGTACTGGCCCACGTGGTCCTGTAGCTTGGTGGCTATGATGCCTGATAGGACTTTCCATGTTGTGGGGAGGCAGGTTATTGGCCGGTAGTTGGATGGTGCTGTTCCTTTGTGGGGGTCTTTCATGATCAGCACTGTCCTTCCTTGTGTTAGCCAGTCTGGGTGGGAGCCTGCTGCTAGCAGCTGGTTCATCTGTGCTGCTAGGCGTTCATGCACTGCTGTTAGTTTCTTTAGCCAGTAGGTGTGGATCATGTCCGGGCCAGGTGCTGTCCAGCTCTTCATGTTCTTGACCCGCTGTTGGATGTTGGCTATTGTGATGGTGACTGGTTCCTGTGGTCTGTTCTCAGGTCCTGCAGCCACTTTGCACTGGTGTTATGAGTCTTCTCTTTCTCCCAGATGTTCTTCCAGTACTCTTCAGTTTCTGCTGTTGGTGGCTCTGCTGTTATTGTGTTGTTGCACTGCAGTTGGGAGTACACCTTGGATGGTTCTTTGGAGAACAGGGCATTTATCTTTTTGGCCTCTGCTGCTCTAGTGTATCTCCTTAGCCTGGTGGCCAGTGCTGTGAGCCTTTGCTTAGCAGTCTCTAGGGCTTCAGATGGAGTCAGGCCCTCGTATTTTCTCAGTAGCCGAGTCTTATCCTTAATCTCTACAACCTTCTGTAGTTCCACCAGCCGGCTAACTTCTCTCCGGGTTGCCTTGATCTTATCCTCCAACCTCATTTTCCAGGGAGGGTATGTATTGCTGTTCTTCTTGATTGTGTAGCCAAGCATCTCCAGAATTACAGAGGCTGTAGCATATACCAGTTCACTGGTTTCAGTGATGGTGGTAGTAGGAATTGTCATTAGGGCTCTATTGGCATCTTCTAGCATACTATCTGATGGTACTTCTCCCATGAGCTTTGGTAATCGGTCTCGAGGGTTGACTGTAGCTAGTTTATCCATGATCTCATGCCTGATATCAGCTGCTGTGTTCTGTAATGGAGGGGGAGCCAGTGAAGTTCCAGCTTCAGGTGTTGGCTGCACATCTAGTTGTTCTTCTGGGGCTTCTTCTTGAGTCTGGGAGGTAATGTGGAGTTGGTCTATCTCCAGTTGTGAGAGCAGCTGCCTCTTTACTATGTTGAAGCGTTGGGTAACTAGCTGTTTCTCAGTTAGTGTGGATGTAGGTCTTTTGTCCATCCATATTTCCCTCATACGTTTCATATATCCCCTCTCATTAGGTCTGCTGTTGTAGTAGCATTCCATCAATTCCAGGTTCTCTTGTCTCGTCCATGCATGGTTTGTTCCAGTAGCCCACTTATCATCAGATTGTCCTGGTTCCCCAACATCTGGCGCGGACCTTGTTAATCCGGGTGACGTCCGAGCCGGCATGACTCTCTTAGTTCGTGTCACTCTCATATTTGAGGTAGGCAAGTGAGGTGTTAGGGGGTCTTTTGCCCAAGGACCCCTACTGGGAAGGTAGACAGGTACCCACTGGGATTTGAACCCCGGTCTCCCGTATCAAAGGGCATCAGTATTAACCACTACGGCACTCTTAACCACTACGCTATCCAGTCACCTGGAATATATAATACATTCATAGTGCTTAATTGCATGTAACTGTGATAAAGTAAGAAAACCTCTTGAGCTACTGTGGTTCTTTTCTATTCCTGTTCTTTGGTGATGGTATTCTGGTGATGGAACACAGGGGTGTGATAACTATAGGTACTACTGGGGGGAAGAGGCTTTGGTATGACCTTACCTGGACCCCCTATGGGTGACTGGTTGTGGCTGGTTTAGACCAGGGGCAGGGCAGCTGGATGTAGAGGAGAACAAAGGGAGAAGAGGGAGGAGAAGGAAGATGGAGGTTGGAAAGGCAGGATCTCTGGGGCTCGTCTTGGGGGTCTACTTTCAGACCTCCTGGTTGATCTGAGAGTCAACTGTCCTAGCTGCTGTGCAAACTGGATTGCTAATAAACCTTCTGACTTCTACACTGGCTGAGTGTCACTGCTGATTGGGACTACTGGGACCCTCGTGGAGGGAGGAAACCCTCCCCCCAAAGGGAGACCAGACAGAGCAAGGGTTGGACCCTCTGAGCCTGGATTTCGGAGCTGGCTACAGGTAGTGTGGAGACCAGTGCTGGAAAGAAGAAGGCTCCATGGTAGCAGAGTCCTGACTGGCTGTGAACAGAGGGGATCCAAGAGGCTTTTCTGGGTTCTCCATGACAGTAACAAACCTTTACTTAACAAAGAAACTTATAACAGGATAGAATTGAATATTACTACTAATTTAAATACACAGAGGCAAGTAAATAAATCAGTGAGCAGACACTGAATACAGTTTACAGGAACTTTATCTAACTAGCATGTTCACAGCCCTTTTTCCAACTGAGAGGGCACATTTCCCAGAGTTCAGAACCCCAACCACTTGCTTGCATGGACGCGCTTCAAGGGTCAATGAAGGAGACAAGGCAGCTCTTTGCTGGTCCAGTGTATCCACTCAGAACCACGCTGCAGATCCGTAGTGAGCCCAATCAATGGTCTGTAGTCCTGGCCCTGGTTCAAGGGGACTGCCTCACTGCCACCCCTCAGGCCCACTCTGTCTCTCAGCAGACTCTCTTGCTTTACAAGCCCTGCTCCAAATTGAAGGAGGGAGACAGATGCTCACATCCTTACTGCAGATCTAGCTCAGCCAGCTCTAGGCTCAGACCCTGCTTTTGGGTTGAGTAAGCCACCGACCTCTGAAGCTCCCTGCTTGAGTGAGCCTCCAGCTGTCTCTGGAACCGCAGGAGCACTCACAGCAGCTTCCAGATTCAGACATGTTTCCTGAGTCTAGACACTTTTGTCCCCCTCTGCTTCCTGGAGGGCAGCCAGGGGCCCTCTCTTTCTTCCAAGGGATCATGGGAGTTGTAGTCCCTCAGTGGAAAACTTACAGCACAGAGGAACTGCTTGAATGCTAACCTCCTACTTGATTTCAGAGGCCCCTAAAGTACAGGGTGCCTACAGAAATAACTACATTTTTTAATACCCCCTTGATATACAAGTTTGACTCTCCTGTCAGCTATAGGCTATGTTAAAGATGTTTAAAATGGTTTGTTTACATCAGGTTCATCCAACATACAGCCTGGGGGCCAGAATCTGGCCTGCCAAGGGCCTTTATGCAGCCTGCAGGGTGCTTCCACAAGAGCGTGGGAGCTGGGGCTGGCCAGCAGAGCTGTAACGCTGTGTTTTATCACCTGGGGTGCCCCTTAGCAGTGCTTAAAGCCAGCACCGCAAAGCTGCCCCTTGAATAGAGCTGCTCTATTGAGCCACTCTAAGCCGCCAGGGGCTTTGCCCCATCAGCCCTGCCTGTAGTTACAGCTCTGCTGGCTAGGGCCATCTGGAATACTCCTATTGCTATATCAAGTATGCAGGCAGACACTGACAATTTGTGCAAGCAAAAGCAATATCAAATATTCCACTAATCATTTTATTAAGGTTTATTAATAAAGAGTAAGTCTTATCTATGTCTTATGTATCAAAAATTTTCTCACCAGCCCCTCCGCCTGACAAAAGAATTGCAATGTGGCCCCTTACTCAAAAAGGTTGGACACCCCTGGTTTACATGGTGGTCCACAAAAGCTTTTGATGACAATGTAGTGGTCCACATAAAGGGAAAGGTAGGGAACGGCTGCTCTACAGCACATCAAGGGTCTACAGCCTATCTTAGAAGATAATCTCTCACTCTCAAATTGGGGGGAGGGGAAGACCTCTTCTCACTTACAGACAGTCCTCCAATCTTAAGCAGATACCAGCAAGTACAAACCAACAGAAACATTAAGACAGAAACATATCCCTGCAACAAACCCCATTGCCAACTTTGGCCTCATAGCTGCACAAATGACACCATCATAGAACATAAGCAAAGTGGCTACTCCATCAAGGACTCATTTACCTGCTCATCCACCAATGTGACATTTGCTATCATGTGCCCACCCATCTCCACTGCATCCTGTCTGTGACTCATAGCAGTTACTTTGATGGCCGCCCCTCCCAGGCCATCATTAAAGTACATAGAACATGTGAAGTGAACAATGGCTCCTTCACCTTAACTAGATGGCCCCCTTGAACTCAACTGGATGGCCATTAACACCCTGGGGGCCCATTGTTTTGCAGGGCTTGGTGTAGGTGGGCTCTGCCCAACTGCAAGGTCCTGCAGGGCATGACTCATACCCCCATTGTTCCCCACATTCCCTGTAATCAGGGAAAGGCGGGAAATAGTCTTTAAAAGCTGAGGTTCTGGGGTGCTCAGGCAGGACGGTTTTCAACATCTCTCCTGGCCTGATCAACCAGAAGCTGCCTCCTCCGCTCACGAGTTCCCCCTAGAGCGTATCCACCCAAGAGTTACTGCCGGCCGATTAGGAGTCTTCTCCAGCCTGTAATGCTGTTATCCTTGCTGCTAGGAGTGGTAAGAGTCTGCCCTGCAACCTTTCTCTAAGAAAAAAGTTATTCTTTTTCTTCAGGGCTGCTTTAAAACTGCTTTCCCCAGCTTTACAGGCTTGCGTGTGTACCTTTCTGTTTGTTTGCAGCTCCAGTTTGTGTTAGGAGCTCCCAGTGTCTGTAATTGCTTCTTGCTACTTTGTATCACCCAGTGTATCTCTTTTCCTCCTGGGTTGTTTGAACTTGCTTTAAGAGTATTGTGTTTTGCAACATTGTATAGAGTTAATTGGTAGCCTTAGAAGTCTTAAGTTAGCTGTTAAGATTGTTTCCTTTAGTTCCTAGCCTTTAGAATTGTTTGGATAAGTTGCCTTTGCCCTCCCCTCTGTAACCTCCCCAACTTAAATAAACCTTTTTCTCTTTAACTTTACTTGTTCCCTCTTCATTTCTGGGATCCCCGGTGCGCCTCAACTTTCCTTCTGTCCCTGTCCCTGCGGCTCCCAGCTCCCGAGCCGCTCCCGCGGCCGCCGCCGGTTCCCCCGATCCCCGCCGGACTCTCCAGTGGCCCCCCCGCCGCTTTTTCCCCGGCTCCCGAGGCAGCCCGCCAGCCCTCCCCGTCCTCCGCCGCTTCCTGCGGCTCCCGGCTCCCGAGCCACTCCTACGGCCGCCCTTCCTGCCCCGGCTGCCAGCCGTTCTTCCCCACCTCCTGCCCCCGGCTCCTGAGCCGCTCCCGTATCTGCCGCGTTCCTGCGGCCCCCGGCTCCCGAGCTGCTCCTGCTCTCCTGCGGCTCCCCGTGGGCTCCCCGCCCTAGCCGCCGCTTTCCTGCGGCTTCCCGCGGGCTCCCCGCCCTTGCTGCAGCTCCTCCGCCGCTTTCCGTGGCACCCCGGGTCCCAGCCGCTTTTCTGCGGCGTGCCGGGCTCTCCAGCGGCGTTCCCGCTTTCTTTGCGGCTCCCGAGCCGCTCCCGCGGCCACCGCTGCTTCCCCCGAGCCCCTCCTGCCTTCCCCGCCAGCCGCTTCCCCGAACCCCTCCTGCCTTCCCCGCCAGCCGCGTCCCCCGAACCCCTCCTGCCTTCCCCGCCAGCCGCTTCCCCCGAACCGCTCCTGCCTTCCCCGCCAGCCGC
>ML681963.1:6058043-6142866 GCA_007922195.1 Podocnemis expansa | reverse complement strand
CCCCCAACCCCTTCTGCCTTCCCTACCATTTTGCCCTCCTCTGCCTCCCTCACAAACCCCCGAATCCCCTTTCAGCCCCTCCTGCTTCTCCCTATTTCCCACACACCTACAGCCCCTCTCCTGCCTCTGTCCCCTTACCCCAACCCCCAAGCACCTCCTCACCCCGCTTCCTTTCGACACCCCCCCCCACTTGCCTTTACTCCTCTTCAGGCCCCAGCTTCCCTGTTACTTATCTTCTCTGCCACTGCGGCACACTAATTTGCATTGTACCCCCCCTTTTCCTATAGTGTGTTAACGTAGCCTTTAGGTTATAGTGAGTAGGGCTACAGTGTTAGTAGGTTAGTTAAAGAACCCCATTGTTCTCCAACCTGTCCCCACTCCAGAAAGTTAGGTACCCCCCAACACTTTACAGAAACCACTGTGACAAACGCGACATACACCAACCACCACTCACCTTACCCTATACTTATTTTAATAAAGTGTACCCCAAATCCACCCCGTACCCCACGGGTGCAGTGGCTGCCCCCCAAGGTCCTCAAATTTTCGAACCTGCTGGCAGGGTCACATCCCAGCCCAGGGCCCTATCCAGTGGCAGAGTAGTCAGGGCCAGGGCAGGAGTTTAGAAACTCAGTTCCCTCCTGGCCAGAAGACTGTGTCTTCAGGCCGGGCAGAGGCCGCAGCTGCCAGCTGCACGCAGTGTTCCTGCATGGGGGTGCGACGGTGCACCCCTGCACAATTTAGAGGGGCTACTCAGGGGCTGGTCCTGAGTCTGAATTCTGCACTTGAAAATTGTGGCCCATTGTCGCAGAAGACCTCATCAGGAATTCCATGTCTGGAGAAAATTCCTTTCATGCCAGTGATCACTGAATTACTATTAGTAGTGGTCAGTGTGCAAATTTCTGGATATGAAGAGTAATAATCAGTGACTATGAAGTAATCCTTGGAACGCCAGGTAAATAAATCCACACCTACCTTCTCATAATGTCTCTGTGGAACAGGATGGGGTCTCAGTGTCTCTGCCTGTTGGCATGGCCTGTATTTTAAGCATGAAAAGCAGTTTTTTACCACATTGGTAATGCCATGATTGATCCGTGGCCAATACATGACCTCTCAGTAGTTGGTAGTTTGAAATGTCCAATATTTCAGTAAATTGGATGCATCCTCTGGATTTTGGCTGCTAAAATTAACAAAAAAAAAAAAAAAGCTTGAAATTATGCACATTTAATACTTCTTTTGGAAAATACAGATTTTTATGCTTAGCCTTTGGTATAGCTTCAGCACCAGAGGTGTATCACAAAACTGTACACATGATCTATGAACATATTAGTGGTGTACTGTGGACACCTGCATGGACATCATCATCATCTGGGGCTTTACAAAGGAGGAGCATGATCATTGGCTTTGGCAAGTGATCGGATGCAACTAGAGCTGCAAACCTCAAACTAAATAAGGACAAATGCGTGTCAGGAGTTAAAGAACTGACTTTTATAGGGAACATTGTTTCCCATGAAGGTGTAAAACTGGATAAGAGGAAGATTTCAGCCATTGAAATGATGCCACGTCCCCAGTCAAAGAAAGATGTCTAATGGTTCCTGGGAACGGTTAACTTGGAAAATTCATACTCAATCTTTCTGCCAAGGCAGCACCATTAAGACAACTCCTACAGGACAAAAATGAATGGTGCTGGGATGCTGCATAGAAGGAATCATGGAGAAGTTTAAAACAAGACTTGATACAGGAGCCAGTATTGAAATTTTTTGCTCCAGAAAAGCCCATTAAAATTTCAGTGGATGCATCACAGTCTGGGTTGGGTGCTGTGATTTTACAAAAACATGAAAATTACTGGCAACCTGTGGCATATGCACCCAAATCACTGACTGATGCAGAGACTAGATAGGCACAGATTGAGAAGGAGCTTTTAGGAACACTGTCAGAAGAGGGGAGGTGGCCACCACCCCTCGCGCCATTCACGGCTACATATATGGCCGCCTTCCCGCCCGCTCCTCAGTTTCATTTCTTCCACCTTGCGCATTGGATCTGGAACATCCGTTCCTCGCTATTGCAAGCGGCCTGTCCCTTGAGACCAGCTTTCGCCGACCAGGAGAATCTACAGTGGAATTAATTCCACTTCAAGAGCCTTCTGTTGTTGGACTGAAGCTAACAATCGTGCCAGGGTTCAAACCCTGCGCCGAATGCGGCAAGGCCTTCCCCAGGGATGAGCCCCACGGGAAGTGCCTTAGGTGCTTGGGCAAAGATCACGTGGTCTCGGTGTGTTCCATTTGTCTCTCCTTTAAACCCTGGACCATCAAGAAGAGGGAACAGCAACGCTGCGCCCTAGCCTCAGAGGAGTCTCAGCACCTCTCACCTGAAGCTTCAGGTTTGAGCCTGGCCCCGAGATCCAGCTCGGCGCCGGTGCCTGCGTGGCACCATGCCACCGGTGTCCACCGCCGCCGCACCACCTTGGTGCCAACTCCAGCACCACGGTGCCGATGTGGCGCCCCAGCACCGATCGGGGTCACCATCAGCCAGCCCAGCACCATCGGCACCAGGCTCACCCTGGCACCGAGCTGTGTCACCTCCAATGCCGACGACCTGGCATAGTCTGGCCTCACCGGTGCTGACCTCACCTCGGCACCAGCCAACCCCACCATTGGCACCGCAGAGTCTGGTGCCGACGGAGCGGGAGTCCTCCCATGCGAGCAGTCCTCCCTTCCCCAGTGAGGACTTGCCCGCGGCCCACGCAGGGGAGATCCTTGTCCCTTCCACGCTGGAGGTGATGGAGGCAGCACGAGCTCTGCTGCTGCTCCCGACTCCCCCTGCCCCACTCATGGTTACAAGGGGCAAACCGGCCTTCTCATCAAAGGCCTGGGCTCAAAAGGGACGTTCTCCCTCTCCCCCCGCTACAGAGGCCAGCTTTACCCCACCGCCGTCACAGGGCCAGAAATCCCCCTCCCCCCACCCCCGGTTCCAGCCCGGAAAAAGGGCTGTCCAGGGGCTCTAAACAGCCCTGATGCCGAACAGCATCCCCTTTCTGCTTTCAGGCACAGGAATGGTTCCCCGCGGGAACTCCATCCCCTCCCCAACAAACCCCTGGTGTCATGCTGTCTCTGGCACCAGAGGCCTTTACAGGAAACCTCTCAGAGCACTTTGACCTGCTGCACTGAGCCACGGCCCACTTAGGCATGCAGGTGGAGCCTCTGAGTCTTCCCCCCAATACCCTGTTCGGGCCAGCGTTCACCGTCATGGAGGTCTTAGCAATCCCACCCCACCTGAGCGTATGGGATCTTGCACACTCCCGGTGGCAACACCCATGCTCCGCCCCACCTGTCTCGGATACGGCAAGCATGAAGTATAAGGTACCAGAACCGGACTACCCCTCACTTGCTGGCCATCCGGTTCCCCCTCAGGATGTGGTCCAAATGGCAACAGGGGCTTGAGATCCCCCTAGGGACCCCCTCCCCTCCTCTAGGGAGAATAGGGAATTGGACCTGCTGGGCCGCAAGGTGTATTCTTCATCGGCCCTTCAATTGCGGGTGGCTAACAACCAGGCCATAACCAGCAGGTACCTGTTGGACATCTGGGAGTCACTCAGGAGATTCAGGCACATGGTCCCACCTAAGGCTAGGGACGACTATGATGCCTTCCTGGAGGAAGGCAACACAGTCTCATAGGGCCTTCTCCTCTCTGCCCGTGATGCGGTGGACCCTGCTGCCCGGACCATGGCTTTGGCAGTTGCCCTCTGCAGGGCAGCTTGGCTTAGAGAGGCTAGAGTGGCCCCTAATGCACAGCAGGCGGTCTTGGACCTGCCTTTTGAAGGAGACGTCCTGTTCCCCCCTGAAACTCTCTCAGTGGTGGACACAGCCCGAGATCCACCGGGGGGGGGGCAAATATTTTGGCCTTCACTCTCCCAGTCCCACCCCACCAACTTAAATCCCACTCTTTGGGTGGGTCAACCCCTTGCCTTTCGCCATCGCATCCACAATAAACAGAAAGGTTTTCTCAGCCACCCTCAGGGGCGTGAGCCTCCTGGCTACCGCTACCCCCTTAGCTTAAGGGGACAAAGACCTAAGATGCCACTAGCACCCCCCCCCCCGCACACACACACAGGGAGGACAGGTCTGCCAGGACCCTCCTAGGCCTGTCTTCATATTCCTCTGGCCCGGTTCCTGCAGCATCAGGGGTTGCGCAACAGTGCTTCCCCTTAAACACCGACCCCTCCAACGGAAACAGCCCCTCCCCCATTGCAACAGTATTCCTTCCCAAATGCGTCTCACTGCGTCCCCCACCCTAACCCCCACCAAGGGATGGAGACGCGTTTCGTTGCAGCTTAGCCTTGGCGGGGCTCCGAGATGCGCACACCCAAAGATCCCCCCCAAGTAGGACTGTGCCCGTGATCATGACACGTGCCCAGGTAGGATCCCACGTATCTGGGTCGGGAGAAAGGGGCGGACATCCGTGGTCACACAGCTGCCCCCCACGCTGAGACCACCATCCTCTGGTAGGATTTTCATCAGCAATCAAGGGATCACATCTGTATTGGAATACGGCTGCCTGGGAAGCCATTATTGGGAAGGTGTATATAGAGCGAGGTATGGACCGTAGGTATGGCCCATCTATTTTTTCCCCCTCTTCTTCCCACCCTCGCAAGGACCCCCAGTTCTACCTCCGGATGATCTACTGGGAACTGGGGACCCACCCAACAATCTTCACTTGGTCTATCACCTTCAGGGTCGCCCATGGTACCCCGGGACCACCAAGTATGACCGGGGACACCTAATCCCGTAAGCAGAACACCTTGCCGTATTCCATACATTGGGCAACAGTGTGGGGCTTATCCCTTCGAGTGACCTCGCATGTATAGTACCCGATATCTGCTGCCTTGGGGACGGCTGTCTATGTTAGACGCAGGTCCCTCATTCTTAGGGCATTTACATAACCTACACCCTTCGATCTTCCCCTGGCAGGGTGCGACACTCAACCCTTCCCCTCTCTTCTTTCTGCCTGGCCCACCTGCGTACCGCCCACCATACCCTGCGCAGCCCCTGGGGCTATCGTTCCCTCCTCACACGCGTCAGTGGCATCTGGCATATTTGCGGTCCTCTCTCACCTTTCTCAAGGACCCTGTTGACACCACTGCTGTTCCCATGGTGAAATATACAGAGAATCCCCTTCCTGGGCAACACGTGATGGTTTTGGCAGTTCTCCTGACCTTCTCTCCCCCGCCTATAGCCCCCCTGGAGGGGACCCCGTTGGGTTCTCTAATGGCAGGGTGTCGTTCAAACTGGTGACTGTCCGACTTAGGCTCCCTTCTCGAGCCTAGAAGGACCCCCCTTGGTAGTTTCCCTTAATACCCATGTCTTAAGAAATGCCCTCCTTGACAACCCTGATGGGCAAAGTGGTAGAGCCACCCTCCAGACAAACACCATAGGTACTGAGTTGGGGTTTTTTCTCCTGGCCGTCCTTCGATCCCCTTGGTCGCTTAGGGACTCACTAGACCATAGTGAGAGCTTCCTTCCGCTGCCCTCCGTTTTTCCAGATGCTCTAGTAAGAGCTTTGAAGGGTGAATCCAGCAGGTTTAGACGGGGGGGGGGGGGGGGGCGCCCTATATTCTAGCGGCCTGTAGGCCTCCCTGTCAACATTGCCAAGCCACATTGCAGCCAGTACTTTCTGTACCTCTCCAGGGAGAGCCGGTCATAGGGCCAATTCGGTTGAAATCACATGCTTCTGCGCTATGAGGTCATTAATTCACACCGAAGGCCCTCTCCTACTTGACCCGACCCCATATGCTGAGGGCCGTGTTTCGTGGCCTCCTCAGTCAACCCCGAGCCGCCTCGTGGTTTATACCCTTACTTCCCTCTTTGCTCAGATGGCCTGTGTGGCCACACTCTCCATGACGGCCATTGCCCTTCTCCCTTTGCTTCATGCACAACTAGCAGCCACCAACCAGTCCATGAGTAGGTGGCTCCTGGAAGCCTGCGGTGCTCTATGCCCCTTCTGTTTCTCGCCAAGACGTGCCTAGCCAGCTAGTCCTTTTGCTAACCTTTAATGTTTCTCTTACGCATCCACAGAATGCGTCCTAGGCCAACTTGTTGGCCTGTTACATTCCAAGTCTCCTCTTAGGCAGGGCACCCACGCAATCTGATCTAAGATTGCCTTCCCTTCCCCAACCCAGGTGACCTGGCCTGACCTATTTCTTTCGGCCTCGGTGGGTTCAGGCCTACCCTGTCCTGACGGGCCCTCAGTCCTTGCCCTCTGGGCCGTCAGGCCCACTTGCCGTTTCTCCTTGGCAAGTGTCTTGCTGGCGGGTCTGCTTCATGAGGCTTGTTGCTGTGCTGAAGGGCCAACTCCACCTGCCATCCGTCAGCATGGCTAGTAGTCACCTAATACTGAATGCAACTGAGCAGTGCTGGAAGAACAACGGTGGTTTACCTACAGTAACCATCCTTCTTCGAGATGGGCTGCTCGGATCCATTCAGGTCCCTCCCCTCCGTCCCTGCTTCTGGAGTTGGCGACTCCAAGGAACTGAGGAGGGGGCAGGGAGGGGGCCATATATGTAGCTGCGGGTGGCGCGAGGGGTGGTGGCCGCCTCCCCTCTTGTGACAGGCTAGGACAAAAGTTTTTCCGCCCAATCTGGTGCTCCGGCACGTAGACACCTAATACTGAATGGACCCGAGCAGCCCCTCTCGAAGAAGGATGGTTATTGTAGGTAACTCACTGTTCTCTGAGAAAAAGAATTGCCATCTGGCCCCTCACGCAGAAAGGTTGGACGCTGCCGCCCTAGGCACGCCACCATATAGTTTCCAAATGCACTCATGAGCCAATCCAGAGCTCTTTGAATAGTTTTGTGAAAAACTTTGCGGCACACATGCCCCGACCCCATGGCACACTGGCTGGGAAACACGGGGCTAGGACACCTGACCACGCCAGTGCACTCCTACTGCTCCAGGCCCCATCCTTGTCCGGCCGGCCCCGCGCCCAGCAGGCGCAACGTGAGCGAGCAGAGCCCTTATCAGCAGGCCAGGCCGCCCACAATCCGCCCTCTTTGTTCAGGGCAATTCCGTGAACCGGAAGCGGAAACGCGGAGCCGGCCATGTTGGCCGAGATGAGGCGGCCCGTTGGGGCGGCTTTGGCGCCTGTGTGGGGCGTGATTTGCTGCGGCCGCCTCTGTCGCGCCACGTGCCGCCCAGCAGCCCGGGTCTGGGCCCGGGACGGGGAGCGAGGTGGCGGCGCCGCGTGGCGGTTGCCATGGTCCCGCGTGCCCGGCTGGCTCGCGAGCTGAGAGGCCGGCCAGGCAGCAGGTGAGGGGGTCCCGGAGCCTCCCCGCGGACCTGAGGCGGGAGAAGAGGCTCGGCCCGGCCCGGCCCGGCCCCGCGCCACCCCGGCCCTCGGCCGCCACCGGTGGAGGAGGGAGCCGGGGCAAAGGCGCCGCTGTCTCCGCCTGCCCTCGCCCTCTGCGGCGGCGGCGGCGGCTCCCGCTTGGGCAGGGCGGGGACACAGGTTGCGTGGGCCGGCCGGGCGGGCGGGCGGCGCTCCCCTGAGGTGGGGCTGTCGTCCAGGGTTTCATTTTCTGGCTGCGGCTTTCACGTAAATTCCCCTGCTTTGCCAGGTCGCTCTCCAGCGCCGGCTCCTGAGGCAGCTGCGTGGAAAGCATGGAGCCTGAGGCTCCGGTGGAGAAGATCAGCATCAGTGCCGAGAGCCCCAGAGGAGGTGACGCGGGGGAGCTTGGCATCGGGCTGCTCGGCTCTGAGAAGAGCCAGCCGGGCACCTGGAAGCAGAAGTGTGCAGCCTACGTCCTGGCCCTGCGGCCCTGGAGCTTCAGTGCTTCTCTGACCCCGGTAGCTTTGGGCAGCGCCTTAGCGTATCGGTCCCAAGGGTCCCTAGACCCAGGGTTGCTAGTGGGAAGTGCGGTGGCGGTCCTGGCGGTGCATGGAGCCGGTAACTTGGTGAATACCTACTACGACTTCTCCAAGGGCATCGACCACAAGAAGAGTGATGACCGGACGTTGGTGGATCAGATCTTGGAGCCTCAGGATGTGGTCCGATTTGGCGTCTTTCTCTATACGCTCGGCTGCATCTGTGCTGCCTGCCTCTACTGTCTCTCCACTCTCAAGCTGGAGCACTTAGCCCTGATCTATTTTGGGGGACTTTCTAGCTCCTTCCTTTATACAGGAGGTAAGGACTGCACTCCAGACTGTGTAGCAGGAGGTTTGGGTGAAATGTATGTCTAAGATTATAGAAATGGTCAGACTGAATAAGTCAAAATGGTCCGTGTAGCCCAGCATCCTGTCTTCTGACAATGGCAAATGCCAGGTGCTTTGCAGGGAATGAACAGATCCATCCACTGCCATTTCTGTTTTCTGTCAAATAGACGTTAGGGATACTTCAGAGCATGGTTTTGCATCCCTGTCCATTCTGGCTAATAGCCACTGATGGACCCAATCCCTGATGAGCTTGTCTGGTTCTCTCTGGAACCCCATTATAGTTGTGACCTTCATAGCATCTTCTGGCAAAGAGTTCCATGCATTGACTGTGCAGTGTGTGGAGAAACACTTCCTTTTGTTTGTTTTAAACGTTCTGCCTATTGACTTCATTTGATGACCTCTTAGTTTTTATGTTGTGGGAAGGAGTAAGTACAGCTTTATTTACTTTTCCCACACGCGTTATGGTTTTATAGACCTCACTGTGTCATATGGAGGCTGTTTCATGCTCTCAGTAACTTTTGTTGCCCTTTTCTGTGCATTTTCCAACTCCAAAATATCCTTTCTGAGTTGGGGTGAGCAGATCTGCATCTAGTATTCAAGATGGGGTGTACTATGGATTTATGTAGAAGCACTGTGATATTTTTGTCTTAAGTTATTATCTATCCCTTTCCTAATGATTGCCAAAATCCTATTAGCTTTTTTGTTTGTCTCTGCACACTCAGTAGCTGTTCTCAGAGAATTAGCTGCAATGACTCCAAGGTCTTTCTTGAGCAGTTAACAGTTCATTTAGACCCCCTCATTTTATATGGGTAGTTGGGATTATGTTTTCCAATGTGCATCACTTTGCATTTATCAACATTGAACGTCATCTGCCATTTTGATGCCCTGTCACCCAGTTTTGTGAAACTCAGGTGTATGTCATCTGGTTTGGTGCATTATTTGTCTTTTCTCTACATGGGTGAGAGCCCAGTTTGTATTTCCTGAATGGTTCCTCATCTTTAGCCATCCAGATGTAGTTTCAAATGAAAAATAAACTTAAGACTTAAATGCAGCTTATATTAATGAGTAGCACTGATATAATGTAGGAACAGTAAATCTTCTGTGTTATTTATCAAGATAAAATTTTCTTCTGTCCCTTCAGTTCCGTGGCTGCCTAGTTGAAGAGACCCCCAGTGCTTTGCTTTTGGTGAGATTCAGAAGTTTGTAGGTTGAAGGATATTGTTTGAAAGATGTAGCAGCTGTTAGTCTGCTCTCACCTCTGCTCTCCTGAAATGATGGTTGCATCTGTTCAGAACCAAATTGTAATATCTGTACTCCTGTGGTGTAGTACCTTAACTCAGAGGAACTGCTTGTGGAATAAGGTATTCCAGGTGGATAACTGGAATCTGCTCCTTAACCTTTGCTCACTGGTTAAGATGTGAGAATTGCAGAAGTTGTTTGCTTTATCTTTGGAAAGGGAGACAAGTAATCAGATCTGCAGCAATAAAAGAACACCTGTATGTAGTCCTGCCTTAGCTGCATTTGCTGTTTGGAGCTGCTGATCTGTTTGATTAACACCTGTTGTCCTCCATAAAATTAATTTCAGTTGGTAACACTTATTTTTCTCTTGTTTCTTGCCACAGGAATTGGATTTAAATATGTAGCACTTGGCGACTTGGTGATCCTCATCACCTTTGGGCCCCTGGCTGTCATGTTTGCCCATGCAGTGCAGGTTGGCTATCTTTCTGTCTCACCACTGCTCTACGCTGTCCCATTAGCCCTCAGCACTGAGGCCATCCTGCACAGCAACAACACGCGGGACATGGAATCTGACCAGCAGGCCGGCATTGTTACCCTGGCTATCCTCATTGGCCCCACGTTTTCCTACATGCTCTACAACACGCTGCTCTTCCTGCCCTACCTGATTTTCTGCGTCTTGGCCACACGCTACACCATCAGCATGGCGCTGCCGCTGCTCACTATTCCCATGGCCTTTTCGCTGGAGAGGCAGTTCCGGAGCCAGAGCTTCAGCAAAATTCCCCAGCGGACAGCCAAGCTCAACCTGCTGCTGGGGCTCTTTTATGTTCTTGGTATAATGCTGGCACCAGCAGGCACGCTGCCCAAACTGTAAGGGCAAGAGTTGCTGTGACTTGAGTGTTAATCTGAAGCTCAAGGTGCAAGTGGGGGGTTTGTTGTGGATGGTGGACTGAGCAAGAAAGCTAGCATGAGCTGGTGACCCAATGCGGATTTTCTAGGCTTTGGTCTTGTTATGATAAATGGCTTCTCTTGTACTAGAGACCTCCACTCATGCCTCTAGGAAGTTCTTCTCAGGGGAAAGGACTGTATCGACTGTGTGGCTCTGGCTTTCTACAGGTGCTTATTATAGTTCACCATGAGAACAGACAGAAGTTTCAAGGACTTAATTCTACTGCTGTTGAACTCAAAGGGGCTTTCACTATTAACTTTAATGGGAGTGGGGTTGAGCCTTAAATGTGAACTGTCCCTTTCCCTCCATGGCACATTGAAGCCTAATCTGAGAATTATCCCCATAAAAGAAAGGGGGAGTCAGTGGTTTCACTCCTATACTGTGGCATGCATAAGCTGCCACTGAATGCTTCATTTTTGTCAGCATCATGGTAAAGCAGATTCTGCTACTTCACTCACCTTATGATTCAAAAACCTTCATCCTCACCACCTGGTTTCCCCTCCGTTCCCCACCCAATCTTGAACTTACATGTCCCAGCCTCATGGCTATGGGGTGTCCCTCCAGAACTGCTGACTTAGGGAAGACAGCAGATTCTGGTGCTTCTGCTACCAGCTCTGCTAGTTCCTTTCTACCTAGGCATTTCTAAAGCACCCATCGCTGTGGTACATAGGTGCTGACGCAGAGTACTACTGGTCCATTGCACTGAGCTTTAAGCTGAAAGCAGGTAACTTTCACTCCATCTTAGGGGCCAGAAGTGCAAGTTGTCCAGCGAAGAAGCTCACAACACTTATTAGAATGAAAAGCTCTGCTCTTGCTATTACATTTATCTTATGCTCAGAACCTTCTGCCTGAGGTGAAATGGCTATCAGGCAGGGAGACAAAGCCCTGTAGACTTCATTATTAACAGACGGGGGCTGTTGTGGGGAAATCGCTAGTAGTGAATTGTTTTTTAATTGTCATTCTTCATTATCTGTTATTTACCTAAAGTAACTTACCACTCTATTGTAAGGAAAGCTGGTGACCCAAAGGGAGACAGAGGTGGGCATTGGGTGAAGGAGTTTAAGCTATTGCCATGGCTTTGCACAGAAATCAGGAGAGTGAATTCTCCTTGCTGATGACCTTTTTCCCATTTCCAGTGGGGACCAAGGTTTTGAAGAGGGTTGTATGATGTGTTGGTCTGAAATTCTAATTCACTCCCTGGGATGATGTGCTCAGTGATGCTGGATAGTCTTCTTACATGTCCTGCTACTCTCACCTCTGCTCTCCTGCAATGATAGTAATATAGCCCTCTGCCAGAAGTGCTGTTCCCTATGATACATAGTGATATGGAATGCACAGAGCTATATATAGCTATGAGGACTCTCCATTGATTCCATTGGGGCACAGCAGGGATGAGTTCGGCGCTCTTTCATATTTTCCTGTGTGAACCTTGATCTTCTTAGGGAAAAATTAGTGGGTCCTTGCATGAAACTAAGTCTTGATGTAAAGGCCATTTGCAGGATTCTTTGAAATAATGCCCAGATTGAATTGATCTGGATCTTGTTCTAGAACTTCCGTTGCCTGGAGCATGTTCTTCTTGAGACAAAGAAGAGGGGTATGGAGGGGAGGAAGGTAACCAGTTTAATAAGCCTTTAGCTGTGACCAGTAAAATCCAGCAGGGAGTGCAGAGTTGTTCTGTATCTACATTCGGTATGATAGAGCAAAGAGAGTTTATCTACCTGAGTGTGTGGTGTCTGCTGCTCAGTGGTGCATGTAATGATGGAGTTCTGACAACTGTAAAATGGAGCCGGCACTAAGTTACTTTATAGGTGACATCAGAGTGTTCAAATGCTTTCTGGTGACTTAGCTGCTCGTTGTCATCGCTTCACAGTTGGATTCCATTACACAGAACCAATCTGAGCAGGCAGGTGACAGCTTTCACCAGCCTCAGATTCAGTTATTAAAATAGGGCAATGCTTGATCAGACTTCCTCTCCCGGTTATCTAGAGAAAATAACAAGGCAAGACTGGCTTAAGCAACTAGTCTGCTGCTTTGTATACCAGAGAATTTGGCTTTGGTTGGGAACCCATTCAGAAGGTGTATGGGTTGATCTCTGGAGGAAGAGAGGCATCTAGCAATATTTGGCAGCGATTTTCTGGGCAAACAGGTACTTCCTTATTTTAGTACTGGCCTAGGGCCCCAGTGCGGTAGAGTTGAGCATGAATCAGAGATTCAACTCAGTCTTCTGCTAAGCAAATGCTGCCTCATGGATGGAAGAGCAGAAGTGGCAGTAAAGTCAATCCTGGTGCTAGGGATAGCTATTTCCCAATAGAGCCCAGACATATGCTTCTGCAAGATGGAATGTGCTGATCAGGTTAATCCCAGAGTGCATTGTTTGTAGGTTTCTCAGCAGATTCATCATGTGCCCTGTTCTTGTTATAATGATAATAGGTCTAGCTTTTATATAGCTACATTTTATTTCTGGAAATCTTTTATCCATGTTCACTGTAAACACACTAAGTTCTGTTGCTTCTGATGGGAAGAGTGTGAGGAAGAAATTTGGGAGCCATAGTTCTTATGGTGAAGGAGGGTGAACAGTCTAGAAAAAGTCATCAGTGAAACAGCAATACACAACACTATGGTTTTGTGGAAAACTTCCTTACCAAAAGGGAAGGGATTCCTGATTAGAAAGTCTGTCTGCTAGTGGGAAAGACCAATGCTATTGCTACAGAGCTGGTGTGAAAAATGTCCAGCACTGATTCATGCTTGTGGGGCCCCATTTTCTTGGCAGCTCAAATTGACATACAGATCCAGGAATTTGAAGAAAAGGTGTCCAGCAGCAGCATACATAGGAGAGTTTGGGGTAGCAAGGGAGCTGGAAATGCCTGGGTTCTAATCCTGCCACCTCATTCTTCTCCCTGGTGGCCTTGGGCAAGCCACTTAATCTCTTTGTGCCTTGGTTTCTCCATCTGTAAAATAGAGCTTACCTTTGCTTACTTCACACTGTGTTATGGGGTTAATGTCATGTTGATAAGGAGCTTTGAAGGTAAGAAGTGTTATATCTGGGTATTTTCTCAGGCATTCTGCTTCTCACGCCTTGTTTACATGGGAAAATGTTTTTAGTATCACACAAGGTGTGAATTCAGACCTGTATAAAGTTATACTGATTTAACCACCATGTGGACACTTTTACTCTGGCATGAGAGGGCTCTTTTGGGTTTAATTTGTATTGCTTGGGATAAAATTGAAGCAGAACAGAAGACATTCTTATGTGTTGACTTGGGGACTTTTACTGGTATCATTGGTAAAAACTTTCCATACAAACCCTAAAATCAGCCTGTCTGCATTACGACGTCTGAGCTAAGGATACTGGGTGTCCGGCACCTCTTCTGATCACAGGCTGTTTCAGCCTTGATTAGGTCTCTTGGAGTAAGCTATTGCTATATGCTGAGTTTCTGCTGGTAGCCAAGCAGGTTTGTGGCACATCTGTCCCATCTCATGAATTAAAATGCCTACTGACCTCTCTTGCCCAGGCAGTGGTTCAGTGAAGTGTCTTAGTGGTCCATTGTTAACAAGCAATGGTTACTAATTTGAAATGACTCTGTCTTGTGTTTCTGGACTTGGATCTGAGTGTTTTCCTTGGGGGGAAAAAAAAGAGTTCCTTATGGATACTCCTCTGCACAGCCTTGGAGTGGAAGCACTAGAGAGCATGTGCCAAAGGTACAAGAGTTCTGCGTACCAGGAAGCCCTGTCCTTGTGTTGTGATATAATGATTTTAATACTAAGGACAAACATGGTGTAGGGCTGATGTTATATGTGTTTGTGATCTAATCTATCAACAGAGCCTTCTTTGGGATATAGTTTTCTATCCAGAGCGCTGTTGAGGTAAAATTTGTAATGACTTCATTTGAATTTTGTCTTTTTAATAAAGATCAGCAAATTTATCAACACCTGTGTGTGCTCCTCATCCTGTGTCATGGTGCCTACTGAGTCACTGGCAAATGTCTAGGTGGTCTCCTTTGTACCACACATCTTTGGCATCATACTGCTCCCAATAACTTTTCATCTGTGCCAAAAGCTAGGGTAAACAATTATTGGGAATCTTTCTGGATTAACTGTGGTCACTAATATGTGCCTGCTACACGGGAATCTTGTGCCCCTTCAGTTTTATTCTGCCACTCAAGTCATGTTTCTCCTGTTTGGTTTCCTTGCTTTCTTCCATACAAGGTTGAAGCTAGTGGGATGCTTCCAGGCAGACTCCTTTAGGTTGTGCTGCTGGCTGGTGTACAAAGTTTATGTGTCTGAATGCAGGGCTATGAAGAGAACTGCAGGGAAATTTTGTTTTAATGTGCTTATTTCATAGAAGCTTAGGGTTGGAAGGGACCTCATTAGGTCATCTAGCCCAACCCCCTCCTAAAAGCAGGACCACTCCCTCTAAATCATTCCAGCCAAGGTTTTGTCCAAGCTGGCCTTAAATGTTTCAAGAGATGGAGATTCTACCACCTCCCTAGGTAACCCATTCCAATGCTTCACCACCCTCCTAGTGAGAGAGTTTTTCCTAATATCCAGTTATGTTTGTTTGTTTTTCCTTTTGTGGATTCTGGCCTAAACTGCTTCAGAGTTCCTTCCTTTGTTACAGCTGTTTGCAGCAGACCCCAGAGCTCTGGTGGTAGGAAAAACTGCCCCAAGGAGCTAACGCTTTTACCTGCATCATAATGGCGCTGCTGTTAGACTCTGCTGAGTGATTTGCAGCTGGACTTCTCAGCTCATAAATAACTTCTAGCAGATTATAAAAGGGCTGGTGTTAATCCCTCATTTATGTTTTAGCAGGCAGCATGGTGTAAAAGAGAGAGTTTGGAAAAAGAATAAGAACTCCTGCATTCTGGTGCTGACTTCTCTAATTCTAGGCATGACTCTTCCATAGCTTGCCTGAGATGTCAAAAGGGACTAATTTGCCTGGCATGCAGTCTGGCTCCATGGTGTAGGGGTTAGGCACCAGGGGTGAGTGATTCAATACCACTTTGCCCTATGGAGCCATCTCTGTCATGGGTTCATGTTGTTGGTTGCAGATTAAAGGATTGTCTGGAAGCTTGTTCTGCAGACAGCATCATGGAGATGTAAAATGCTATCCTTCAGTATATCCTCCCTCATTGCAAAGGATCGTGAAGTGCTTTGTAAACACTGGGCCACCCGAAAAGGGGATGCAGAAAGTGGGGGCTGGGGTGTATTTTATCTTCACTGGGACATTGTAAACTGGGTGGGGACTGCTTTTTCTTCTATTGGATGCCATGTCTACCTCACCCTCATCTCCAGCCCTCTTAGTCTGGTGGTAGCTCCATAATGTCACAACCACTTTACTAGCTCAGTGAAAGCTCCAAGCATTGATTGATCACTGAGACTATTTAATCTGCCTCTTAATTCACTTCTCAGTCTTTAATGATGATGTGGGTAAACAAGCCCTATTTTTTTTTTTTTTGTAGGAGGGCTGCGGCATTTTGCCTTTCCCAGTCCAGGCTGGGGCCTGTAGCTCAGCTCTGTCTTGGAGGAAATATTACTTTGGATGGGCAGGTCTACACTTAAAATACATCGGCACCAGCTGTACCACTGGGCTGCTGCAGTGCTTACGTGAAGACACTCCTCCCCTGAAGAAAGAGTTTCTTTTGGTGTGATTAATCTGCCACTGCAAAAGGCAGTAGCTATTATGATGGGGGAGTTAAATCAATATGACATTGTTCTGTGGTGTGAAAAACCCACATCCTGTAGCAGGAAGTTCTCTTCAAAGCATCTGACGAAGTGCGATATTCTCCAACGAAAGCTCATGTGATAAATAAATCAGTCTTTAAGTTCCCCAAGACTCCTTGCTTTTTTTGATACAGGACTGTAGTGTAGGTCTGGCCTATGGGGACTCTAAGCAGGTTGAGGAAGACTATTCTTCCTAAATTGTCTTTTGTTTTTATTAGCTGGAGAGCTGACTGAGTTCCTTCCCCGCCTGCTCCCCCTTGCAAGTTTGTTTAATTCTCTAATGCCTCAAAATGAGACTGCTCTGCTCTATAATAAAGAGGTCTCAGGCAAATACCCTAAATCACACTAATAAGTTCTCAAACAGCATTTTTCTTTCTTTACCTATCTGTAAATTTCAATTTTCATGTATGGAAATACATACTGTTGGTTTGTGTGTGTGTGTGAGTGACCTGGTCCTCCTGGGATATCCTTAATGTGCCAAAATCAGGGCAAGCTGCAAAACCAGGGGCCAAACCCCCAAACCACTGATGGGTGGTACTTCAACCAGTCTCCCAGTCAGTAACAAAACACACTCCTGATTCCCCACTCTGGTCATTGCTAAGCAAAGCAAAACAAAACAGAAACAGCCCCCTTACTGCACATCAGTTCCTATGGTCCCCTCTAGCCACTGAGTCTCTTAAAGAAATAGGTTCTCCTGACCCCAAAGGGCCATCCACATCACCCAGAACAATATAGGCTTGGATCTTGCCCAAAATATCACACTGCCAGCCAATCCTTTAGTAACTACTAGTAAAGGTTTAATATAAAAGGAAAACAAAATATGAGAAATGTTAAAGGGTCAAAGTGAACCACATACATACAAATGATTTTGAGTCCATGGAAAATAAATCCTTGAAGATCCTGTAGTTTGCAGTTTAGTCCCACTCCTCTGGTGTGCACCCATCAGCAGCAGCGGCTGGGTGGGTCTCAGTCCTTTGTTCGGTCCCAGTAGAATAGTTCCAGAGGGGGGTGTTGGTTGCAGATAGACAGAAGACAAAATGGAGATGTGTCCCCTGCCTTTTATCTCAGAGTCTTGCCAAATCAAAATTGAGCTGGGCCACATGGTCAGTCTGGGTAACTGGTCAAACAGGTTTCTTAGGACCATTCCAGATGGGACCCCCTACCCCCAGTGGGCCATTAATATGACAATAGCTTGCAGACACCCAATCTGGGATTGCCTCATCTCAAACAACTTGGGACACACATAAATAAGATTAGTAATTTCTTATACAAATATCATACCTACATATAAATCATATAATCATTCCTAGTAGATTACAGCCTGTCTATTGATACCAGCCATGGCATATCACATATGGATTATTGTAAATATGGAATGTTAATATGAAAATCATACACAGTCCCCTAGCCCTGGACAGCATCACAGTGTGAATGATGAAATTGTTTACCAACTTGCTGATAAGTATGCTTGGAAGAATTTGTTTTTTCTCTCCAGGCCAACAGACGTGGCTATGAGCCTGATCCTGCTGTCTCGAAAGTTAATGGGAATTTTTTCACTGACTCTGGTCTTGTCTGCATTATTGACATCCATTGGTTGAACTGGGTACATACTTTAGTTTTGCTTAAACTTATTCCTAATCAGTTTAAGATAAATAAAAATCCTGATTTAAACTGAAGAATGTCTACACTGCCTGTTCCATAGGGTTAATGGGATCAGTTTAAAGTCGTGCTTTAAATTAAAGCAATCTAACTGCATCATATAGATGAGCCCTTTCAGTGGTGTTAGGAATTCAGAGACGTCTCTCACCAGTGATTTCACTTTGTTTTTGGAGAAGGGTGCGTGGATGGCCAAGTTTAATGGGAACTTCTGCTGTAATGAAATCCCATTTGCGCAGTACTTTCCTACTGTCTATTAGGTCATGGACAATACAATAATTATTGTCAAGAGGTGGTTTGAATGGCCTATGAAACAGAACCTTACTAGGCTGATGGGAAGCAGGCAGAGAGTGTATTTGGTTCCTTGCTCTTTGAAATGTCTGGTAACTCTGTGGTTGCTACCCCCACGGTAGCTGGCTTCCATATCAGTTGCTGTTACAATTTGATCACCTAGAGAATGTATGATAGGAATTGGGATGAACTGTACAAAGCAGAAAGAATGGAGATAGGAAGCATTTTGAAAAGTAGTTAATAGTTTCAATCTTCTCAACCACTGTTGGGATGCATTACTGTGTTGCCACACGCTGGAAAGTGTGTTGCAGAGAGCTGGGGAGGTGGCTGAACTCAGCCTTGGGAGGGTGGGCTGTGTCATGCTTGGCAGCATATCATGATCCTGCAGGTCATAACCCACAAAAAGTTGAGTACCAGTGACTTAAGTTTTAGGAGGGCTCAGAAAAAGTAAATGTACCATGGTATACTAACCATGGAATGGCTGAAGAGAATAAGAATTAAGTAATAGGCTTTGCACTGCCTTTTTCACTAGTAGGGGTTTATTTATACTCAGGTGTTTTGACTCGTTAACTGATTACCAGTTAACTCAAGTTAGCTAACATTTCTGGGTGTGCAGGTTCTGTGCACTTCAGAAACATTGTTCCCAGGAATAAAAATCCAGAAACCTATCCTTGTAACACACCCCATTGCCAACTCTGCTTGCACATTGACTCTAGTGATACCATCACAGGTCCCAACCATGTCAGCTTCACCATCAGAGGCTCAGTCACCTGCACATCCAGTAATGTGGTATATGCTATCATGTGCCAGCAATGCCCCTCTGCCATGTATATTGGCCAAACTGGACTGCCTTTGTGCAAAAGAATAAATGGACACAAATCGGACACCAAAAATAGCAACATCCGTAAATCAGTAGGAGAACACTCCAATCTCCATGGACACTCAGTAGCAGACTTGAAAGTTGCCATACTTTGCAAAGCAATTTCAACGGCAGACTTCAGCATGAAACTGCAGAGTTGGAACTAATCTGCAAGCTTGACACAATCAGACTGGGTCTGAATAGGGACTTGGAATGGTTAACACATTACAAAAAGTGATTGTTCTGTTCATATTCTCTCCCTTTGATCAACTGGTGTGAATGTCCCGTCTGTTCTCTGAACTGACTTTGCTAACACTTGCCCTCTTCCATCCTGACATGCGTACATATAAACCTCAACAGTAGTTTCCACTTCATGCATCTGACAAAGTGGGTTGGAGCCCACAAAACTTTATGTCAAAAGAAATCTGTTAGTCTATAACAGCAGTGTCTAACCTTTTTGGGTGAGGGGCCAGATTGCAAGTCTTTTCTCAGTCAGTGGGTCAATAAGAAAACTTTTGATAGATAAGACATACAAATTAATCTTTATTAATAAACTTTCAAAAAATAATGATTAGTGTGATATTTGGCATTGCTTTTGCTCGCATTGTGTACAGAGGACAAGGAAAAACGGGTACCTGTGTGAGGGGGCAAGGCAGAGCATGGGGAGAAATCGACAAGGGCGCTGGCCAGCGGCAGCTCCCAAACTCTTGCAGCAGCACTCCATGGGTTGGATGAAAGCCATTGGTGGGCCAGAGTGTGGCACCTAGGCCGCAAGTTGGACAAGCCTGGTCTATAAGGTGCCACAGGACTCTTGTTGTTTTTATTGTTCCCAGACACACACATTTGTGGAGTTCAGGCTAGTCTTTACAAACTCAGTGGCTAACTCCAGTTAACTGGTGATCCGTTAACCTGCTCTAACACCCTCTAACATTGATAAACCCTTATACTTAGACTTTTGTGTGTCTGTCTGGTTCAAATGAAGAGTGAATGGATTCTACTTGTGGACTATTGAATAAAAGTCAACTGTTGACCTGTTCTACACTAGGAGGGCTTTACTGATATAGCTCAGCCAGTATGCTGTACAGGCAAGAGCTCCTAACATAGATGCAGTTGTGCTTTTGTTGGTGTAGCTTACTCCAGCAAGCAAAAGGACATCCTTGCTGGCATCACCTCACCTACGCTGCACCTTTTGCTGACACAGCAGATCATGCCTCATCACACATAAGTGATGTTACATAGATGTCCCAACAAATGTTTGCAGGATAGATCTATCTATTTTATTTATTAAATAAATCTTTGGAACTTGTTAATTACTGGTGGATTGAAGAGATGCAGCTCTGTGTTTCTGAACAGGTGTCAGATTTTTCCCTTTTATTTTAAACTAGAGGTGGCCAAACTTATGGAACTCAAGAGCCACTCAAGTTGATTAATAAACCTTCAAGAGCTGCACAGAGGCATATAGCCATATTTTACATACTCCACAATTACTAAGTTTAAAATTCATTTCACACTTTAATTTTATCATAAAAAGAGGACAAATATTGATCCCACTAATGTCAGATTCTAATAATTACTTAAGGTTACCATGAAAACTAGGCCTACCTATACAATAAAAACTTAGCTTCTCCCTGCCCTCTTCGTCCATGCCACCATTTCTCCCTGCCCTCTCTGACCATGCTGTGCTTCTCCACACCATCCCCAAGGCCCCAACCATGCCACTGCTTCCCACTGTCTCTGACCATGCCGCACTTATCCACACTGTCCCAAGTCTCCGACAATGCCGCCGTTTCCCTGTCTCTGACCATGCTGCGCTTCTCCTCACCATCCCCAAGTCCCCAACCATGCCACCACTTCCCTACTATCTCTGACCATGCTGCCACTTCCCCACTGTCTCTGATCATGCTGCCGCTTCCCTACACCATCCCCGACCATGCCGCGCTTCTCTCCGCCGTGCTTTTCTGCGAGCCGCACATTTTCTTTGAAGAGCCGCATGCAGCTCATGAGCCGCAGTTTGGCCACACCTGTTCTAAACAGATCAAACAGAAATCTCAGTGAATTTGACGGGCTTGATGCTAACTGCTCACACTGCCAGTGCTGACGCTTATTAGCACCTCTGACGTGAGATGAGGGGTTGCTTTTGTACACTGGGTGAGCTGCAGGAGCTACATGTGCTCAAGTGAGTTTAGGGAGGAAGTTAAGCCTCAATTCCAAGGCTCTTGCACAGTAAGGTGACACTTTGTGTCCTTGCAGTGGCATCTCAGTTAATGTGTCTCCAGAACAGGAGAATGCTGGGTTAGAGTAGCATGGTAAACACCTGACACCATTTCTGTGATGACAAATTCCAAAGGGGTAACCATGTTAGTCTAGTTCAGCAAAACAAACATGGAGTCTGATGGCACTTTTAAAGACTAACAAATTTATTTTTCACATGAGCTTTTTTGGGTGAAGTCCCATTTTGTCAGATGCCAGAAAGTGGAAATAACTTACAGTGGAAAAATCTTGCAGGTTGGGAGGGAAAGATAACTCTTGAGATTTACATTTCACTGCATCAGGTCAGATTGGGTATGTCTGCATGTCGAAAGTTAGTTTGAATTAACTGAATTTGAACTAATAAATTCGGACTCAATAATTATTAGTTCGAATTAAGTTCATTCGAACTAACACACACTAGAAACCCTAATTTGAACTAGCATGTCCATGCACGTGACTTGCAAGTTCAAATCAGGCAGGTGGCGCTATTGCATAGAAGAACATGGAGTCCTGTGGCACTTAAAGGCTAACAGATTTATTTTTTGCGCAAGTTTTCATGGGAGAAAATCCCACTTGATCAGATGCTTTGAAGATGGGGGAACTTAAGTGAGATTTTTCTCCCATGAAAGCTTGTGCGAAAAATATATCTGTTAGTCTTTAAGTGCCAGAGGACTCCTGTTTTTTTTTTGCTGAACTAGACTAACAAGGCTGCCCTTTTGGAACTCTAGAAGAACATGCCTGTCATTAAACATCCTGTCTGATTGTTCCTTGCATAAACAGACTTTCAGCAAATAGGTATACTTTGGAGGTGGTAAAGCTTAGCTCCTAGGAGCAAGGAGACCTGATTGTGTTTGTGAAGAACTTTGAGGTTCTGGGAGCAAGCTGAAGTAACCATGAGGTTGACAGACACAACAAAGGGTTCTCATCATCCTTGTAACTTTGCATGACTGGGAGCGCCTCTGATGTACAACCCATTTTGGTATTTGGGCTTGTCACATGTGGGTGCTTTGGGATGAGAATCAGTGGTAGTCTCAGTGCTTGAACTGGGAACTGTTTGGTTAGGGTGCACTGAAAGAGCTAGATAAGCAAGGAGCGCTCTGGTACTTTTAAAGACTAATAAGTTTGTTTATCGCATGAGCTTTCATGGGGAAGAATCCCACTTCATCAGACTCTTTTTGAAGATGAGGAACGTATAGAATTGGAGGAAAATAAATCCTCCTGTTCTGTGAGTTCCCCATCTTCAAAGATTCTGACAAAGTGGGATTTTTTCCCCACAAAAGCTCATGGGATAAATAAACTCGTTAGTTTTTAAAAGTGTCACAGGGCTCCTCATTTGTTTTTCTGAACCAGACTAACTTGGCTACCCCTTTGTAAGAGCTAGGAAGTTGAACTTTGAAGCCTGTCTAGGTCTGAGGAGTCTGTACCCTTGTCGTCTATCTGATGGCATCTCTGTCCCTACCATGTATCTGAACACCTTCCATTTCTCATGGGATGTGTATTTGGGAGACTTGTGGTGGAGGGAGATATGATTGGCTTCTGCACTAGTCAAGAGCAATAAACGGTTTTTCTGTCTGAAGGGTCCCCTTGACTTGATGCCCTGAGCCCTGACTCACCACCATCATGTCGGGCACGGTGTCCATCCTTCAGCAGTTTGCCAGCGGCTTGAAGAGCCGCAGTGAAGAAGTCAGGGCAAAAGCTGCCAAGGACTTGCAGCATTATGTCACCATGGAGCTCCGTGAGGTGAGTACTGCAGAAAGTGCAGATGTAGGAGCAGTGTCATTTATTGGGGAGTCATGTTTATGTTATTTGGCAGGGGAGTGTGGTGTATCGCTAGGATGACTGGGATAGTAAAAATATAGGATGCTAAGGGAGACACTAAAATGGGACAGGCACAGGCAGGCTAGGAAACTTGGTTGATTAACAGGGAAGGTGCACAAGCAAGAGATGTCATTGCTGCTTCTGGGTTTGGACCCCATAATTAACTTACTGCTTGTCACTTTGGGAGCCCTGGGAAGAAGTGTTACCTTTCTTTATCTACAGCATAGGAAGCAGAGGAAAGGTTGTCAATTGGTCTGAATTCTTTTTCCTGTGCAGATGAGCCAGGAGGAATCTACCCGCTTCTATGATCAGTTGAATCACCACATATTTGAACTTGTCTCTAGTTCTGATGCAAATGAGAGGAAAGGAGGCAATCTGGCAATAGGTGAGCGAAGGACTAAGCACTTCTGGTGAGCTTCCTCTTCAACCTGCTGTTTTATGGGGGGGTGGATCATCAAAATAATGCTCCATCCCCAGGAAGAGCCAAGCATGTTTACGAGAGTTTAGTGTGTTGAATGCACAAGGGATGCAGGGCTGTTTTGAAAATATGACCGCAAGTGTTACAATGGCAGCTGCTGGATGCTGAGCACTTTTGAACCTCAGGTCCTTTTGGTGCCTTCTTGGAAACTGAGCACTTGAAAATCTGGCCTTGAGCTCTTCTGAAAATACTTCCCATGGTGTCCCGTTGTTTTTTTATGATCACAATAGGCAGAGATGTAACTTCCTGTTATCTCAAAACATTCATTCATTTTTGTATAAAAAGTCACTGGGTTCAGAGGCAGCAGCCCCCATCCCTGTGGAGAGATCCAAATAGTTTTTGCCATCATTTTGTTTAGTGTCTTCCTCAGTTGCCCTCTTGTGCTTTCATTCTTAACTGGCAAAGCTGCCTAGATGTTGTGGCATGCGGGAATGCAGGTGACTTGTATTAACACACAGCCTTCCGAACCAATATCTCTTACCATTAGAGTTTGCTTTTTGATAACTACATAGAAGCTGCTTGTGGGTTGATTTCGCCAGCCATAAGCAAATCTAACCACCAGGTGTCTGTAGATGGTGCAATAACTTTGGTAAAGAAATCGTTGTTGACAGCATCTGATTTTGAAGCTGATAATATTACTTTAAAATTGTTTTTGTGTTTTTACATTAATCACATCACTTTGCAGTCTCAAAATAACCAGTTTGCATGTGTCCGGTAAAGACACTAACTGTTTTTGTGAATTTAGTGCTGTTGAAAAGTTCTGGATTGACAACCTTGGGCACCAATGGCCTCTTTATCTACAAAGTGTGCACAACCCAGGCGCTGGCAGTGCAAGGTTCTTCCACACTGCCCCTGCCAGCATGCCTCAACTTTGACCTGGAGAAATCATTTGGTTATGACATTTAAATAACAATGATAAAAGAGAGCAGAATTTAACTCCTAAGTGGTATATTCTCTCCATGTTGCAGGCATATAACTCCCACTGGAATTGATGGGAATTATGCAGACGCATCTGGGTAAGAATAAATCCTTTAACATTGTGTGTTGTACCTGGATTTCTCCTGAGGACGCTAGACCAGTTAGGCGAGGATGATTAATTTTAAGTTATTTTCTTCACCCATATAACAAAAAATCAAGCTGTGGTTAATTTGAACTAACAGTTACTTCGAATTAACCATCAATTCAAACTTCAGGGAGGTTTTCGAACTAGGCTTTCCTTAGTTTGAACTAAGGGAACTCCTTAGTTTGAACTAATGAAAGCAAGTGTGGACATGCACTAATTTAGTTTGAATTAAGCCTCCTTAATTTGAACTAAATTGTAAGTGTAGACATACCTACTATGTCGGCAAATCAACCACGTTGTATAGATTCAAGCAGTGTGGAACAACATATCAAAAAGTGGTGAGGTTGAGAGAGGTGAGAAGCACTGTTTGTAATGAAAAACAAAAGAGGGAGTCCTGTGGCACTTTTAAAAACTAATGTTTGTAGTGAGAAAACCAATTCATGTCCCCCTTCACCCTCAAGCAGGTTAATGAGCCCCTGATGGAGAAATTGAGTCGATAAGGTCCTATGATGGTATCATTAGCGTTGATATGTTAAAGAAAAGCAATTATTCAAGGGTTGTCAGGTCCAACAAGGCATCTTTTTATTCAAGCATTTATGGGGAGAGATCACTAATTGACAGAAGTTCTGTCTGGTTAATGAGAGCTCTACTCACAAACAAATTTCCATTACTTAATGTTTTCTCCGTTACCCTGGGGTGAGGGGAACAGGAAATGCTTTTCATTACTTTCACAAATCACTTGCTCAAAACAAACAGCTTACTTTACAAAACCCAACCAAAATTACACAAATATTAATATTTACATTAATCACATCACTTTGCAGTCTCAAAATAACCAGATTGCATGTGTCCAGTAAAGGCACTAACTGGCATCTCAAAAGGCCAAACAAGTAAGGCCAAGCTAAGAGACTACATGGTGTGGCCCCTCAACTGGTGCAGATCATGCAAGATTACACCCAGGTGGAGCTCCAGGGACTCCGTATGCAGTACAAGCAGAGGGTGAGTAAGAGCATAAAGTTTTTGGGGGGAGGGGGAGGCTGATGTAGTGCACCTTGTCCTGGAAAAGGTAATGAGGCTGGGGCCCAATTCCATTGATGCACGGTAATGAGGGAGCGGCTGCTCTAGAGGTTTCTCCCCTGTTGAGGGGCATGACTGGTTCAGCATGGCCTTACTTGTTTGGCCTTTTGAGACTCCAGTTAGTGCCTTTACTGGACACATGCCATCTGGTTATTTTGAGACTGCAAAGTGATGTGATTAATATAAATATTAATATTTGTGTAACTTTAGTTGGGTTTTGTAAAGTGAGCTCTTGGTTTTGAGCAAGTGATTTGTGAAAGTAGTGAAAAGCATCTGTTGTTCCCCTCACCTCACAGTAACAGGGAAAGCATTAAGTCATGGACATCATCCTGGGAGGTGAAATAGGAATGGGAACAGACCTTTGGCATTTTGGTAATGTTAAGGCCCTAAGTAGGCCCTTATGTAAAAGTAATTAATCTGTAGATTGACTGGCTTCCATTTCTTTGGGGGTCTTGGTCCAAGATTAAAAAGGACAATGGCAGATGTAGTGGGCCCTGAATTATATTGGTTGGGATAATGAAGCCTGTAGCATGTTGCAGTGGTAGCTATAAGTTTAAGTTATATGACATTAAAATACTACAAAATAAGCTTCAGATAATGGGTTAGCTAAACTCTGCAGCACTGATTGTTGCCACTGACTCCCCAGAGTCCCAGAAATAGTTTGTTTAGCCTCCAAAGGAGGTGGCTGGTATAAAGACTGTTTATTTAAATGGCCTCCATCACTCCGCTAAATGTCCTGCAGGCATTTGTTTAATTGTAGGGATACTTTGCAAATCCGGTCACTGTTGCTCATCAGGCAGGTTGTAAGCACCAAGGGTGTAATGTAGGGCTAAAGTGGAAGATTTTGTTACAGACAGGTAGCATGGCACTTGCACCTACCCGTGTACGATGCGACCATGAACTAATGTTGGGCTTCATGCCCAAAGCACCAGCTGGAGTCAGTCTCCTGTGGGACCTGGCTAGGGCCTGATATAAGGTGCTTTGCTGTTTGCAGGGCTTGGCTGTAATGTACTTTTTTATCTGTTTCTTAAAGCTGTCTCAGCCTTGGGCCTGAGTGTGTGAAGGAAAAATGTATTTGATCACCCCATCTTCTCCTGAAATGCTATATGTAAGTATAGTTTCTGAAAAGCTAGCAGATTTCACTGTAGGACCTAGAATCAAGGTGCCTCAAAAAACAAAACAAAACAAAACAAAAACAAACAAAAAAAAAAAACCCAAAAAAAAAAAAAAACAAAAAACCCAACAACAACAACAACAACCCCCCCCCACCTTCTTGGGATAGTTTGTAGCCTTGCAAGGGGTCTCTGGCTGCTGATAAAGATGAAGTATGAAGCATGGAAAATTCCAGCATTCCCCAAAATTTCACATGCCACTATTGTGGACTATTAGGCCATTCAAAGGCAAAGTGTCCTTACCAGCCTGGCCAGCAGGAAGGGACACTTGACTTTGCAACAGTGTCTCCACCACCCATTCCCCAACCCCTTAACCCTCAATTTCCTTCTCATTAGGGCAGTTTGGGGATCGATGACTTCATCAATTCATTTTTTTTACCTGTAAAACAAGAAGGACCTTTGGTGTCATGCTTTGTCAGCAGGTAACCCAACTACATTTTTAATTGACTTGGGAGCAAGCTGCTCTACTTTAAAGGGTCAAGATTTTCCTTCTGTTCCTTTGTCCAAACAAACTGTAAATGCAGTAGAAATTTTAAATCAGGTAGTTCCTCATTTTGTTTCTAAACCCCTTATTGTTTCATTAGGCCCTATTTCTGGTCAATATGTTTTCTTGCTTTGCCTTTCCTGATGTTAATTTGTTGGGACAGGATCTTCTTTGTAAACTGGGATGCGCCATTTGTTGTACTCCTGATGGGGTCTATTTAGATGTTCCATGTGATAATAAACTTGCTGTTTTAGCTGTTTTAGTTAAGGTTCCTAATCACAGTTCGCAGAATAAAAGGTTATTAAAAAGTCAACGAGAAATATTGGCAGCTGTACCACCTATTTTGTGGTCCCAACACTCAATTAAGTGACCAAAGGACACATTTTACAGGCCAGGTCCTTATCACCCCAGTTGGCAGTCAAGTACCAGGAATTATCTACATGGATCCACGCTTCTCACTGTAAAAAAAATTCAGGAGTACAGGGTGCATGTGCTAGTAACCTCTCCCCTGTTGTTGAAGAGGATTTGCCATTCCAGAGCAAAGAGGATTTGCAACTACCACATCCTTACAATCTGCAAAGGAAACAAAATGACCCCAGAGACTCCTTCATAAGGTCCCAGCGAGTCTGTGGGGCTCCATGGGATCAAGGTGTTGTCACTGCTACCTGCAATTCATTTATATGTATATTTTTACCTTCTAAAAATTCTCAAGGTACCCAATTCAATTTTGCTATAGTGTTTTTCAGTATAGTTCCTGGTATATTATAATCCTCAGTGTAAGCTTAAATTAATAGGATAATAGCTGTTTTTTTTTCTTTGCTCTTTATATTACTCATGGTTAATGCTAACACCTTGTTAAATTTTAGTTCAATATACTAAGGATTTAAATGTAACAAACTGCTGGGTGTGCTCTGACTTCCCCATCCCTGCCCAAGGGGGAATCCCCTACTGGCCTCAGTCACCCAAATGATACGGACTGGTGGAATGCCTGTAAGAAAAATGCCACATAAAGAGATATAAAAAGGAATGTGTCAGAATACATGAGTCCTGAGTACGCCATGCCCTCAGCAAGGGTATATTACATCTGTAATAAAACAGGACAGCTGTCACTTGGATGCTCCTGTAACTGTTCTCAAGTAATTTATAATGATTGTAAATCATGGCCCTCTTGGTGACTATAGGGTTGGTGTTCTGCTACGGCAAGTCATATTATTTGCTGAGAGTATGGTGTTACTGCCCTTGTAGGCCAATATTGGGTCTGTGAAAACAAGGTTTATAAACATTGGCCAGCTCATTGGAACAAACTCTGTTACCCAGCCTATTTGGGACCTGCCATATGACACACTACTGGGCCCATGCATTATCATTTCCAAATTGCCTTAAGTGTAAAATAACTAAAACACAGAGATACTTAAATATTGTTTTTCTCAATAAGGTGTAGACCTAACAATTAAAGAAATCAGATGTGTTTTCATAAAAAGAAGTGGCAAATGAAACCTTCTCAGCCTTAGGTGCAGCTAACCAAAAAAATAAGGCAAATTAGGCAAATGACCTTGCAAAATAAAATGGCCCTAAATTTTGTCATAGCCTCATAATGTGGCATTGGTGCCATAATTGGTAAAGAGTATTGTACCTAGATCTCAGACAACAACAATTAAATATCTGAGGCAGAGCTGTCTTTAGGTTAGGTCAGAAGGGGCAGCCACCGTGGGCCTCGTGCTTTGGGGGGCCCCACGGCAGGGCCGGCTGAAGGATGGATCAGGCCTGGTGAGGCAGGATTGGGGCCATGCTGCATCTGGAGGGAGGAGAGGAATAGAAACAGCATGGCTGCGGCGGTTAGGCGTGCTTCTGGTTGCGTAGTCAGCAGGTGTGGGTGTGGCAGCACAGCTCTTACCTGCTGGCCAACAGACAGCTTCCAGCCAACAGGGAGCTGTGTGTCTTCTTTGAAATTTAAATCTTCTTCCTGCCCAACATGCTCAGGGGCAGAAGGAGTCTGTGGAGTGGAGGGGGCTGAGGGTTTGGGGTCCCGTTGTGTGGTTGAACTGAAACTAGGTTCCCCCCCTCCAGCTCCAAACTCTCAGGCTCTGGCAGTAGGCTGGAGTCAGTTGGCTCAGTCAAGTCTGGCAGGTAAGCAGGGCAAGCTAGAGGGAAGGGGACTGTCCCCAGGGGCCAGAGCTGAGCTGAACTGTGAGCTTGGTGCTGGGATTCATGGGAGCAACGTGGCTCCAGGAAGGACAGGGGAGGGCTGGGACCCCTGTCCCCCACCAGAGCTGAGCAGAGTGGGGTGGGCCAGGGCTCAGGATCAAGGTGGCTCTGGGAAGGAGGGGGCAGGGCGGAGGAGTATCCCCCTGACCTGAGCCAAGCAGAGAGGGGAAAGGTGGAGGGAGGAGCTGAGGAGCCCCCCCCCCCACAGCTGAGCTGGGAGGTCCAGGGCTCTGGAGCAAGTGGATCAGGGAATGAGGGGGGGAGGACTGAGTGGAGCTGGGATGGCTAAGGGCTCAGAGCAGACTGCAGTGTGTTTTGCTTGGGGAGAGCTGAGGAGCCCCCTGTCTAGAGCCCAGCCTGGTGCTTGAGGCAGACTGCAGTGCCTGTCTGGGAAGGAGAGAGCGGGGGAGGTCCCCCCAGGGAGCCCCCCCAGACCAGGTGCCAAGCTGAGCCTGGATGGAACATGTGTGTTGGGGGGGGGGGGGGAGCAAAAGAAGCAGGGAGTCTTGTGGCACTTATGAAATAAATACATGTGTTAGTCTTTGAGCTTTCCTGGGAGAATCCCAGTTTGTCAGAGGCTTTGAAGGTGGGGGAATTTACCGAATGGGATGAAAATAAATGCAAGGGAATGTAAGACATGGGATCAGGTCACACAGTAACAGCAAATCAGAGGAATTGTTAAGATTCAAACAGTGGGAAACAGCAAAGAGAAAAAGCTGACTTAGAATTCATATGCACATTAGTTTGTGTTTAAAGTAGAATTAAATCATGAGGTGACTTTGATTTGAGTGCCTTCTATGCCCTGTTTCCCACTGCTTGACTCTTTACAGCTACTCTGATTTGCTATTACCGTGTGACGTTGCAGGATGTGCAGGTGATTTTGTTCTTGACTTGGTCCATTCGCAACATTGCTAGTTCATGATGAGAATCAACCTTTGTACGGCTGTCATTAGTTCATGGTTTGATCTACTCAACTTTGTTGATATAGTCACAATTGATTGCTTCCTATTAGTAACATTTCTGTTAATATTACATTGTCTTCATTATGTATTTCTTATTGGGAACATCATTTCTAATGGATAGTCTTAATTGATTGATTCTTAGTGGTTACATTTTTTTCTGTCAAGTCTCATAGGCTTCTAATTTGTTAGTTCCTAATGGTAACATTATATGTTTGTCACTCCTCATGTAATCCTTAATCGTAACAGTGTTTCATTGGTGTTAAGCATTGTCTTCTGTACTTCTGCTACATAGCTGCTAGGGAATCCTGGATCTGAGCTGCTGGCCTTTGGAGTTCATTCGGTTGGAGAGAAACCTGCCTTGCCACACTGAGCCACTAAATTCTGGCTTGTAGTGCTGTGTAAATGTGTACCTACATATCCTTAGACAAGCACTATGCTAACCCCTTTTCTCTAGTTTCAGTAGCATTCAACTACCAATGTAACTTTTGTAATAGGATAACTCTCTCTCAGCCATACTCCATGTTGAAAATGTAAAACTCCATCTTTAACCAATGTACCCCACCTTGTGTAAGACTTTCTGGACTTGTAGACTCAATAGGCAATAAGGTGTGGGATGGTGGTTGAACGTATGCAGTATTTCAGTGGTTCCCAACCCTTTCTCTGCCTTGGCACACCTTGATTCCTTTAATTACTTTGACACCCACCACCATATAGTCTCCAACTGAACTCGTGCATATTCATGAGCTGATCCAGAACCCTGAGTAGTTTTTCAAAATATTCCATGCCACACCTGCTCAGGTCTGAGGGCACACCGGTTGGGAAACACTGCAGCATTCTCCTCAGGACTTGAAATAAGGGGGAGGTGTAGGGGGTTGTTGGGGTGCTCACTAAATTGGTATAACACTTACTAGCTGACAACTGGTGGGAAATTTGGGGAGGGGGTGCATTAGGGAAATCCCTGGATGTATGTGAATAGGTAGAAGTTAACTTTCAATTTTGTTTACCTTTGTAATAAATGCAGCATGCTGCCTTTTCCCCTTGAAAAGATCTCAGGTACTCTTTTTTGTATAACACCCTAATCCCATTTTTTACACTCCCTTGCCTTTATTTTCATCCTATTCTGTAACTTCTCCCATAATCAAAGTGTCTGAAGTGGGATTTTCTCCCACAAAGGCTCGAAGACTAACAAACTTATTTATCGCATAAGTGCCACAAGACTACATGCTTCTTTTTCTGTTCTAGACTAACACCACTGCCCCTTTGAATCTGTATTGTTAGTTGTTGATTTCCATGGCCATTGCAGGTGAAGAGCTTTCACAAAATTTTAATAAATATACAGTATTTGGCAGTCAGATTTCTTGCATGTGTGGCAAAGCAACTTGTTGATTTTTGTTAGGTGCACAGCAGAACGGTTACTGATGCCAGATGATTCTTATTTGTTTAAAATTCTGTTTTTGGAAGGCATTTAGTTTTCAAATGGGGAGGGAGTTAGTTGATTCTGTAGGGAAAAGGGGCATGCATCAAGGGCAGAAACAGCATGGGAAATTGTAGATGCTGTGCTGCCTTCCCCCCAGCTGCACTTCTCCCCTTATTCTCTTGACACCCCACTCTGTCCTCCCCTGCTCCCCACTCTTTTGCTGCCACTCAGAAGGGAGAGGCAAGCATCACAGCAAAGTTCATGGGATGGGTGGGATCTATTTAAAAATCTTGGGAACCATGGGCAGTAAATGTGTCTGGTGTGGGTTGGCAGGGTGACATCTCACAGCTGGGCACAGAGCCATGTGCCAGCTGCGCACCCAGATGCCATCGACTTCCCTAGTGCATGGGAAACCTATGCAAGTTGGCTGGAAGGCCTAGGGACAGTATGATCCATCACCCTCCTTCCTAATCCTATCTGTGGAGCTTCTTGGCTCCTGATATTCAGCAACAGGAACCTGGAGGGGTTAGGAATGATGTGCCTTGTCAGAAACTCCTCTGGGCCAGCTGGCCCCACCACCCAGTGCTGGGGATGTGTGGGGGCCCCGCACAGGGCACTTTGCCCAGGGTCCCGCAGCCCCCTAGGGATGGCCCTGATCTGAGGCATTGGGTAAAATTCAGGAAGCACCAAAAAGTTACATCAGAAAAAGCTGTAGGGTTTGTGGGTTTGGTTTAAAGCCTTAAGGAGTAAAATTTTTATGGTATTTAAATATTAATTGCAATTTTGGTTTGTGATTATATCGTGCTGTTACTAATCAAGTGTTGCTTAAATGCTTAGCTAAAATCCTTCAAAAGGTTTAATTCCCCCTACCCCCCAAAATTAAGTTTGAGGCAAGCGGTGGTACTATTATTTTAGCACCAAAGAGGGGGAGTGGAATAAGGCCTCAGACTTGCTTAAACCACAGAATGTCTGTGAAAAAATAGGGAGTGTAAGATAAAAATGAAATACTTTGAGAAAAGCTGACTCTGTCTCTTGTTAACAAGGTCAGAATGTTTCAAAAGGTAAGTTGACTCTGAATCCTGCCTTTGTATTATCTTAGCTAATTCTGTAATTTTCTATTGGCTAGCTAGAAAAGGCAAAGTACCCTATATTAAACACCCTATGATTTCTATAAATACTATTGAAATTTGTTTGTAAGAAGCGCTCTCATTAACCAGACAGAACTTCTGTCAGTTAGTGATCTCTCCCTGCATATACTTGAATAAAAAGATACCTTGTTGGATCTGACAACACTTGAATAATTACTTTTCTTTAACAGATATGTGGGCAGAGTTGGCAGCAGGGTTTTTTGCAGGACTATGTACCTGCTCACCCACCAATGTGATATATGCCATCATGTGCCCACAATGCCCCTCTGGACAAACTGGACTATGTCTACACAGAAAAATAAATGGACACAAATCTGGCATCAGAAATAAGAACATTCAAAAAACAATAGAAATCATTTCAGTTTCCCCAGCTGCTCTGTAAAGCACTTATTCATGGCTATCCTTAAAGAGGTTTATTCTAGACCAATGGTTGTCAACATTTTCCAGGCTGGGGACCCCTTTTTAAATCTAAAAAACTTTGCACCCCTCCTCAGCTTCAGTTCTTATGTATTGGTGCCATGGGGCACAATGTGGCCTCCAGGGCCAGAATGTGACCCCCTTCCCGTAGGATCCAGCCCCCACCAGCAGAACGCGGCCTCTGCCACGCCGGGGGAGACTCCCTGCCCCTCCCCATCCCCCTGAGTCTTTCCCGCCCTTTGGGAACCACTGTTTTAGGTCAAGGGTTCAAAGAGAGACTTGAAAGTTAGAATTCATATTCAAATTTGATATAATCAGGTTGGGTTTGAATAGAGATTGAATTGGCTTTCTCACTATAAACATTAAGTCTTTGAAAGTGCCACAGGACTCTTTGTTTTTCACTACAAACCTTCCTCAAGCTCACCACTTTCTGATATGTTGTTCGACACTGTTTGAATCTGTACAACTTCATTGATTTGCTGAAGTAATCTGACCTGATGCAGTGAAATGTAATCACAGGATTTATCTTACCTCCCATACTGTAAGTTTTTTCTACTTCCCGGCATCTAACAAAGTGGGACTTCATCCATGAAAGCTCATGCAAAAAATAAATTTGTCAGTCTTTAAAAATGCCTCAGGACTTCTTGCTTGGTTTTTTTCCATTATGAGTATCTTAAGTCAAGCCCCCCCCCCACTTTATGTATTCACGATTAGTTTGTGCATTATCTTCCAAAAGGTAACAGCCATAATATGTGGTTGAGGTCAACTCAGAACTGTTCCAGTGATGAAGAAATGTGAGCAGGTTTCTCTCATGAGCAGGGCTGTCCTTAGATGGGTGTGGGGTCCTGGGTGAATCGCCCTCTGCAGCCCCCTCTGGGTACTGGGAGGTGGGGCTGGCAGGCCCCTACATTGGCCATCCCATGCCAGGGACTGGGCAAGCTGACCAAAGGTAGTGGAACAGGAGTTCAGGGTCAGGTTTCTCAGCTGCCCTTAAGCCAGTGCTTGTCAAACTCTTTTCCTTGGGAGTTAGCTCTGGACTTCTCTGCCATGTGGCAACCCTTCACTGAAAAAAAGCAGCCATTGCCAGAAAACTGAACAGTGACCATGGCTGCCAGGGGTGGGGTGGGGGGTAGCAATCCCTCATGGCTTTCATCCTTTCTCTTGAGGCTTTTATTGCTTCTCTGAAATCTACACTTCTAATTTGAGATCATCTACATGGAACATGCAGAGAGTGATCCCACATGGAAGACTCCTGTCTCAAATCAGGAAGTATATCAAGTCTCTAAAATTGCATGTAGTAGCTGGGGTGTGTGCATGGGAGCTCCTTGCAAATGGTGTGTGTGTGTGGGGGGGCACAACTGGGTGGAGAAATGAGAAGCAAGTGCTGAGACAGAAGGAGAAGAGAGCCAATGCCAGGCTGGAAAGAAAGGTCCTGGAAGATCCTGGCTGCTACTGAGCCTGTCCAATTCCCTCCAGAGCCTGCTCCCTTTTCCACTGCATAATCCCAGAAACTGAAGCAGCCCCTCTGGGCTCCACTTTCACCTCTACATTTCGTCTGCTCCCTGAGTCTGCATGAGTTTTCATGAACACCCACTTGTCCACAGTATCGTGACTGGAGGGGTGCTAGCCCTCTCTGTTTGGTCTGGTGACTCCAGCAGTGTGCATAAGGAAGCAACACAATGGAGCTATCCACTCCCCACTTCAGATTAGGACCTTCTTATAACTTCTCCTTCCTGCAGGTCCATCCCTGGGTTGGATTTTATTCTGTTACTTAAGTTTTCAAATTGTAGAAAAAAAACCCTATATTTTTTAACAGAGCCTCCTACTCAAACAGTTTGCTTTTCTCTTCTCTTTTTAATTATCAGTCAAAAAATCTCTGGCATTTTTATTAAAATGTACAAGTTAACTTTTGTTGCAACCAAGGGAATTCTCACAACACTGAAAAAAAGAGGCAAGTCCTAATTTGCAAAAATAACTCCACAAATGGTGGAATAAGGTTGTGTTCAGTTTTTTTCTTTTCTTCATTGGGTCTATTGACAAAAAACAAAAAAACAAAGGTTGCGCGCCGGTGACCTCAGTCCTTTACATATGAATGAGAGAAGCCCAAAGAGAACTGACTCAGAGGAGGCATAGAGGTTGTTTGCAGAACAGTTAGCACCTCAGGGTATGTCCACACGTCTCTTTTATTTTGAAATAACACTGGTTATTTCAAAATAAAAAAGATTAGGTCCACATAATGTTTTCTTATTTCGAAATGACAGGCTCTGTCATTTCGAAATAAGAACTGTCATTTCGAAACAGCTTAAACCCCATTCATTTCGAAACAGCTGTTATTTCGAAATGGTTATTTTGAAATAACGCCATTTGGACATGTTGTTTCAAAACAACACCATTGTTTTGAAACAACTGTTTTGAAACAACATGTCCAAATGGTGTTATTTTGAAATAACCATTTTGAAATAATAGCCATTTTGATAGCAGGCTTTCCCTTAATTCGAAGTAACATTTTCTTAATTCGAATTAACTTATTTCGAAATAAGGACTTTATTTCAAAATAACTCAATTTGAAATAACTTATTTTGAAATAACGATGTACGTGTGGACATAGCCTCATTGTTAATCCTAACAACTCACCTTTGTTGCAATGATCTGCTGCCTTAAAAAAACAACAAGGAGTTGTGTGGCACTTTAAGACTAACAGATTTATTTTTTGCATGAGCTTTCGTGGGAGAAGATCCCACTTCCTCAGATGCTTTGAAGATGGGTGAACTTACAGAAAGGAATGAAACTAAATGCAAGGGGGTGTGAAACATAGGATCAGGTCATAAAGTAACAGCAAATCAGAGCAGCTTACAGGCTCAAACCATGGGAAGCCTGAAGTCAAATTACCCTTTGTAATGGGAAAAGAATCCATAGTCTCGATTCAGTCCTGCTTTCACAGAATTTAGCTTGCATATCAATTCAAGTTCAGCTGTTTCTCTTTGAAGTCTTGATGGCCCAGGTACATCTCTAACGACAGTCGTTAACAAATCCATCATTGAGTGATTAGGAAGATGGAAGTGCTCAGCAACTGGTTTCTTTGTTCTTTGATTTCTGATATCAGCTCTGTGCTCATTCAGTCTCTTATGGAACGATTGTCCTGTTTGTCCAATATATAAGGTGTTGGGGCATTTCTTGCACGTGATGGCATAGACCAAATTAGTAGATGAGTAGGTAAATGAGCCTTTGATGGAGTAGCAGGCTTGATTAGGACCTATGATGGTTCAGGCTTCCCATGGTTTGAGCCTGTAAACTGCTCTGATTTGCTGTTACTTTATGACCTGATCCTATGTTTTACACCCCCTTGCATTTAGTTTCATTCCTTTCTGTAAGTTCACCCATCTTCGAAGCATCTGAGGAAGTGGGATCTTTTCCCATGAAAGTTCATGCAAAAAATAAATCTGTTAGTCTTAAAGTGCCACACAATTCCTTGTTGTTTTTTTACTGGACTAGACTAACACGACTATCCCTTTTTAAATTGACAAGATGCTACTGCCTTAAGCAACTTTCACACCAAGCCACTCCTCTGGCCCCACAGTAGCGTGAACTGGGCTGCCACTTGTGGCCAGCTCACCCAGTCTCTGGCATGGGGAGGCCAGCAGTGCAGCCCCGTGGGGCCCCCCAAAGCACAGGGCCCTGGGCAGCTGCCACTCTCGTCCTACTCTGCTCATGAGAGGGCACAGCTTGCTTTGCTGAGCCATCCTAACTGATGAAGGAGAACTCATCAGACTACCTCAGTACAGGTAGCAGCTTTGGCCTTTTGCTTATGTAACCCTTCTGCCAGAGGAGGCTGGCAGGGCAAGGGCTGGGTTCTATATCTAGGGGTTTCTCAATGATGCAACATCATCAACTGGCTCGAGCCCCCACCCAGATTTCTGGGAATCCTGCACTGTTCCCTGGGCACCCCAAAGGGGTAAGCCTTCCCCATTCACAAGCATGAGTCTGAGTGTAGTAAATGGAACTTTTAATAGTAGTAAAACAAATATGCAAAAAGGCCAAATAACAGAGATCAGCACTAATCTAGGAAACTTAGTACCGAGCAAAGTTCCCAGTAACCCACACTGCATAACAGAACATACAAACTTAATGGCAAAATTGGCACTGATCTGGAGAATCAGTACTAATTAGGCTCCCAACCAACCCTAAGGTATGTAGGGAGCGTCTTTCATACCAGCTGTCCACTGATGCCATCTATCAGTCACTCACTCCATCTTCTAGAACAGATTTCTCAGCTCCACCCACTGTCCACCAGCTCTGCCTTCCAGTCCCTCATGGCACCCAGCTCACTTCTGGCTCCACCTACTTTCCACCAGCACTGTCCTCTGGTCCCTTGTGTTGACCAGCTTGCCACTCTCACCAGCTTCACTTGCTGGTCACACCAATGCTGCTCCTTTTCAACTCAGAGAAAGAAGGATTCCCCACTAAGCTTAGTGATAATCAGCTCTCTTAGTCTTTAGCAGCTGTAAAGCAGCTATTTTCATAACCAAGAACAGAAGAAGCAATAGGGGAAGATGGCAACTATCAAAAGCATCAAAACAATAAAAATCTTCCACTTCTGTTCTCAACTCTTTCAGGCTGAAACATGCAGGAGCCTCTCTTACAAATCTTTTTCTAAGTAAGGTTGGCTTTTACCCTTTAACTAACCCAGTCAGCTTTGAAACAAACAGATTAGCAGTTCACACAAGGACAGTATTTCATATTTTCCTTTAGTAGACCTACAGATATTGATAGATTTGTGAGCAAACTAATCCCAAATACTATTACCCACTATGCTTTGCACCGAGTGCACTGAGTATGCTAATCAGCTAATTCATAGAATCATAGGGTTGGAAGGGACCTCATGAGGTCATCTAGTTCAACCCCCTGCCAAACAAAGCAGGACCACTCCCACTAAATTATTCCAGCTAGAGTTTTATCCAGCTGGGCCTTAAACATCTCCAAAGATGGAGATTCCACCACCTCCCTAGGTAGCCCATTCCAATGTTTTACCACCCTCCTAGTAGGAAAGTTTTTCCTAATATCCAGCCTTGACCTCCCCAGCTACAACTTGAAACCATTGCTCCTTCTTCTATCCTCTGTTACTACTGAGAACAGCTGAGATCCATCCTCCTTGGAGCATCCCTTCAGGTAGTTGAAGGTTGCTATCAAATCCCCCCTCAGTCTTCTCTTCTGCAGGCTAAATAAGCCTAGTTCCTTCAGTCTTTCTTCATAGGGCTTGTGCTCCAGCCCCTTGATCATTTTTGTTGCCCTCTGCTGGATTCTTTCTAATTTGTCCACGTCCTTTTTGTAGTGGGGAGCCCAAAACTGGACACAGTATTCCAGATGCGGCCTCACCACTGCTGAATAGAGAGGAATGATCACATCCCTCGATCTGCTAGCAGTGCTTCTTCTGATGCAGCCCAGTATGCCATTGGCCTTTTTGGCAGCAAGAGCACACTGCTGACTCATATCCAGCTTCCAATCCACCAGGACCCCCAGGTTCCTTTCTACAGTGCTGCTACTTAGCTGATCGCTCCCCAGCCTGTAGCAGTGCATAGGGTTTTTCTGACCCAAGTGCAGGACTTTGCACTTGTCCTTGTTGAACCTCATGAGATTTCTATTGGCCCAGTACTTCAATTTGTCAAGGTCTTCCTGAATCTTCTCTCTGTCCTCCAGTGCATCTATCATTCTCTCCAGCTTGGTGTCATCCGCAAACTTACTGAGTGTGCAATAAATCCCATCATCCAGATCATTAATGAAAATCTTGAACAGAACTGGCCCCAGGACTGACCCCTGGGGCACACCACTTGTTACTGGTTGCCAGCTAGACACAGAGCCATTGATTCCTACATGCTGAAACTGTTCTCTGTCCTCCTTACAGTCCACACATCCAATCCATACTTCCTTAACTTCCCAATGAGAATGCTACGGGAAACTGTATCAAAAGCCTTGCTAAAGTAGAGGTACATCAGATCATCAGCTCCTCCCGCATCCACAAATCCAGTCATCTCATCATAGAAGGCGATGAGGTTGGTCTGGCATGATTTACCTTTGGTGAATCCATGCTGACTATTCCTGATCACTCTATTTTCCTCCAAGTGTTTCAGGATGGTTTCTTTGAGAATCTGTTCCATGATTTTTCTGGGGATTGAGGTGAGGCTGACAGGTCTGTAATTCCCTGGATCCTCCTTTTTGCCTTTCTAGAAGATAGGCACTATATTTGCTTTTTTCCAGTTCTCTGGCACCTCCCCCGTTTGCCACGAGTTTTCAGAGATAATGGCCAGCGGTACAGCTACCTCATCAGCCAACTCCCTCAGCACCCTCGGATGCAGGTTGTCCGGCCCCATGGACTTGTGCACATCCAGCTTCTTTAGGTAGTCCCTAACCTGAGCTTTTGTCACCAAGGGCCTCTCTTCTTGTCTCTAATATGCCATGCCCAGTGTAGTGGGCTGGGAGCTGGCCCTCCCTGTGAAAACTGAAGTAAAAAAAGCATTGAGCACTTCAGCCTTTTCCTCATCCTTCATCGCAAGGATACCTGCACTATTCAGTAAGTGACCTACACCAGCCCTGATCCTCTTCCTGTTGTTGACATACTTGTAGAACCCCTTCCTGTTATCCTTCACATGCCTTGCTAGCTGCAACTCCAATTGTCCTTTGGCCTTTCTGATTTTATCCCTGCGGTCCCGAGCAATATCTTTATATGCCTCCTTAGTCATCTGTCCAAGCTTCCACTTGCTGTAAGCTTCCTTTTTATACTTCAGCTCAGTGCAGAGTTCTCTGTTAAGCCACACTGGGCGCCTTCGACATTTGCTGTTCTTCCTGCTCATCAGAATGGTATCTTCCTGTGTCCTTAGCAGGGTTTCTTTAAAATGCAACCAGCTCTATTGGACACCTTTCCCCTTCAGATCAGCCTCCCAAGGGATCCTGCCCATCAGTTCCCTGAGGGAGCCAAAATCTGCTTTTCTGAAGTCCAGGGTCTGCGTTTTGCTTCGTTCCTTTTTTCCATTAATTAGCATCTTGAACTCTATCATCTCATGGTCACTGCTGCCCAGGTTGCCATTAACTTCTGTGTCCCCAATCAATTTTTCTCTGTTTGTGAGCAGCAGGTCAAGAGGCGCAAGGCCCCTAGTTGGTTCCTCCAGCATTTGTACCAGGAAGTTGTCCTCAACACTCTCCAAAAACTTCCTGGATTGCTTATGCACTGCTGTATTGGCCTCCCAGCAGATGTTAGGGTAATTGAAATCCCCTATGAGAACCAGGGCCTGTGATCTGCAAACTTCTGCCAGTTGTCCATAGAATGCCTCATCCATCTCTTCCTTCTGGTCTGGAGGTCTGTAGCAGACACCTACTACAACATCCCCTTTGTTGCTCTCTCCTCTAAGCTTAACCCACAGATTTTCAACTGGCTCATTTCCACTTATATAATGGAGCTCTGAGCAGTCATAGAGCTCTTTTACATATAGTGCTACTCCTCCCCCTCTTCTTCCCTGCCTATTCTTCCTGAACAACTTATACTCATCCATGGCGGAGCTCCAGTCGTGCAAGCTATCCCACCATGTCTCTGTTATTCCAATTATATCATAGTTTTTTGTCTGTGCCAGTACTACCAATTCTTCCTGCTTGTTTCCCAGGCTCCTTGCCTTCGTGTACAGGCACCTAAGATACCAGGCTGATTGCCCTACTTTCACAAGTCAGTTTTCAGTTCTATTATATTTACGTCCTTGTATTTTCTCCTGGGATTGTTCTCCCGCACCTGCCTCAGGTATTAAAGCTTCATTAGAACATGTAACATAATTATTTGATTCCTCCCCCATGTTCCAACTACCTTCTCTTTTATCACTGGTGTTATAGTCCCCGTTCCTGCCAAGTTCCATCTCTTCCCCCAGGTCTCCCACATTGTCACTTACCCGTGGGCTTTGGTCTCCTTCCCCCTTCAAACCTAGTTTAAAGCCCTCCTCGCTATGTCAGCCAGTCGATGTCCGAATATGCTCTTCCCCTTCCTCGACAGATGGAGTCCATCTCTCCCTAGCAGTCCTTCCTCCTGGAACAGGATTCCATGGTCGAGGAAGCCAAAGCCCTCCTGACAACACCATCTTCGCAGTCAGGCATTCACCTCCAGGATGCTTCTGTCTCTACTCAGGCCCCTACCCTTGACCGGAAGGATTGAGGAGAACACCACCTGTGCTCCGAACTCCTTCACCTGTGCTCCCAGAGCCCTGTAGTCACCTTTGATCTGCCAAGGACCACCTCTTGTGGTATCATTGGTTCCCACATGGATGAGAAGCATGGGGTAGTAGTCAGAGGGGCAGATGATTCTCGACAGTCCATCCGTAACGTCTCAGATGCGGGCAACTGGCAGGCAGCATACTTCCCGTGAGGCCTTGTCAGGGCGACAGATGGGTGCCTCCGTCCCTCTCAGAAGTGAGTCCCCAACCACCACAACCCTACGTTTCCTCCTAGCTGTGGTGGCTGTGATCCTCCCAGCCTTGGGGGTGCATGGTGTTTCCTGTCCCACCTCATCCATTGTCTCTAGCACTGCATAACGGTACTTCACCACAATGGAGGGGGGGATGGAAGCAGGGGTGGAGCACTGTCTATTGCCAGAGGTAACCAGCTGCCAGCGTCCTCCCTCTGCCATAGGCATCCCATCCTTCTCCAGTGGTGCGGCAGTAGTCTTTGGCACCTGGAAAGTGTCCTCCTCTTTGCATCTCTCCTCATGGATACTATTGAGGAACTTCTCCTGGGCGTGGATACTCCTTAGCCTAGACACCTCCTCCTGTAACTCTCCCACCTGCCTCCTGAGAGATTCCACCAGAAGACACCTGTCACATTGATTCATCTCCCCAGCCAGATCGTCAGAGACAGGGAACTACAGGCTGCAGTCCCTGCGAGTCCACACCAGAATCTGGGTAGAGATATCCATGCACAGGATGTTGGTCTGGCTACAGGCACAGGTGGAGGAAAAAAACAAGGAGTCATGTGGCACTTTAAGACTAACAGATTTATTTTTCGCATGAGCTTTCGTGGGAGAAAATCCCACTTCGTCAGATGTTTTGAAGATGGATGAACTTACAGAACGGAATGAAAATAAATGCAAGGGGGTGTAAAACATAGGATCAGGTAATACAGTAACAGCAAATCAGAGCAGTTGTTATGTTCAAACCATGGGAAGCCTGAAGTCAAATTACCTTTTGTAATGGGAAAAGAATCCATAGTCTCGAGTGAGTCCTGCTTTCACAGAATTTAGCTTGCATATTAATTTGAGTTCAGCTGTTTCTCTTTGAAGTCTTGCAAGCTAAATATGTAAGCTAAATTCTGTGAAAGCAGGACTGAATCGAGACTATGGGTTCTTTTCCCATTACAAAAGGTAATTTGACTTCAGGCTTCCCATGGTTTGAACCTAACAACTGCTCTGATTTGCTGTTACTGTATGACCTGATCCTATGTTTTACACCCCCTTGCATTTATTTTCATTCCGTTCGGTAAGTTCACCCATCTTCAGAGCATCTGATGAAGTGGGATTTTCTCCTATGAAAGCTCATGTGAAAAATAAATCTGTTAGTCTTAAAGTGCCACACGACTCCTTGTTTTTTTTGCTGGACTAGACTAACACGGCTATCCCTTTGGAAACTGACAGGTGGAGGAGGCAGAAGGGGCGCTGGCACAAGCAGTGCGGCTCCTCTTCACCATTGTGGCCTCACCAAACTCCTCCCCAAACTCCCTCTCAGACTCCCCTGTTAGCAGTCCCCCTGTTCGCAAGCTCCCTCTGGTCGCTCAGCCACTGGCTTTTAAGGCCTTCTCTGCCTAGGTCAGCCCTTGCCCCTAGTTAAACATACCCCTTGTGGTTTTGCTTACCTGGGTCATGGTCCTTATACCGATTCTTTAGGTACTCTTTATGGACTTCTATTTCCTGGGTCACTGGCCCTTGTGGGAGTAGTAGTGCTGAAGGCGGGAAAGAATCAACTCTGCCCACCTTCCATCAGCACAGCTAGCAGTCACCTATTACTGAATGTACCCAAGCAGCACTAGAAGAAGAACAGTGGGCTACTTACCAGTAACTGTCCTTCAAGATGGGCTCCCGCAAATCAGAGTTGGTGACTTTTGGGGACTGAGGAGGGGCCTGGCAGTGGCCACACATATAGCCACGGAGTGGAAAGGGGGGGCGGTGTCCACCAGCCCCTTCCTGACAGGCTAGGGCAAAAGGTTACTGACCAATCATGTGCTGCGGCATGGATACACCTATTACTGAATGAACCCGAACAGCCCATCTCGAAGAAGCAGTTACTGGTAATAACCCACCATTTTCAGTTTGGGATGGGGGCTTAATTTCTGAAAGTTGCCTGGAGATGGCAGTATTGCACTGTGATCATTGGAATAATTATTCTATCCCTGGCAGTAAAACTAAGTCCACAGTGGTTTAGGAGCCAATTAAGGATCAGCCTTACTCAAAAGAATCACAGTAGTGTGAATTCACTGTTTCATTTACTCTAGTACTACCTAGCCATATTTAAACAGTATGATGGGAAATATCTAATTTTTATAGATATAAATAAATTCTCATACTAAAATGACTGACCAAGTATTATTTAATCATCTACAATTGGTTAGTAACATAGTGAAAGAATCCTGATTGGTTAATAACTTTGACTGATCAATAATTAAATCACACACTGTTTTAATATAATGTGCTGCAATGAGTTGCAGGAGACACATTAAAAAGCCACTTGTGTCTCATGAGCCTTAGTTTGAATGGCACTGGTTTGTGGTAGGAAGGGCCACAACTGTATGTGAAGGAGCTGGAAGATACAGTATTATCCTGCCTGCCATGATCTCAGTGCACAAAATAAATGGGACAGAGGTCCTTCCAAATTGCTCCTTAACAATTCTTTCTTCAGGTAGCAGAGATGGGGATGGTTGAAGAAGCTGCTCTTCTCCCTAGTGAACTGGTTCCAATCACCACTGGAGTGGTTGCAATTTCCAGTTGCAATTGACCATGACAATTCACCATATGGTAGAGTGGGGTCATTTGAGACAACCTCCTGGCCTCCTCCTCCACTGCACCTGCTCTTGCCTCCTTTATTAAGAGAAGCTCCAGAGGGGTAGCCATGTTAGTCTGTTTCAGCAAAACAAGCAACAGACCTCAAAGTGCTTTGCAAAGCTGGTCTAGATCCCTACCAGAAGAATGGGTCGTTCTCCCCTCTCAGAGCCATCGTTTCAATTTACCTGCAGACTCAGGTCGTTGCTTTGGTTTGATCTTCCTTCGGATTTAGGAAGTTCACTTTGCAGCTAGAAACTTTAATTTAAAAGTTTGAATTCCCAATGCAACAGTCTGCAGTCAATGGCAAACAGAGGACACAAGCAATCTTCCCTCTAAGGCCCTGAGGCAGCTGAGCAACTGAAGTTGCTCCATGCATGGGCTGCACCCCCTGGCAGCCCCGATTCTGCAAACCTCCCCCCATGGGCCCGATGGGGCGGCCGGGGGGGGGGGGGGGGGGGGGGGCCCGCGCAGGCCAGCCAGGTCCCCTCCTCCTACCCTAGCCTGCTCCCCCAGTAACCCCCCAGCCGGCTCGACCCTCCCACTCTTACTGGGCCATGCAGGTCCGTGCCATGACTCCTTCCGGGCCAGAGAAACACTGATGGAGCATGCTCAGATGTTCTGAGCATGCTCCATCAGAGTTTCTCTGGGTGGGAGTTTTAATAACTTTAATGACTCCCAGCTCCATAGGAGCTCTCAACTGGCTGGAAGACAGCGTCTCCTGTCTGGGGCAGTGCTGGGGAGCTGCACAGCCATGCAGCTTAGGGGGAACATTGGACATGAGGCCCTAGTGGAAGGAGAGATTCCTGGCATATGCTTTAGCAGCACTGTGCTGGCTATTGTGTTCAAAGAAATTCAGGCTCCATGAGCAAGGGGTTAGAAAACAACATCTGATTTGAACCTTGCCTCAGGGGAGGAAGCTATCTGTCTCCTCTGGGGTAAGCAAGTGATGCAGGTAAATGGCTACAGAATAATTTCTACTGTAAGGATTAAGTATTGATAGACTTGTCTTGCCCAAGCAGGTGAAGGTGGAAAAGAGAGGCCACCCAGCTTTCACTGTTAGCCTAACAAGCTTATTCTGATCAGACTCTGAGTACTAAGCTCACAAAAGAGTGGGCAAGCAGTGCATTAAGGGTGATACACAAGTATTTGCTTGTGTGGGAAAACTGTGCTGTGTCTGCACACATTTTGTGTTAAGATTTTGTACTATTGCCTTAACCTAGGATCTCATAGCAACTTCTCAAATCTCAGTCAAGTCTCTCTACACCCTTGGGAACTTGTCAGTGGTGTTCTGGTTTCACAGATGGGTAAACTGAGCCACTGCCTCTTAATCATCAATCACACAGAACAGATATGCACAATAGGGGTGCCCAGAACAAGAAACCTGCTCTCCAGTTTGTTGTTTTAATCACTAACCTACCCTTTCCTGGTAGTTTGCCCTCAAATCACTTTTAATTCATTCATCTTTGGCTGCTTTGTTCTTGAAATTTTGCTTCAGCTAGAATTGCGTATTTAAGTGATGAAATGCTGCTCTGACTTTCTGAGAGGATTTTTCATTTTAAGGTGGAGCTAAATATCTACCCAGGTTAAAATCTATAGCTCCTAGAATTGCTAAAAAATTCATAAGGCTTAATAAAGCTCCGGTACAGATGGCTTAGTGTGGCTGTGTGTCTGAAGAAACATAGAGATCAGCTCTGCCTACAATAAAATACATGCTTTACTGGCTGAAATAAGCCTTTTGCTCCTGTATGTAACTGAGTAAGATCCAAAGTGAACATGTTTATTAGATTTTTCTTTCAAACCTTCTTTCAGTTCAGTCTTTTAGAACTGGCACTGCTCCTCCTTTATCTATAGATGCCTCTCCTTTCTGAATCATATGATAGTCCATGTCCTAATCCAGGCATTTCAGCTACCAGCCAGGTCTTCCCTTGACGGAGAAGTGTCCATGATGTGATCAAAAACCCCAGTGAAATCAGTGGAAAAGGTCCTATTATCTTTGAAAGGCATTGGACTGTGTCTTGACTGGGGGATGCAGACCCTTTGGCTACACAGGGCTTCTGTCTCTGAACTTGGAATCTTCTCTGAAGAAGCATGGCTGGCCTCCCACACTGAAGGACTGTTAAACAGCAAAAACAAACAAAGCCAGTTACAAACCAAGTTCCTTTGTTCACTTGGGAACAGCCCTGCATGTGGAAACCTGTCCCGGGTTCTATGTTGTCCTTACTCACTGGAGTTGGAAGATCAGCGGAGGATTCCTAAGAGAATTTTTCAGTTTCTGCCAACTCAAACCCAAACATTTTCACTCTTAAAAAACCTTAAACCAACCCGACAGCCTGTCTGCTCTGTCCAGACTTGCTGTCATTGCTTCTGAGGCCAAAGTGGTTTGAAGAATTAAAAATCCATGACACCATTGTGTTGCTTCCCCGGTGTTGCTCATTAATCAGATGCACCTGTCGATAATGAATAAAGATGAATGTCCTGGCAGTGCTCTGGGTCTTCAGGCACTTTGTCAAGTAGCAAAGTGAATGCTGAAATCCTCACAAAATGTGGAGGCTTTTCTTAACTTGAGAACTGAAAAAGAGTCAGATATCTTGCCTTTGTGTGAAAGTGACAAGAGCTAGTGAATGAGCAGAGCAGCACCACTCCTGCAGTGACAAGGAGAGTCTGTGTCCCACAAAGTTTGCATCTCCACTGAGGAGTCTTCCCTCACCCGGGCTAGTGTGCTTGGGCAGGTCTGCCAGCATGGCAGTGCTGAGAGGCATTAGTGTAGTAGTCAAGGCCTCTCTCCTATTGCAGTGGAACTTGGCTTGCAGTGAAGTTGTTTTGTGTAAAGCACTTTCATGGAGGGTCCTGCTGCATTTGGGTTTGCTGCCTATTAGTTTCCCAACAAGGCAGAGCTCCTCTCTGAGACTGTAAGACAGCACTCAGGAACGCAGCTGTATGCCGCACTCAATCTCGCCCCCCCCCCCCCCCCGACAGTGTCTCTATTCCTTCTCTCCACCATCCCTTGAAATGCTTTCCCAGCCTTGCTTTCTTAGACATTTAATGGAGCTGACTTCGTCAGGTAGTTTAGGCTGAAAATTGATGGGTTGGCTTTTGTTCTTATCATTAAACGGGTCCAAAACCAAACAGTATGGCTGAGAATGTTGTCATGAAACTGAAAACAACCCAATGAAACCAGTTTGTTTCTTCAGTCTTCCCCTGCAGTGTCTGCAGCCTTATGCACCGTTGTGATAGGGCCTGGGAACAAGGGAAGTGACTAGTTGTTTTGAGGGGAACTTATAAATCAGTTATTCAGTGCTGCCACAGGAATTCATATTTGCCTTAACGCATGCCCTGGCTGAAAAAAATGAACAAGCAATGCAGAAAATGGAGGAGAGAAATAATAGTTCATATAATTTAGATTAACAGTCTTGATGAAATGCTTTGTACAGTGAAATGGTGATTCACTGCTTAAATGCTAAAGTAGCTACCACCCCACATGCAAATTAATCATAGCCCATCACTATGGGAAATGTTTTTGGTAGGTCTGGCAAGAGGGAGATGGTTGCCTAGAGGTTTAAATAGTTACAGTTAAAGTGAACTGGATGGAACTGAGCAGTGTGATGCATAGCCACTCTGCCACTGAGGATCCAGTAGCCATAACCCAATGTCGTGGACTATAGCTACTATTGCAGACAGCTGTGGGAGCTCAGGACTGCCAAGGGGTCCTGTATCTCTGCTTGGCTTGGGGAGTGGGCTGAATTATATTTCTCATTTGTCACTCTAGCTGAAGGATCCCTGGACAAAGCCTATTTGCTCAGGTTTTTTAAGAGGGAGGGAGGTGGAATTCTAGCCTACTTTAGTCTTCTTGCTTCTCTCATAAGATTAGCAGATTTATGAATGGTGGCCATTGCTACTTGCTTTAGTCAGAAGAGGCTGGTTCTTCTTTAGGTACCTAGAGAGGCCAGATTTGCAAAAGCACTCATCATAGTGGATGTCGTGCTCTGGAGGAAACACCTTGTAATGGAGCACTGGGAAATCTGGCCCTTTGTGCCTTTGCCAGGAAAAGCCAAATAAACCCACCAATTTTGCAGTTCCTGCTGCTGGTAATCTGCAAAGGCATCTCCCCAGAAAGAGGGAGAACTCTTTTAGCCAACAGCTTGATCTGTGCCATGGGTAATGGCCTGTTGCTGAAATAAAACATGTCTATTTAGATCTGTACAGGCTATGTGTGCCCAAAACTTGTCAGTGTATTTGTAAAGCAGACTGACTTGCTGGCTCATTTTTTGAACAGGCAAACACCAATAATTTTGCATCCTGGGTGGTCTCTGTTTGCCAAAAAGACCACAAGGCATCATTGCACACCCTGATAACAGGCAATTTTTCAAACTCAGGCTGATCAGTAACAGGGTCTAATAAACTATCCCCTTGAGCACTGTCACTATTCTCCTGATGGCTGATGTAGTGACTTCCAGTGGATAATAAATTACCCTCCCTATGGTACTTTGGCCATTATGTGCCACAGTTAAGTCATATTTCAACCTATGGGGCAGTTGATTTCTAACACTGTATAAACCTCAGCTCTTGTCAGTATAAATAAAGAAAAGTCTGGGAGTGACCCTGCTATAGATCCACTGGCTGTATTATGCTATGGAGCTCAATAAAGCCCTTCCAAAAAAAAAAAAAAAAGGCAGATTTTGTGCGATGCTGCTCTTTAACTGGCCTGTCTCCTCCTTTTAAATTAGTTTTTAACTAAGCAGTTAATTAGCCTCGGTGAAGACTAAGGCAAGCTTTAGTTGATTTCTTCCCCATGTGATCTGCCCTGGAGTCTCCAAACAATTAATAACACTTCAGGGCTCCACTCTCCTCACCAGGCTACTTTTTTTGCCCTGCTCCTTTGGAACTTTGTAGATCAGGGTTATAGGAAGAGGGACTGATTCCGGCAGGAACTGGGGAAGGAGGTACAACAGGGTAGCTGCCCCCTTTAATGAAACAGGGGTCTACTCTCTTGTTCCAATCCAACGCATTAAGAGGGAGAGGGGAAGAGGCCGGGGCTAATTAAGAGGGTGTGGCAGGAGCTGGGCACTCAGGGGCCCCGTGAGGAGAACCTATTGGGGAATCTAAGCAGACTGGGTTAGTCAGGAAGAGCAGGAGGGGAGAGCTGTTGTAACCCATATGCCTAACAAGGTGCAATCTCTTTCAGGGATCCCTTATGGCTGGGTTATGTTGCTGGGCAGATTTTGCAGCCCAGAAACCAGAATCTTCTGGTAAGAGGGTGTGGTAGCACATTGAGCATGCTCCACAAGTTTTATTGTTGTGCTGGAGTTACGTGCCCAGGGAGAAGCCTGAGAGCAGCAGCCCAGGGAGGAGCAGTGATGGAGAGCTGCAGAGTCCATGTGCCCAGTGATTGAGTGAGAGGAGCTGAGCCTGGAGCGGACTGCAGGATGTTTTCTCACTGTTTTACAGGGGAGTTTTCTGTTGTGGACCTGAAAGCTGGATGGCCAGTGACCTGATTGCATGGTGCTGGTTGAGGAGAGGAAAGGAAGGGCTGCATGGATTCCAGCTGAAGATTCCTGCAGCCAGAGAAGATGAGGATTTGTTCTCTTTTGCATTCAAGCCTCAAGGACTTAAAAGACTGCAATTGAGTTAAGGGTGACTCCACCTGAACATTGGGACTCCTGGGTTTCTTACTGTTTTGTTTAAATTTATAATGTTTTCTTAGGATAAGGTTTGTTTAGTTGGTTATGTAAGGGAAATTGTATGTAATCTCTTCTGTAGGACGGTGAGAAAGGTGCTGAAGTGTAGGCCTCGTTGGAGCCGTGGGTTGCTATGGTAGTGGGGTTGTTTCTCTGGCAAGTCATGTATTTAAGTTTCTTTAACAAGCGGCCTAGAGTTGATAGTTAAAGTGTGTTATCTCCCCTTTCTCATGCTTTTTCTCCTGACCATCTGGACAAGGAATGTAAGCTAGACTGTCCGTCTTTGTTCTAACTGAAAAGGGAGTATTGCCTCCTATCTCCTGCTCACCCTTCTTGGCACCACAGCCTCACAAGAATGTAAGGTCAGCATCTCTAGGCAGAAATTAATGAGTTTGCAGGTACTGTGGCTGCCCAGGATAATGCAAATGATGTCAACAGTAAACAGAGGCGGGGATAATTATATGCATTCTTTAATCATTAATATGTATTTAGTAATGTTAATGTAACCATATAAGGGTCTCTAAAACATTGTCAATCATGTAAGCATTATCATACTGTACTGGATAAAAGTGTTGTGATGCTGCCCCTCGGGGCGCTCTCTTGCACTCGAGTTGTTGGGGGGGCCTGCTCAGAGGGGCTAGCACTTCTTTGCTGCCCTCTGATGCAGTTCCTTTTGTTATTCAGCTGAATAATAAATCCTGAACCACACCTCGTTCTCTGCTAATTTGAGTCTCAGCTGGGAACGGGCCTTCATCACTGGGGAGGATCAGTGGTCTCTCTTTCCAGGTTCAGAGCCCTGATTAATTTGTCCCCCACAGTTAATAAAGTTAATTGTTATGTTTATTCTGAGTAGTAGTTTAATGTGGGATGGGAACTCTGAGCAGTCTTTGCTGTGAGTCCTGAACAGACTGGATCCTGGCTCTCCAGCTGCTTTCTGCAGAGGTTTCTCTGTTAGGCACTTGAGAGGGGCAAGTGAATGCATTTGAGCCCACCCTAGCAGGTTACACTGTCACAAAGGAATGACAGCTCTTGGGAGAGGGCTGAGAGCAGGAGGGCAGCATGGGGTTTGATTGTCAGCTGGCCCCCACATGCTAGAGAGCCAGGACTGGAGGAGGCTGAAGGCAGCTGAGGGCAATGTTTACTGGTTCTGAACTGGAGCCAGTGGTCAGAGGGGACAGAAGGATGGAAAGCAGTAGAGTGACTTACCCACTGGCATGCAACTGGCTTTCAGAGGAGCCATGGGAAGCCCCCCTCAGAGAGGCTTTTAAAGCTCTCCTTTAGGGAGAGCAGGGCTGTGCATCTAGAAAGAAGGGTTGGGAAGGTTGTTCTGGCAGGACAGAGGGGGAATGAAAGAGTCTGCGTCTGGTGGAGAACACCAGAATGGGGAAAATGGAGATGACTGTTTAAAAATTACCTGCAAGGGGTTGCTGTGGACTGTATTGTGGGGATTCTGCCTTTGATTGTTCATACTGTACTTTCGTTAAACTTTGGAGTGAGGGGGCAATAGCTCATGTGGACTTATTGGGAACCCAAAAGGGAAATTGAAGTGAGGGCCCTGGAGACCCCAGTCTGAGGCCTGGTCTCCATTAGAAAATAAAGTTCGTTTAACTGCATTGATCAGGTGTGTGAAAAACCCATAGCCCTGAGCACCATGGTTAAGATGATGTGTCCCCTAGGTAGCTGGAAGAATTCCTCTATTGACCTAGCTACCACCTCTTGGGGAGGTGGATTACCTCTGTTGGCACTGGCACAACAGCTCCTCTTGTTGGTGAAGGATGTGTTTAGTTGAAGTGCTACAGCAGCACGGTTGTAGTGTTTTAAGCATAGACAAACCCTGAGTCTGCATCCTGTATCAGTCCTGTTGTTTCTGGTTGAGAACTCATAGTACCTATGAGGACTCCTGTGCTTTGTGTTTTGTATACACTGTGTCTGGTGGTAAAGTCAGTCTCCACACTGCAGATTGCAGGTGGAGGAGTGTAGCCACTCCAAGGGTGCAGTTAACAGGCTGTCGTGTGTAGTAAATCTTACCCTTTTTAACTAGCCCAGTAAATCTGATGTATCCCTCTGTGCTAATAGGATGTGTAGAGGCTGGGTTTCTTTTATCCCCTTGCTCTTCGCACACTCACAACGTCCTAGAATACCTCAAAAGGAACAGGTCAAAGAGTTCACCTTTAACTTTCGCTAATGATTTACATTCTTTACTCTCTCACCCCCAGCTGACAGTGCTGGCTCATTCCACTTACACCAGTGTCCTCCTACAGCAGTGCCTGCAGATTTACTTTGAAATGGGCGGTGCCTTCCTGAGGGCACTTTTTTCGGAGCTGCTTCCCCTTTTTGTACTCACTGATAGAGCACAGCCTGTGCTCTGTGTGTGGAAAATCCATTGGTGCCTGTGGGATCCTGATAAGTAGAAACAGGGCACTATTGGACCTAAATATATTCCACTGATGAATGTTTAGCTCAGTGGCCTTCATGACTGAACTGAAGTTACATCTTTTCACAGCAACACTGAATTTGCTCCAAATCTTTGCTGGCTAAGAGTGGGTATAAGCCCTCTGTGTTTTCTGTGCCTAAGCAGGGATATTGAGTTAGGTTTGTTTCTTCTTCAAGCGTTGCTCACATCCATTCCCATTCAGGTGTCTGTGTGCCGCAGCACACAGTTGCCCAGAAGCTTTTTTGCCCTAGCCTGTCCCTTTATGGTCAGTGGCCAATGCCCCTTGTGAACTGCACACTTCCACAATACGTAGGTGGCCCTGCCCCTGCCCCCCTCAGTTCCTTCTTTCCACTGTTGCAATGGTCCTGGAACTGCCCACTCTTGCAGGTTTGCAAGCACCTGTCCTTTTTCTTCATTTTTTGCTTTTCTCTATCATATCTCAACTCTGGAATTGCTATTTTCCTCAATTTTGCCTTCCCAGTTGGACAGCAGCAGAGAAACTGGCTCTATTTTGCGTCCTGGAGGTGACACGTGGCCTGGCATGGACTCGACCATACCTGGTTTCAAGCCCTGTGCCACGTGCGGTAAGGCTTTCTTGGTCAGTGACCCCCATGAGAAATCCCTGAAGTGCCTTGGGGAAGGCCATCGGACTGATAAGTGCCAAATTTGTTGGTCTTTTACGCTGAGGATGCAGAAGGAGCAAGAAAATCGCCTATGCTCCATGGCCCTAGAAGAGTTCCTGTGCCTGGCTTCAGTGCCGAGTATGCTGCCAATGGCACAGACAGCCCCAGTGTAGAGAGTGCAGACTGCACCGGCCCCACCTCAGCACAGGTCCCCATCTGGGAAGCTGAAGAAACTCCAAATGTTTTCGAAGTCTGCACTGAAGGCTCACCCTCCAAAGGACAAACCCTGCCACCAGCATAACTGGGGATCCCCAGCACAATCACAAGGGGACCCCCCAAGCCTCAGCACAGAGGCTGCAAATTCTGGCAGCTCCATCCACACCGAGGCCTTTGAGGTGGCCAGGGCATTATTGCAACTGCTGACCCCCACTCCGCCCAAGACAATATGGCGTCGAGGGGAAAACTGGCACTCTTTTCAAGGGCCTGACCTAGGCCTCAGATCAAACCTGGCCCTTTGGCACAGTGGGAACCAGTGCAGGACTTGGACCAGTGGCACAGTGAAGGGCATCCACCACCTTGGGCTTGGGGTCTGAGATGGGGGACAATGGAGCTTATCTGTGGTTCTTGCCAGAGGCCTTGTCCCAAGAACAATCATTGACATTGTCGCAGAGAGTGCACTGCGCCAGATCCTGGTCCTGCTCATCGGGGGACTCCGATACTCGGCACTGATGCTGTCACCCATTGATATACCCTCTACTGGCACCGGCCTTGATGCGCCTGGTGGGGAAGTGCAGGAGGAAGCACTCACCATCATCTTTCCATCACAGAGATACTTGGGCATTAACCTCAGCTACACCGATGTGTCACTCCCTGCATGGGGCATCTCCTGTACCAACACAGAAGAGGGGACATTACCTGTGAACCAACCAGTGCAGGATCCCTGACTGCTCCCCAGCACGGGGAAGAAAGGCATCCCTGGCACAGGCCCTGGCGCCACAAACTTTTAAGGATTGGTCGGCATAGTGGGCAGACTAGGGGCCCTGGGACTCACCCCAAAGGGACCCAACATTGCTTGGATCCTCATGACCTGCCACTTTACAAGGAACTGGGACTCAGAGGCATTGGATAAGGATTCAGACCCAGGTGAAGGTCCTTTGGGCCTAGAGAGAAATGACTCCTAGGTTATGTCCTCTTCCTTCCCTTACGAGGCGGCCTACCAGAGGTCCCTATCCTTTAGAGAAGACCCAAGTGCACCAAGAACTGCTAAAACTCATGGCCACAAACCTCAACCTGCCAATCAAGGACTTTGACCCCCCTCTTTGACATGGGCAATGCTGCCCCCCCCCAGCTAGAGTGGCAGTTCCCATGCATGAGGGAGTGCTAACAGGGCTGTCCCCAGGGCAATGCAGGGCCTGGGGCTAATTGGCCTGTGTGGGGCCACACACCCCCCTGCACTGGGGGGTGCAGGTTGGCCCCACATTCCCGCTCCTCCCCTGAGCTGGGGGCAGAGTGGGCCAGTGCAGGGGCTGGGCTCTCCTCTCCCACTCCACATCTGGGCAGCCCTTCCTGCCCCCAGCCAGCCCAGGGGGAAACAGCCAGCCCAGGGGAGGGACGAGAGATTAGACCCTGGCCTCTGGGCTGGCCTGCTCCACCCCTTGGCTGGCTGTTGCTGGCCTAGAACAGAGGCTGGCTGTGTGCTACTGTCCCCCCCTTCCCCACTGCCTTCAGCTCCATGCCAAAGGCAGTGGGAAGAGGGTGAGGGACAGCATGCCTGTGGGGGGGGGTAGCAGTATGGGCCATGCACTGCCCTGCTTGTGGGAGGACAGCGCGGGGCCCAGGAAACCATGGGACCTGGGGCGATTGCCCTTTTCACCCCTGGTTAAGGATGGCCCTGGGTGCTAAAGATTGCACGTGCCTGATGGTAGACACCATCATTGGTTTCCCCCAGTCTCGAAAGGGATGGAAAGGAAATACCACATCCCTGTGGACAAATTCATCTTCCTTTTCACCCATCCAACTCCTGGGTCACTGGTGGCGGATGCGGTGAACCAGTGGGAAGGACAGGGACAACCTGCCACCAACACAAAAAATAAAGACTTTAAGAAACTACACCTTGTTGGGAGAAAGATTTATTCCACCATGGTGCTGCAACTATGTATCACAGACCAGCAAGCCCTCATGAGCAGATACATTTTCAATTTATGGAAGTCCATGCAGAGGTTTCGGGACCTCATCCCTTCCAAACGTGCGGTGGACTATGATGTTCTGCAAGGGAGGACTGTTGGTGGCATGTGTGATGCTGCTTTCCTCATGGGATGCCACTGACGCGGCCAGCAGGTGGGTTGCTTTGGCAATCACTAAGCATTGGGCCACATGGCTTCAGGGATCGGGATTATCCTGCCAAATGCAACAGTTCATTCAGGACCTCCCGTTCAAGGGCCTATCAGTGTTTGCCAAGTCGACCAGTTCTAAGTTGCATGGCATGAAGGACTCCTTGGCAACACTCCACTCCCTAGGGATGTAAACCCCTCAAACAGCTAGACAAATCTTTTTGGGCACAGCATTCATGGCCCCAGCACCACCACCAACAGCAACAGCAGCAGCAGGGTCTGCATTACCAACCCTTCCAGTCATCCCCCACAACCCCTACAGAAGTGGGGACAGGGAAAGAATCAGAGGCAGAAGGCGAGCGAGGTCACAGGCTCCAACCAGACCACCTGCCAGGGCAATAACCGTCACCCGTTGTCCCAGAGGCAGAGGTTTTGACCTCTTGCCTGAGGACTGCCTCCAAGGCCAAAACCAGCCATCTTTGACATTTTGAAACAGACTGGCTCCCTTCCAGCGCCAGTGGTCTGAGATAACACTGGACTGATGGATACTGGACATGGTGTCAAACAGTTACATCAATCAGTTCAGATCCAGGGCCCCTGAAATAAAACCAACCTCTCACTATCAAGCCAAGGACCCCTGCCATGAGGCTATCCTGGAGCTGGAATGCCACAGGCTCCTAGAGCTGGGGGCAATAAAGTGCCCACAGGGGAAAGAGGGTACTTGCTGGTTCCAAAGGCAAACTGGGTCCTGAGACCCATACCGGACCTAAGAGCCTTAAACAAGTTCATATGAAAAATAAAGTTTCAGATGGTTTCTCTATCTCAGATTATTCCCTCTTTAGATCTGGGCGACTGGTTCATGGCCCTTGACATAAAAGACGCCTATTTTCACATCGCAATAAGGTGAAAGCAGAGGAAGTTCCTCTGCTTCATGGTAAAGAGAGAGAACTTCCAGTTTACAATCCTCCTTTTCAAGCTTTCACTGGTGCCAAGGGTTTTCACAAAATGCATAATTGCCCTAGTGGCCCACTTGAGAAAATAAGGGGTCACGATATTTCTATACCTGGACAACTGGCTAATACGGGGAAGTCCAAAGCAGTGGCAGCGTTAGGGGTAGGCAAAGCAGGCAGCCGCCTAGGGCCCCAAGCAATAAGGGGCCCCATCCTCAATTTGGTGAACAGAAAGGAAAATATAGAAAAATATAGAAATTTTTCCCATCTAGCAGAACCAGTAGGGCTGGAAGCCTAAGCACTTTTCAGTCTTGGCTCATCAAGGCAAACTATCATTAGGATCTGTGCTTCATCTGAATTGCAGATTTCACCATTATCTGCCCATCACCTTCACACTGATATGCTAAAAAAGCAGGAGGAAGCTGTTTGTGACACCAGTACACAGCACAATAGCAGAAGCTTTTCCAGTGGTCTCATCTTTTAGTTTCTCAGTGTGGCCATTTATTCTGCCATTTTTAATACCCCTGGTGAAATTTTGCCTTTTCCTTTTCTTTTTAACCTGTTCTTCTTTTGCCTTTTCCTTTACCTTTGTAACAATTTTTCCTTTAGCTGTAGTCAGCTCAGGTTACCAGGTAGGTCCATATAGGCTGCTACATATAAATACAGTGTTGCCCTCAAGCAATCATTACAGCTGTGTGTGATGTCTGTGCTGTATGCCTTTCTTTTGGTAAGTAATTTTTTAGCTTCTTTTGTACTTTCTATTAAACATTTTCGAGGGGACCAGAGTCTTATAAATTAGAGTATTTCACAGAATTTCACTGAAATTTGGTGTTTTTCATTTATAGCTATAGACTAGAAACCTTTTCACTTATTTTCATTTGTTATAATTATTTGGATTAAACTTCTAGTGCACATAAACCCAAGCCTATATGAAAAATTTGTAAGATTTGACCGCCAAAATTTTCAGTGTGGTATTTGTTATTTTTAAGTCATCATTAATTTTACTACTTTTTATTTGTTAATTAGTGTACATACTTTAAAAAAAAATTTAAATGTTCATTTTAACTTTGTAGTTCAGTATTAGCTCATTTATGTTAAGTGAAAGATGATCAACTTACAAGCTTTGTGAAGGAAAGATCTTTAAAAATAGCATACCCAAGAATAATTTGCGTTCTAGAGGGACAGTCATGTTAGTCTGGGTCAGCAAAACAAACAAGAAATCCTGGAGGGGGAGGGAGGGTGGCTGGCTAGGGTTGCAGGGGAGACTGGGGCCATGGGCAGGGTGGCAGCAGGGACCTATAGAGGTCCCTTTCGGGGACCCCACAATGGGCCTTCGCCTAGGCCCCCTAATTGCCTAAGGCTGCCTCTGGCAAGGACCAGGTCTGGTGCATCATCTGATCTGTCCTAAGGCTGTGTGACAAACTAGGCATCCTCACAACCCTAGAAAAGTCAAAGCTCACCCTGACAAGGACAATAGAGTTTATAGGGATACAGCTAAACTCAGTGAGGGCAAGGGCCTTACTACCACTATCCAGGATTCAGTCCATGTCTACCATCATTTCAGAACTGCACCATCTTCCCACCATGACAGCAAGGCAATGCCTCCAGCTGCTAGGCCACATGGCTACCTCCACCTACATTATAAGGACGGCACACCTTTGTATGAGACTACTACAGAAGTGGTTCCCAACGTTTTCTCTGCCGTGGCACACCATGCTACTTTTGATTAATTTGAGGCACACCACCATATAGTTTCCAAATGAAGTCATGAATATTCATGAGCCAATTTTCCACTCCAGGGCTGTTTGAGTAGTCTTTCAAAAAGTTATGTGGTACACCTGCTCAGACCTGATGACACACCTGTGTGCCATGCCACACTGGTTGGGAAAAACTGTGCTATAGTCATGGCTGGCAGCGGTTTTCCACCCTGAACACCACCTACTAACCCAGGTAGTTACCATACCAAAAGAGGTCCTTAATTCCCCAATGATATGGCAGGATCCAAACTTCATATCCAGGGAACTTGGCTGCAGGTGGACAGTTGTCTCTATATAAATGTGAAGGAGCTGAGGGCTATACACCTAGCCTTTGCGGTTTTCTTGGAGAAAATGGTACAGGTACTAACAGACAACATGGCACCTATGTTCTATCTCAACCATTGGGGACAGCCTGCTCACCTGTGCTATGTGTGGAGGCCACCTGATTATGGGAGCTGGCCCTGAAGCACAACTTCCACCTAATAGCTGCCCGCCTTCCGGGGGTTAGCAACTACCAAGAGGACAAACTCAGCTGGCAATTCCTCCCCTAACATGAGTAGTCCCAGGGGTGGCAAGCCAACTTTTTGGGAGGTGGGGCTTTCCCCACGTAGACCTCTTTGCAATGCAAGAAAATTGCAGTTGCAGCGTCTTCTGCTCACTGAGGGGCAGGGAGAGGGGTTCTCTATCAGATGCCCTCCTGATAAACTGGGAAGGCCCACTACTCTACTCCTTTCCCCTGATCCACAAGGTCCTGTTAAAGATCAAGTGGGAGGGGGCAAATGCAATCCTAATAGCCCTGGCTTGGCTATGTCAGCCCTGATACAGCACCATCTTCAACCTCTTGGTGACCCAGGCCATAACTCTCCCACTCACAGCAGACCTGCTCACACAGGCCTCCAGGCTCCTGCGACATCTGGACCTTAAATCACTACATCTAACAGCTTGGAGGCTACATGGCTAAGCCCCAATGAGCAAATATGCTCCAAAAAGGTCCAATAGGTCCTGATCGAGAGGGGAAAGTCCTCCATGAGGTACCACCTATGGGGCAGAATGGAAGTGGTTTCCCCCTCTGGGCTACCAAAATGGGGCCATCCCCAAGGTCCACCTTGATCCATGCCATACTTGATTACCTCCTAGAGTTGAAGGAGAGGGGACTGAAGCTTCCCTCCCTCAGGGTACACCTGGCAGCTATTTCAGCATTTCATAACTCCTTTGATAAGGTGACCCCCTTGTCTCATGAGGGGTTAAAGTAAGGGGGACCACATTGGAACACAATTCCAGGACCCCCTATTTTTCAGGCAGGCAGCATTCCAGGCCCCCTAGAAATAGAAGAAGGGACCAAAATGCAGAGTTCCAGGGTCCCTAAAAATAGCACGAGCAGCCAGAATGCAGCGTTCCCGTGGCTTTACCTTAAGCCCTGCTCCTCCTTAAGCCCAGCCAGCAGAGAGCTGCAGCAGGCTGGGAGTTTGTGAATCTCCCCCCTGCAGAATGCAGCAGCTTGTGGCAGGAAGCAGCTTCCAGCTAGTTAGGCAGCCTGCAAACAGACAAGGTAAGAGCTTTGGGGGGTGCTGCTGGGGATTTTGCGTATGTCTGTGTGCGTGTGTGTGTGTCTGGGTCTGTCTCTCTATTTGGGAGTGGCTGTGTGTGTGTGGGCAGTGGGTACTGGGACAGAGGTGGGTTCTGGGGATGGGTATTGGGGGCCCCACCCATATGGGAGGGTTCTGAAGCCCACCAAATTATACTTTAACCCCCTGTATCTCACCCCATGATGACCAGGCTTTTCAGAGGATTAGAGAGACGCTACCCCCAGGTCAGAGACCTAGTTCCTCAGTGGGACTTAAACCTGGTCCTAGAAAGGCTCACAGAACCTCCCTACAGGCCCCTAGACTCAGGCACTGGTGCTATCATGGAAACTAGAGTTCCTGGTGGCCATCACATTGGCCAGGAGTGTGTCCAAATTAAGAGCCCTTTCCTCAGAACCCACTTATAAGGTGTTCCATGCCAATAAAGTGCAACTCTGCCCCCATCTGGCTTTTCTGCCTAAGGTGGTGTTGACTTTCCATATTAACCAGGATAACTGCCTCCCAATGTTCTTTCCAGACCCACAGGTTATGGAGAACCAGAAAAGATGGCACACATTCAACGTCAGAAGGGCACTTGCTGTATATATCAAATGAATTAGACACTTCCGCAAAATGACCCAGCTGCTCGTAGCAGTCACCAAACATATGAAGGGACAGGCAATAATGTCCCAATGCATCTCATCCTGGATAAGAAGCTATATTAGAGACTGCTGCTACAGAACTAACACCCCTTCCCAGGGAGAATCAAGGCCCATTTGGCTAGAGCGCAAGCATCCTCCGCGTCATTCTTTGCACAGGTCCCAATCCAGGAGATATGCAGAGCGGCGACCTGGTCCTCAGTGCATACCTTCACATCCTATTATGCAATTGTCCAGCAGACAAGAGATGATGCTGTCCTGGGCAGAGCTGTTCTAAGAGTGGAGAAACCTTAATTCCGCCTGCCATCCATAGGTATGACTTGTAAGTCACCTGAATAGGAATGAATGTGAGCAGCACTTGAAGAAGAATGGAGGGTTACTTACCTGTAAGTGTCCTTCTTCAAGATGTGCTGCTCACCAATATTCCATACCCTCCCTCCATCCCTGCTTTTCAGAGTTAGCAGAAAGAAAGGACTGAAGGGGGTGTGGGGGATAGGGTCAGGGCCACCTATATACCATGCAGGTCTGCAGGTCAGAGGGGCTGTTGGCCACTGATCCTATGGGGACAGGCTAGGGCAAAAAAGCTTCCAGGCAACCATGGGCTGCGGCATGTAGACACCTGAATGGGAATGTATGTGACCAGCTCATCTCGAAGAAAGACGCTTGCAGGTAAGTAATCCTCCGTTCCTGTGCTGTGTTCTGAAAGGCATGAAAGATATTGTATGAGAGCAGGTTGGGTTCTACTGTATTTTCCTCTGCGCTGCCACCAGATGCTTTCCACTCCTTGAGAGAGACTTTGGTGATTTAATATGGATTTTGCCTAAGTTGTTTAAACCTCCATGCTTTTTGCTATGCTACAGCCTTTCAGCTTGGTAACCTTAAGAAATGGAGAACACAGCCTGAATGTAGCCAAGAGAACCTGCCTTTTTTGCACACAGGAGAGGCACTGGAAGCTCACACATTCTTTCCTCTCCAGTTAACTAGGAGCAGGCTCTCAGGATGAGGAGGGGTTGGCAAATTAAATACAAAATGGGCTGGCTAGCAAGCCCTTTCCAGAGGCTGGGCCCTTTCATCCTGCATGTTTGGAGATGGCATGGGCTGCTGTTTTGAAAGAGTTGGGAGAAAGGGCCCCTATCAAAGACACAAGTGAAAGGCTAGGGTGGAGCAATTCTCAGCTGGACTATATCGGTGACATCCTTATTTTTCCATCCTGTGACGATTTTCAGATGGAATTGTTATCTATCTGTCTCTTGGAGGCTGTGAGTGACTGAATTGTATGATATCAGACTAATTGGGCACCTTCCTAATGTCCCAGCTGACTAAACTCCGATCATAACCTTAAAGGGATTAGGAATCCAATTAGCTAGAGAAGCAGCCTCCAGATTGAAGTGTCCCTTCTAACCTCTCATTGCTTAGTATTCCACACCCACACTGTCTCCTTGCACTGGAACAGTCAAAAGTCACGTAATAAACGCAGATTAGAATTCCTCTTCAATGGTTTCCATAAAGATTTTTATTATCTAGTGATAATTTCAGCTACAAGCCTGCATGCACTGAATAATGCCTGGATCCAGATGAATAGAAGAGCGCTGATGGCACCAAAAGGAAATTTTTTTAATGCTTTTGCACAAGAGCAAGAACAAGATATTCAGTTGTGAAAGCAGTGCATTTCAAAGACCTGGGTGAAAACGTTTAAAAAAATTCTATATATGATTCACTTGTGGAACTCACATTTGTAGGATATTATTGGCACAAACTCAGCAAGATTCAGCTAAAAGATCAGACTAATCATCCTCATTGCAGTGCTGTTAGTGAAAATCAAAATGATAAGTACTCACATTTCAGTGTTTAAAATGATTGCCAGATCAGGAAGAAATTTTCCTCTGATTTTGTGAAGCATTCAATATTGGCCATTGTTAGAGAACAGACCACTTGTCTATTACAGCATGGTTAAATGTGTGAATGTAAGAGATGGTTTTAGACAAAAGTCTTCTTTCACTACCTGGTCCAGAAGAATAGATGGTCCGCAGAAAGAGCTGAAAATCAATTTATTGTCCAAAGTAACTTGCTTGTCTGCATTCTCGGAAAGCATGTAGCTCTCTAGATTTCCACTCTCTGGTGAGTACTGCGGATAGGTAACTGGGTTTGTAGAAAATACAATATAAGATATGGAGCAGAGCTGCTGGAAATGGGAGAATGCAGGTGAAGAAGAGTGAAGGTTAATGAGTGATCAGGAAAGGATAACAATCATACTTATGAGGGATGCACACCAGGGCGGATGACATGTCATTGGCATCAGTGTTCGTGGAGTCACCTCACTTCCTAGATTCCTGGAGAGAGCTGTGTGTAGGGTTGGAAGGGACCTTGAAGGGCTATCAAGTCTGGTCCCTTGCACTGAGATAGGAGAAGGAAAACCTAGACCATCCCTGATAAGGGTTTGTTCAGTCTGTTCTTAAAACCCTCTAGTGATGGGGATTACAGATCCTTTCTTGAAAGCCTGTTCCAGAGCTTAACTACCCTTAGAGTTAGAAAGTTTTCCCTATAACTGACCTAAATCTCCCTTGCTGCTGATTACATCCACTATTTCTTGTTTTGCCCTCAGTGGGCATGGAGAGCAGCTGACCACTGTCCTCTTTATAGCAACCCTAGTATACATGAAGTCTTATATTAGGTTCCCCCTTCACTTCAATTTTCTTTTCTCAAAATGAAACCTACCCATTTTTTGAAATCTTTCTGCATAGGTCAAGTTTTCTAAACCTTTTATCGTTTTTGTTGCTCTGCTCTGGATTTTCTCCAATTTTATCTCTGTCTTTCCTGAAGTGTGGTGTCCAGAACTGGACACAGTATTCAGCTGAGGCCTCACTCACCAGTGCCAAATAAAGTGGGACAGTTAACTCAAATGTCTTAGAAACAACACTCCTATTAATACACCCCAGAATATTTGCCTTTTTTTGCAGCTGCATCACACTGTTGACTCATTTTCAATTTGTGATCCACTGTAACCCCCAGGCTCCTTTCAGCCGTACTGCCACCTAGCCAGTTATTTCTCATTTTGTTGCTGTGCATTTGATTTGTCTTCCTAAGTGAAGTACTTGGCATTTTATTGAATTTCATCTTATATGGTTCCCCCCCCACCATCCCCTTAGTATCTGAGCGCTTCACAGCCTTTGAGGTATTTAGCCACACAGCCCTATAAGATAAGGCAGCACTAGCCTTCTCTTTGCATAAAGGGGGAGCCAAGGCTTAGAGACTTGGCCTAGGTCAGGCAGAAAATCCCTGAGCAAGCAGAACATTGAACCTGGGTTTCTCAAGCCTTAAGTTAGTGCCCTAGCCACCGGGCCCTCCTTTCCCCCAGTCAATGGTAGCGTATAGCCTATTCAATGAAAGTAAAGGAATCAAAATCTGGACCTGTTCTGCTGGCTGCCTCATTCCTGGTGTGCAGCACCCTCCCCTACCACAGAGTTCAGCAGGAGCTCAGGATGTGCAGTGATTTTCTGGTACAATCCTCTACAGAGTGCTGCAGTGTCGCTAACCCTTTGGAGAGGAGTGCAGACATATACGCCTGAATGCCTGGAAAATGCCAGAGGCGTGGATATGATTTAGCATGGCTGTCTTCAGTCTCCACCCCATTTGTCCTGCATTGCTGTGTTGGGCACTGGTGCCCACGAGAGCATTTCACACTGAGTGAATTGGGTATATACTCCCTGTAATCCTGCCTACGGTTTGAACAGCGAGGTTGCTACACCCATTGTTCTTGATTAGTTTAATATACATTGAAGCCTTCAAATAAATGCTGGAGATCAGGTGGAACAGATGAAATGTGACTAAGTTCTTGGATGATTGATAATGAGCAGGGACTGGAAAATCAATTGTGTTAATTCCTGGCCTGTCACTGGGATGGAGAAGTAATGAGAAAATCTGTCTACCTTAATGGTATTTACACATTATACAGAGTATGATAAAATTGTCTTGGGGTGCTGCTTGGCATCATAATCAAAGGATTATTGTAGATCCAGAGGCAAAGAGGCAGAGCTAGAGGCACACAAACTCACAAGCGACAAGCAAGCAATGACCCCCCCCCCCAACAAGTCACAAGGGCTGGAGAAAAAACAGACAGGTGCCATCCTCTGCTTGCTACACTACTTGCTCTGCTATTGGTCGCAGGGCTGGGACTGGTACCTGACTGCAGTACATGTACAACAGTACCTGCCACCAATGCTACACCCTTTTGTGCTGCCTTCCCTCTGCCGTTCTCCAAGCATATCACACTATGGTGAGTTCTTTCTCTCCTCTTTCAGCGCAAGGGAAACTAGCAGCCAGCATAATGCACTGAGAGACTCAAGAGCTGTTAGTAATGATCATTGTTGATGGATGATGTGATATTAATGGGAAGAATTAGAAGAGAGAGCAGGAGTGGACTGAGAGCAAGAGCCTGATTTTTCAGGTGTGCGGTGCCACTACCACAAACTTCCCCTGAAGTCATGGGTTCTTAGAAGTTCTGACAATCAGGCTGTTAGTGACTTGTCTAAGGTCTGTCTTTGACTGGGCCAGGCACAGACTGTGTAGCCCAGAATTTGTTCTCTCACTGATTTTTCTTCCATATAATGCCATTGCCTTCTCTGGAGTTGTTCCTGGTGTGAACAGGCTTCATATCTCTTTTGATTTGTTATTGTGGTTCAGGGTGGAGCTATGCACAAGACTATCCTTCCTCCCTCTTGTAGGACCAGTGAGTGGTGAGGTGATGACACAACTAGCTTTAATTTGGGCCAGACCATCAACAGTGTTAAAGCCATGCCACCAGTGGACTGTGGTGGAGTTGGATTCCTCACTAAATAAGGAAGCTGGGCATCTGGTGCTTGAATAACACCCGAAGAACCTCTCTGTAGCAGAATGGAAGTCATAGTCTAACTTGGCTGCCATTGATCATGATGGATGGCAGACTGATTCCCAACCAACCCTTCTCTTGTCCATGTGGGGTTTGTACAGCTGAAGCAGCATCCCAACAACTGAGGAAGTATTACAACTCAAGTCATTTATAAAGCTTCTATGCTCCAAATACCTGCATCTCCAGTGTCCTTATCAGCATGTCCCTGTTTTCTTGCTGTTTTGCAACATGTTGCTCTATCACCTGCCCCGCCCGCACCCCACCTTTCTCTTCAGTCTAGGTCTTAACAGGCTGAGCAGTTAATGGCCCAGGAGCTGCAGGCAGGGCAGGACTGGGGAGGGATGAGTGATACAGCAGATCATTCTGATTCGCAGGTTTACTCCAGAAAGATTTGGTGCAAATTCTCCTCTCTCTGCTTTGGGATTTTACAGAGCTTTTGCCCAAAGGCAGAGCTTGGCTGGCAAATTTGTAAGGGAGTGTGATTTAAAGGTATAAGGCAGGCTTAGAAGCTGTGCTTTACAACTTCTGAAGGGAGGGGGCAACTAATCTGCGCGGATCCGGTATTAGCACGGATACAAACAGCACAATTAGCTGATTAGCAGACTGGGTGCAGGGCATAGTGGGTAATGGTATTTGGGGTTAGTCTGCTCACAAATCTATCAATATCTGTAATTCTACTAAGGGGAAATTATGAAATACTGTCCTTGTGTGAACTGCTACTCTCTATTTGTTTCAAATCTGTCTGGGTTAGTTAAGGGGTAAAAACTACCCTCACTTAAAAAGACGCTTGTAGGAAAGGCAACTGTATGTTTCAGGCTGAGAAAGGGAGAAAACAGGAGTGGGAAATTAGTATTATTTCTGCTGGAGCAAAGCTTGGGGTAGTTTGTTTCTTTCCCTGGCCCTTGCTTCTCCTGTTCTTTATCATGGAAATAGCTGATTAACAGGTGCTTAAAGACTAAGAGAAGTGATTCAGTGAGCTCACTGGAGAGTTCTCTCTGAACAGAAGAGCAATAGTGATGGGGTGACCAGCAAGTGGAGCTGGTGTATGGTGAGAGTGGCTAGTAGCAAGCTGGGTAACACGAGTGACTGGAGTGTTGAGTCAGGGGATAGTGAGAATGGCCAGCAATGAGCTGGGTGATACAAGTGACCAGATGGTGGTGCTGGTGGATGGTGGGTGAAGCTGAGAAACAGTTCTAGTGGATGGTGAGTGGTCACTAGATGGCGTCGGCAGACAGCTGGCATGAAAGACACTCCCTACTTAGCACTGATTCTCCAGATCGGTGCCAGTTTTGCCATTAAGTTTGTATGTTCTGTTACGCGGTGTGGGTTTTTGGGAACTTTGCTCTCTACTAAGTTTCCTAGGTTAGTGCTGATCTCTGTTATTTGGCCTTTTGCATTTTTGTTTTACTACTATTAAAAGTTCCGTTTACTACACTCAGACTCATGCTTGTGAGTGGGAAAGCCTTACTCCTTTGGGGTGCCCAGGGAACAGTGCAGGATTCCCAGAAATCTGGGTGGGGGCTTGAGTCAGGTGGTGGTGGTGTGTAATTGGGAAACCCCTAGATATAGAATCCAGCCCTTGTCCTGCTAGCCTGCCCTGGCAGAAGGGTTACAAAGGTGCTCGGTGGGAATTGTTCAGGCCCATCATAAGTTTTGGAGCTACAAGATGTATGATAATTAGTGGGTCAAAATCCTACTGCCTGTGTTTTCCTTCTATCCCAAACTGAGTACTGCTGAATTTTGGAGAAGAATCTGGATTTAGATCTGGATTTTGCAGCTGAAAGTGGCGAAACCCCCAAATGTGAGTTTGGATATGGATTTTGGAGCTAGGAGAATCTCTGTGTAATTGTAAGTTGTAAAGTGCTTTGAGATCTGCTGATTGAAAAGCATTTTTCAAAACACCCACCTTCAGTTTTGCCCTGGAGAGAGGAAGGAAGGAAGAACCACTCATCTCATACTTATCAAGTTGCTTAGCATCTGGTTCTGTGCCCATTTAAGTCAATGGCAGCACGCCTATTGACTTCCAGGGTGCCAAATCAGGCCCTTTTTTTGATGGCACTTAGGATGGGTGCAATATAACAGCCTCAGTGTGAATCTTAGTCACCCGTTGTTGAGTGGGAGCTGAAGTTTACAGAGATCCATTGACTTGGCAGGAAGGTGTTGGCTGTGAAATCAAGAGGCCTGGTTTCAGCTTGAGGGACTGACTGTGAGTTTTACACATTTCTTGCCAAGGTGCAGAATGAAGCATGTTGGACTGTGTGTGGAACAGCTAACTCCTAGTAACTGCACATCTCCTGTCAGCTGAGCTGTCAAGGAGGCAGGGTTCTATGGGAGCCTGGCCAGTGATGCTCATTTATTTCATCTTAAATCATTTGTCACTTATTCAAAATTTTTAAAAAAATCCAATGTCCTCATTTATCTGTACCAGCAAAAATTAACACCCCCCCCTTCCCCATTGTCCACCTCTCTCGCCTGCCCTCAAAGCCCTCCCAGTCGTTGGGAAATTCCCAAACTTTGTTTATAAGCACAGTTGAGATTGCTAAGTAACAATATCGCCTACAGTGTCATGCACCAGAGAGGCCACATGATGCATGGCTACAGCACCACATCAGTGCTCAAGAAACCTGGATCTATACCCAACTCAGTCACTGTGCTGCGTGATCTTCTTGGGAAAATCATTTGCTCACCCTGTTCCTCTATTTCCCCTCCCGCCATTCTTTCATCAAGTCTGTTTGGATTGTAAGCTCTTTGGATCAGGTTTCCTTTCACTACTTGCTTGTACAGCAGCTAGACGAGACTCTAGTATTGATTGGGCCTTTCAGTTACTATTGGAATGCAACTCAGCCAAGCACTTGAAAGGACATGAACAGTTAGGAGAATTGTAAATCTGTTTCTGTGTTTGGGTGGTTGATGATGGCGAAGTCATCTCAGCTGATTATTTCCTGGTGTTATGCATCATCTTCCCCACAAAATTATTGTTGCAATCCTCTGAGAGCAGAGTCTGGCGCTGCCATTTGTTTTATCAGCCTGAGGATGTTGCTAGTGAGTGACAGAAGGTGTTCCCTTCTTCTGAACCCTGTCAGTTCCTCCACGCTACTGCACCAAACCTCACCAATCTGTGGCCTGTTCTTACAGGCCTGGACAACACGGGAGCTTCTTGCTGCATCCAGGTGAGCTGTGCTTTCCAATGTGTCTGATCAGATGTTGGTTGCTTCAGAGACGCAGCATGGAGAGCTGAGTGGAAAATGGAAATCAAGCACAATATAGCATCACAGGGAAAGGCTTATTAACTCAGGAAAAAATACAGGGTGAAGTCACTAGAGTAATTCTGCCAGCACTTGTGTTAGCCAGGCAAGAGAAATTTGTAATGAGATGCACAGGCAGAGGAATGGCTGATGGGAACTAAAACTCAGTGGCAGGTGGTTGGTTTTGTTCTAGCATGCACCTGAGTGTCTTGGTGTTTAGTTGTGCACTAGGGGCCTGAAAGACTGTGCTAGGAAAACAAACAAGGAGTCTGGTGGTACTTAAAGGCTAACAAATTTATTTATCACATGAGCTTTCATGGGACAAAATCTCAATTCATCAGATGCTTTCTCCCACAAAACCTCATGTGATAAATAAATTTGTTAGTCTTTAAAAGTGCCACATGGCTCCTTGTTTGTTTTACTGAACTGGACTAACATGGCTACCCCTTTGGAACTTGTACTAGGAAAGTGACTTTCCAGAGCCTTAAAATGCATAGTTTTCGGTGAAGAGGGAAAATAATGAACAGGATTAAGCCCAGTGAGATGAATTTTTCTGAAACACAGAAAAGGTTTGGTCTTTGCCCGCATTCAAAGTCTTTATTTTATTCCATCTATTTTGCCCTTGCCTATAGTGGCATCCTGGGGTTGGCCCTGCAAATAGTGTAGTGGCTAGCACCAGCCCTATGATTTGATTGATTGATTGATTGAATGGGTCCTTGCCCAAAGCTTCACTGGCGTATATACAGGAGAGGGAGCTCTGTGGTCAGACCAGGAAGAACTCCTGAGTATTTAGCCACTGCTCCCTTATGTAGGTTACTTTGCCTCTGGGTTTGGAGCTCCAGCTGTGACTCTGAAATAATGGCCTGAGAACAACGGGTGGCCGCAGAGGATTTCAGAGCTGCTGCTGTGCTATGCACAAGGGCCAGTCGGAATTCTGTCAGCCTATCGGGGTGGAACTTGGTTCCTCTTGCCCCAAGCACAGACTACTTGGGCTGCTGAAAAATCTGTTAGCTTTCAGTAGAATGTGACCTATGACATGGTTGATCAGTCCTTATTCTTTCTGGTGGAGGGCAGTTGTTTGCATAAGCACTTTGCCAGTTCGTCATCATATTATTTCTGTTTTAAAGAAGAGGAAACTGAGGCACAGGGTGTTGATTACTCAGTGAGTCAGAGGCAGAGCAGATGGTAGAACCCAGAAGGTGAGGCTCTTTTTGAGAGTCTGGGTGAGTATCAGGAGGGAAGAGGATGGAGACTGTATAAGGGGTTCCCCCCTCCATTCAGATTTCTCAAGAAGCCACTGAGTAGAGAGAAATTTGCCATCACTCTACTTTCTTACCCTTAGGGTTTCCCTAGGGAAGAAGTGACTATACAGAGCAGAAGGAGCTCTCTGTGCATAGCCAGATTGATGGATTTTCATAAGAAAAGAACATTCTTCTTCCCCTAGCATATAACCAAGTTCACTCCTGACAAAGTGGCTGCTGCGTTTGCTAGTTGTAATTAAGAACAAAATACTCTCTGAGTAAAAAGAAAGTGAAATCCCCAGTGTACCTAATTCTCTTAATTTCTGACAGGTTTATATAATGTTGGCTCCTTAATCCCCAGGCAGTGTTACAACTGTTTCATGGACTCCTACGGCTCTGCTCCTTGGCACATCTGCAAAGCACAGGCACACCAGCATGTGTTTTATATATGTGAACGTGCACACAAATGTGGATACTGGGTGCCATTGCCTGGAAAGCAGGCAGGTGAAAGCAACTGCACAGTGTTGTGCCAAAACCCATCATTATGCCATAGTCAGGACTAGAGCTGGGTGTGTAACTGATTTTTTGGTTTACTATGGTTCCAGGGGCTTGGGTTTGCTTCAGAATAATTTTGGCCTGAAAGGACCAGCTTTTTGACCCAAATGGAAATGTTTTGGTTTGGTTGTCAGCTTTTTTAAAAACAATTTCATTTTAAAAAAAATAAGATTGAAAGACATTTCAAAAGGAAAGCATTTTCTGGTAGAAAAATTGCAGCCTTTAGTTTAGAAAATGTCAAAAGGAAACATTTCTGATTTCTTCAGAATTTATTTTTAGGTTTTTTTTCCTCCCCAACCAAAAGAATTGGCAGACAAAAGCATCCCCGAGCCCTATAAAAATCACTGTGCAAAAGCTGGCCTGCTCTGGCAGGGACATGACCTGCCTAGTGATCTGCAAATGCACTGAACCCATCCATAAATCCCTTGCACTCCACTATAGGAAGCTTCCCTCACCCCAGTGTCATTCCTTCTAAGCAGATTCGACACCTGTGCAAATGCCTTTGCTCTTGTGAGTGTTCCTCTGGAGGCCAGTGAAGCCGTCAAAGTATTTCTCAGGCCACAGGCAGCTACAGGGCAAAACTATCACATCCTGAAAAAGAAGGGATCTACGTGTGGGGATGTTGCCCCTGGTCTCTCTTTCTTTTCTGGGATGTCAGGAAACAGAGCAGAAGACAAGTGATAGCTTTGGATTAAAGGGAAACAAATGCCTGTTGGGTTGGGGGCCATACGAGTAGTTCCCTGGCACTGGGAAAGAGATGCTGTGCTGGGGCCTCACTAACTGCAGAAGAACATTTCATCTCTCTTTTGTTTAAAGGACAGTTAGTGCAGCAAAAGATTATGGTCTTGTAAGCCCTAGAGACTGAAGTCTTCCAGTGGTCTATGGGACAGACACCTGCCTGTGCATTACTCTGCCAAGGTCCTTGTGCCAGTCCTGGAGGGACAGAGAGCTCAGTTTTGGTTGCTTTTGACCTGCTTGGGGCAATTTCCAGGGATAGTGCTCTGCGCAGGGGGGTTAGAGCCCAAAACTCATTTGGGCAGGAATGACTTTCACTCACCAGCCCAGATGCGAAGCTGGGACCTAAACATTTCCAGCTTATTCTCAGGCCCAGGTGCCAGTGGGTTCCTGAAAGCAATGCCCCATCTGAGACAGTGAGTGGAATCTTTGCCAGGGTGTCTCAGAGGCTTTGCTCATTGCACCGACAAGGGAAGTTCCTATAATGCAAGGGTGACTATTTTCACACAGTGACGCAAGACTTGTGGAGCTGCAAGTGCATGTGATGAGGCTGAGGAGTAGAAGAACTCGGGATTTCTGTGGAGCGGTTCCCCTCTAAGCAGGCAGCTTGAATCCAGATACTTTTCTGGATCTGGGCCATAGCCCTCTGTGCTTCAGTTCTCCATCAGTACAATGTGGATAATAGCATTGCCCTAGCTCACAGGGGTGCTGTAAGATTAAATACATTACAGGCTGGGAGGGGCTCAGATACTGTGATGATGGGGGCCATAGAATGACCTGTCCCAATTTCTTTGCATACCTGAGTGATCCCGCTGGAAAGTTTGTACAGGGAAAGATTGCTCTCAATTGCTGGTTCTGTCAGTCCCTGCAAAAAAGAGCCAAGAATTTCTCTCCCTCACTTGGAAGATTCTGATTCTGCTCTTGTCTTTGGGGGAGATTTACTTCCTTCATTGTGGGCTTATTGCCTGAAACGCTGCAGTGCAGGATAAAACCATGAGAAAAAAAAATCTAAAGAATAAAAGGATTAAAATCTAAAGGGCTCATGCGCCCTGTGCTCTGGAGAGGTTATTCAGACTGTAGCATCTCAGAAGGCTGCCGTTCTATCTCTATATTAGCACTGACAAGGGATAGTGTCTCTATTACTCAGGCTGAGCAGCTGTAATCTTGGCAGGGAGGGGAATGTGCCTGAATCCCTCATCTTGTGAAATTCCTCCTCATAGGAAGGTCAGAGAGAAACATCAGGCTAGTGGGGCAAGATGTTAGGATGTCTGGGCTGCAGTGGACTGGCCATTTCACATGAGAGGAGCCCAAAGCAGGTGAGTCCTCCAGGACTGCATAGAAATGGGGCCCTGCTGCAGGGCTAGCCAGAGCAGTGCGTTTTGCTTGGGATGGTCTTGTGGGTAAGGTACTAGTCTGGGATTTTAGGTTTCCATTTCTGACCCTGCTGCAGACTTTCTGTGTGACCTGATGCAAGTCACTTCATGTCTGTGTGCCTCAGTTCCCCAGCCATCAAATGGAGATTGTCTGTTTGATCTATTCATGTTGTAAGCTCTTTGGGGCAGGGACTGTCTTTATGTGTTTACACAGTGCCTAGCATAATGGGACCTGAATTTCAGTTGGGGCCTCTTGATGCTACAGTATCACAAACAGAGTACTCAGATAATAATAATATCTTTCAAAGATGCATGACCACATCACCTCATGCTGAAGCATGGTCAATGCAACAGGAGTCCTGGGTTCAAGTCTTGCTTGTACCACAAGCGTCCCATGTGACCTTGGTGAGCCCAAAAGGCCATGCCTATAGCAGGCGGGCTTTGGTGCTGGAGTGAGACCAGTATCTCCTGCTGGCCAAGTGCTCCTGGCAGTGATGTAGCTTATGCTGGTAAAACTGTGCATTTGGTGGTATAGCTTATTCTCTGGTCAAATGCGCAGCTTTGCTGGTTAAGCTGCATCTAAGCTAGTGGCTTCTGCTGGTATGGCTGTGTTGGTCAGTCAGAGGTCAACACCTCTCCATACCCCTGATTGACATGGCAATGCTGACAGAAGTCTGTAATGTAGGCATAGACTTAGCCTCTCTGTGCCTCAGCTTTCCATCTGCAAAATGGGATTAAAAGCACTGCCCTGTTTCATTGGGGGTGTTGAGGACAAATACACTGAAAGTTGTGAGGTGCTCTGGCACTGTGGACATGGGGTCAGATTAGTACCTTAGATAACAAAAATGTATCTGATGGAGTTGGCATCCTTTTATTTTCCTTCTTGCAGAGTAGCTATGAGCAGATTTTGAGTTCCTTCAATTCATTATTTAACTAATACTTTTGCAGTTGTTTAAAACACTGTGGCTTGATCATGAATGGTTTTGGTTACTGAATATACATTGCAGCATTTTTGCTGTTACTCTGCATAGCGAGTAACATTTGTACTAAACTTCAGCTGCTCCTGAAGGTAAGCAGAAGAGAGAATGAAGGACATAGGACAGTGGTTCTCAGACAGTGCTCTATGGCCCATTGGTCATCTGCACAGACTTACTTGATGGCATGCAAGGAACCAAGCACTGTCTGGTGTGTGTCCATGGGGGAGTCATCTCTTATGGAATGGTCCGTAGAGTTAGGTGGTTGTTATGATCTCTACTGGAGGAGATTCAGATTTGAATGGGGCTCAGGGCTGGTTCTACCACAGAGGCAGCCGAGGTGGTCATGTAGGGCACCAAATGCTAGGGGGCACTGCCCTGCTGTGCACAGGCACAAAGCCTAAGATAGAGCAAGGTGAGAAGCTTTTTTGGCTGGTTTTGCTCCCTGCTCCAGAAAAAGTAAGTGCTGGGTGCAGGGAGGGAGGAAGGAAAAGAAGGGGGGCAGGGGCCCCTCTGCTGGCTCACGGCTTGGCTGGCTCAGGGCAGTCCAGCCCACCGCTCATCCAGAGCAGCCCACAGATGGCCACTCAGCCTGGTGCACCACTCAGCCCCCCCGCATGGCCTGCTGCTCCGCCTGGCCCATTGCCCAGCCTGGCATGGCCCATCACTCAGCCTGGCCAAGCAACCAGGCCCGTCGCTCCATCCTGCCCACCAACCAGCTCATCACTCAGCCTGACCTGACACTCAGCCTGACCCGCCACATGGTCTGCTGCCCAGCTCAGCCCACCATCCGGTCTGACCTGCCTTGCCTTTCCACCCACCACCTGGCCTGTTGTGTGGCCTAGCCTGGCCATCAAAGGGGCCTCCTGGCCTGGGCTGACCCATTACCCAGCCTGGGCGGCCTGTGACCCACTGCTCAGTCCGCATTGCTTGGCCAGGGTTGGGAAGAGCTAGGAGTGAGAGGGAGGGCCCACCACCCACTGGGTCTACCACCTGACCCACGCAGCTTGGGCCACCACCAGGTGGGGGGATGCCAAAATCGCAGGTGCCTAGGGTGCCAAAAATGATGGGGCCCAAAAAGTCATGGAGACTTTCCTACATCAGCGTTTGGCACTGTTAGACATTTTGGAATCAGATACTGGAAAGACTCATATTCTTTATTGGGGTAATAATGTTAGCCTTAAATTTACATTCAGTGAAATCCTCCTTTGCTCTGTTCTGCTAAGGCTGGCTCATTTCTGGATATGCATTATCTGGTTCCTTCCATTAGATTTCCTCCATCTTACTCTGCTCCCATCTTAATGCATTGTCTGCCTGGTTTCCAAGTCATAATGGGAGAATGGAAATGATGTATTTGATATGGTAGCAAAATTTGGCATTAATCTTAGGGAGGTTGTTTTTAAAATGATTCAGCAAAAAGAATCTCTCTGTGCTTCAAAAGTCCATAATGACTAAGAGGCCAATCGGATGTAATGATGGGAAGAAGAGAAGGGTTTATCAATAATATTCCAGGAATTCAGAGTAGTTCAGTAACTCATAAACCTTTATTAACTTTACAGATATGAGGGATGGAGTCCTAAGAGGGTTTGGTCCCGGAAAGTTCCTATAAATTACTTCCTCTTGAAATTGGGGAAAAGTATAAATGAAGTGTGGGTTCTTTCTCTGCAGTGCAGGAAGTTATTGAACATTTTGTCCCTGTAGTGTCCAGAACCCTCAACAGAAGACATGGGAAGGAAGAATATATTAAATGAAAGAACTTATTCTAAAATCATGACCCAAGCACTGGAGTGGGGGGTAAGAAAGTAAACAAAATTGCACTCTAGATCATATGGAGCCTGACTGATTTTTAGCTCACAATAAAAATCCTTATTTGCACCCCTCACTTCCTGCAGATGGCCCAATAAAATGCCACAGGGAAATTAAATATGCCAGCCTCTTGGTGGGAGGTGGAGTGGGAATGGGGCTCACGGGAAGAGCAACAGCTGGAGTGTGAGCTAGTGCACATTTCTCTCTCTGTAACTGCATTTCCTTTTTCCTGTCTTTCTGATGGCATGGGGCCTGATCCAGATCCCACTGAAATGAATGGAAAGGCTCTCACTGGTGACAACTGCCTTTGGATCAGGCCCCGAGTGAGAAGAGAGGCTATAGACCTCGCTAAGGATCTGCTGAGAGGAAAGGGGAGCAGTATGCTGAGAGTTTGGATGAGCAAAGCCACTGGGGAAAGGAGAGAATTTGGGGATTTCCAAGCTTACAGGTTAGTTCTTGTCTTTTTTACCATGTAGCTGCATCTCTTCCCTTTCCAGGACTCTCATCCCTCCTTGATCCCTGAGCTTTGCCCATGTTTCCAAGAGCACACCAGCCTCTGAGCCAGCTCATTTGCAGCGTGCCTCAGCAAAAGGTAAACAGAGTGCAGTGCAATGAGAAAATGAATGCATTCCACAAAGGTGGTAGCAGTGAAATGTGCTGGTGCTTCATGGCAATGTTTCCTGTAAGCTGCGCTGGCGTGCTGCAGCGCAGCCTGCCGCAGCCGCCAGCGCAGGGAAGGCAGCAGGCAACGCACTGCCGGCAGCCAGACTCCTTCAAGGGAGCTCCTGTGGAGCAGGGAGTTTTGAAAACTCCCACCCAGAAAAGCTCTAACAGAGCATGCCCAGAAAATCTTGGCATGCTCCGTAGAGCTTCTCTGGCCCAGGAGTTAGGGCTGGGCCTGCCTCGAGTCCAGCCCGGAGGTAAGTTTGTGGGGGGGGCCAGTGGGAGCAGAGGGGGGGCTAGCAGAAGCGGAGGAGGGCTAGCAGGAGCAGGGGGGACGATGCCGGGACCGGGGGGGGCTAGCGGGAGTGGGGGGGTGATGCCGGGGCCGGGGGGGGGGAGGGCGGGACCCGGGGGGGCTAGCAGGAGCGGTGGGGGTGATGCCAGGGCCAGGGGGTGATGCTGGGGCCGGGGGGCCTAGCGGGAGTGGGGGGGGGCAATGCCGGGACCGGGGGGGCGAGTGGGAGCGGGGGGCGATGCCGGGACCCAGGGGGGGGCTAGCAGGCGTGGGAGGGTGATGCTGGGGCTGGCGGCCTAGCGGGGGGAGGGGCTGTCGGGAGCGGGGGGAGGGGCTGCGCAGCGGGCCCCGGGGTGGGGGGAGCGCAGCAAGCAACAGGAGTTGCTCAGCTGCTCTCTCCCCTTAGAGGGAACATTGCTTCATGGGCCTCATTTTTAGAGGTGCTGAGCACCTTTGCTCTCATTAACTTGGAGTCGAGTTGGGAGAGCCCAGCATAATGGGTGAGACATGACATGAACCCAGTGAGAGGAGAATCTCCCTTCACTGACTTCCTATACCCAGCACCTCACTCCAGATTTGTCTCTGATTTGTCCCATAAGCAGTATCCCACATTCCCTCTTCTGACATCCATCCCTAGTGCCTCAACAAGGGCATCCCTGGTTCTTTCACCCAGTGTCTATTTCCAGGTGTGTTTCTGAGAGAGACAGTGAGCTCTAGCGCTTAGAGTGGGTAGCTGGGAACCCAGACGTTCAGGTTCTAGTCCTAGTACATCCACTGGCTCCTAAGCACCCTGGGAGGAAGGGCAACCCCCTCAGCACCCGGCCAGGGAACCCTCAGCACCAGAAGGAGCCGGGCTGGGGAATCCCAGGGCGGCTCTCACCCCGGCCCCTGCAGCGGCGGGCTGAGCTGGGTGCCCCTGACCCACAGTGGACTTTGGGGGCAGCCCGCGCTGGGGTGCAGCGCCTGGCTGCGTGGCTTTGCCAGTGCCTGCAGTTCCCCCTCTGCAGACACCTGCAGGGTGAGGCACCTGGCTGTGCTTCACCCCGTGGGTGTCTGCAGTCCCCTCCCCAAGTGAAATAAAATGTCCACACTGCGGACATGCTATTTCACTCCCTTATTTCCAAAACTCCTTTTTTGTCTTTGGAAATAAGGTGTTTTGAAATAAGCATTTATTTCGAAACAAGCCCTCTGTGTGTGAACATAGCCCATATGTCCTTTACAGAGTATTGTGAGCTCTGCAAGACAAAAGGGGTCATAGATTGGCAAACTATTTTTATCCCATCCTCTCCTCTGTGAAACTCCTGGGGCAGTCTGGGTTGGAAAAGAGTGGAGCTTTTTTCACTGAATTAATTTACAGTTGACTGAATAGACCAGTGTTTCTCAGCCTTTTGATATCAGGGACTGCCTTGCTGCCTTCCTCACCAGTGCCAGGGAGATCTCAGAGATTTGCACCAGTCAACAGACTGGTTGTTGAGAAACACAGATATAGACCATCATGGAGCATTAGGCAGTTGCCAGCTGAGGCTTCCTGAGTCTTTAAATAAATAAGAAGTCTATCACTTTTTCCATTGCTGTTTAGATGTAGAGTAGATAGCTCACTGACTCTGGAGGTGAATTGAAAGGTATCTGAAGCAGTGTGGGAAAGTTTCTTTCAAATCCTGGTCTCACTAGAATTTACCCTTTGACCCAAGGTGCTCTGTGTCAAACTTCAGTGCCATACGAAACTATGGAAGCCATCAGGTACTGGAGATAAGAATAAAGCATCTTTTTTTCCTGGTGGATGGAAGATGGTGTGTCGACAGCATGGGAAACCAAAGCACTCTGCCTGCCAATGTGTTTCATCCTAATGTGCAAGGACCTTTCTCTAGAGCAGGAGTTCATTCCACCACAGCCCTGCCAATGAAAGGTTAGTTGGTGAGTGCCAGCTGTACTAGGGACAGGTCTGAGAACCCTGTAGTGTCTCACTGAAGAAAAGAGCAAGGACCTGTCTGTGAGCAGCAGGAGATTTCTTTATTTTGCAGCTGGACACAGACTGACCCTGTGGTTTTCTTTGGCTTCCTAGCTGCCCCGCTGACTTGAATGGCATGGACTGCTGACAGCACAGCAATCCTCAGCTCTTTTAACACAGCTACCAGATGCTAACACATTTTAGTTACTAACAGCCTGAGAGTAACTACAAACAGTGACCTTGTGCAGGCGGCTCTTTATCCCATTACCATCTCCCAGACCCTCCCTGTCTGTCTCGGTATCTTGCATGCAGCTCTGTGACCAGACCCAGTAATAAGAGGTCAGTCATATACCACTAGGAGGAACTGAACTCACAACACTAGTATATTTTTCTGGGAGGACAGGACTGCTGTGTTCTCTCTGGACCAGGCTGCACACCTCAGGGGGTAGATGGGGTGGCTGGTAACATGCAAGGGCAGGAATTTAATACAGAGAGAATGGGACCATGGGAGGCAAGCGTTAAAAGGAGGGGGCCCTGGTGAAATGGAGAATTCAGGATATTTAACAGGGAGTAGGGGAGGCCTGAGCAATGCTTAAAAAGGTCAGAAAAAAGTGTGTGTGGTGGGGGTCTATCATAAACTGCAGCAGCTGTGGTAAAACTGCTTCAATTGGGCCCTGCCTTGATCTTGCTTGATTTTAAAAAATTGTTTTCCTGGGTCTGGGACCTCCTGGTAGTGCCTCGTCTTCCCCACACACTTTAAGCACTGGGTTTTTATGAGTGAAGACAGCCACGCAACCACAGTTAGACTCCCAGTCAATAAGATATTTTGACATCCATACATCTGGCATCTATGAAGTATAATTGCTTCCCACTGCACATTAAAATGGAAGGTATCCACAAAATGTATTTATCATCTCCTGAGACTTCCTTGCTGAAGGTGGAGTTGGTAAATGAAATAGCTGCTATTCAAAAAGCATGTGTTAAAGATGTGGCTAGTGAGCATGGTTACTATCCTATTGAGGTCAGCCTCTAAACAAAGCTACCTGGTGTGGGCACACTGCCATACACAGCACAAGACAGTGAGTATTCAGCCACTGGCTAGAAATTGTTTCAGCCACTCTCATGGTCCTGGTGAGTAGCCTCATTAAAGTTAATGAGAGACAGGTACTTCTCCATGTGAGCAGCCTCATTGGATCTGTTTCTTTCTGGTCACTTTCCATGAATGTTTATTTAATCAATTTTACAGGAGAAAGAGACATTTTAATTTCCCATTCTGTGAGCATTCACATCAGAATCAATCAAGGAACCAAAACAATATCATGTGACAGCTGTAACTAAGCAACCCAGTTCAACTAGTAAGCAGTACAGAAAATAAAATTAATGACAAATTTTGCTGAGTGATTTCAAAAAAATACATTACTTAGGAAGAATCTTGTTCTACCTGCAGATATTTTGTTAAGGGGAGACAAAACTTGCTGAGTAAATTATTTCCTGTGAAATAGATGGATTGTAAACTCTTTGGGACAGGGGACACCTTTTCCTTCTGTTTGTATATCACCTAGCACAATGGGACCTCAATCTCAGTTGAAACCGCTAGGTGCTACTACAATACAAATAAATAATGGGTCACATTTACTATAAGGGTACACTTATAAAAAGTTCAGAAAGGGTTAACAAATGAACATGAGGTATGCTAACAATGGCTTATAGATCTGAATGGTATGGGCTATGGAAGACCATACACGTCAGTAGAAGGTATTGTGATAGTTCTAAGCCAGCTATTGACCTGTTTATTAACAATTTATTAAAATATCTTAATCCTTTATTAACCATTTTATGAACTGTTGATTAATGTGTTTTAATAGAAAGTGCAACCCTGAGAATGATAATGTTAACTGAGTTCTAATACAAATGAGCTTTTGTGGGAGAAAATCCCACTTTGTTATACAAACAGGACAGTCTCTGTACAAAAGTATAAATGGGCACAAAACTAACATTGGAGATCACAACATTCAAAAACCAGTAGCTAAGCACTTCAATCTTCCTGATCACTCACTCTGTTGAGGATTTGCTAATTGTTGTGCTCAAGCAATTGAATAACACATCAAGGCTTCAAAAACAAATGGCAGAATTGGAATTCATTTGCAAGTTTGACTGTCTCTCTTCAGGACTAAATAAGGACTTTGGACTTTTTTTCCTCATTACAACAGGTGATTTAACCTCATCTTCCTCTATATGCTGGTCCCCAGTGTTCGAATCTTAACAACTGATTTGATTTACTGTTACAGTGTGACCTGATCCTATGACTTACACTTCCCTGGATTTATTTTGCTCCCACGCTGTAAGTTGCCCCATCTTCTATGTGTAGAATGAAGTGGAATTTTTCTCCCATGAAATCTCATGCGATAAATAAATTTGTTAGTTAAGTGCCACAGGACTCCTTGCTTGTTTTGCTGAACTAGACTAACATGGCTACCCCTTTGGAACTAATACAAAAGTACACTTTAAAATGGTGGTACTTTTTTTTAGTAGAGATAAAGGCTGGAAGGGACCCTTAGGTCATCTAAGCTGAGCTCCTGTATATCAGAGGTCATTACATATCACCAGAGCCATAACATGGCGATCCACCATCCAGGGTGCATTCCGATCGGCACGTGCCCCTTGCTATTAGTGGCGCTTGGAGCCGGCACTGCAAAACACGCCTTTTAAATGAACGGCTCTATTGAGCCACTCCGGCATGCCCGGGGCAAAGCCCCATTGGCCCTGCTGTAGTTACTGCCCTGCATATCACCCTGTAGTAAACCCCGAGATATTAGACTAAAGCACTTCAGACCTCAAGAGATTACTAAACTGTGAGTCACAGACCAAGAACAGGAGCGACCAAAGTCTGAGGCTCCTGCAAGGACAGAGAATTGATTAGTTGAGACATGCCCACATGATCTCGGCAGGCAGATCACATCTCATGCTGCTTAAGAAGGAAAAACCTCCAAGGTCATCAGCAGTCTGTCCTGGGGGACAGGGGAGAGAGAATTCTTTCCCAACTATTAATGAGGGGAGCACTATGATCTTCAGCATATGAGCAAGACATGCCACCAGACAGGCATCAAGAAAGATGACTGAGGGCACAGGTCACTGGTCCACCCCATTGGGTGTCTCCTCTCGTGGCTAGTCTTTGGTGGCTCAGAAGGAGGTGAAAAAAAGCTCCAGAATATACCTAGATCAGGGTTCTTTTATTTGATTATGCTCCCCTTCTTTGTGGCTGTAATAGTTTATGCCTCTCTTCCTGCAACACAAGTATGTGTACCAATTTAAAAAACAATCAACATGCAACTCTCACTAAATATTAAAAACATTAATACATTGATTCAAACAAAGCCATTTAAGCATATAGTTGTGTAAATTTTAAGTGTGGTATTGTTTACTTATTTGCATTCCATGGTGGTTATTAGTGTGATGGGTGCACCTGTTTTTGGAGCAAAGCAATTCCATCCGAAGTTGGATGCTTGAGATAGCTATCTGGAGATCCCCTGCTACATTCTGTTGAACATGTGCACTTCATTGTAGCAAACAGATTAATGTACAGATGGCAGTGACCTTGTATAATACTATGCAAACTTAACAAAAAATCTATCAAAATGCATAGCGCCATCTGAAGACCTTATAGTCCGGGAGGAATCAGCTTTGCTAGTTATTCATTGCTGTGGGTAAAATGTGCACAGAATTTTCTTTTTCCTAAAGCTTCTCATACCCAGCCACCAAGAATATATTCCACACATCCCAATTTGAGCACCTCTAATCTACTCAGCTGAGCACCAGGGAAAAAAAATTCCTTCCTGTCCCTGCATATGATTGCCTGAAGCATGAGATTTGATTAGAGTTAGCACCTTAATGAAGAGCTGCAAGTGCTATGAGCATGTTGAGGGCAACATGTGTCAGGCTTTTGATGAGCTCAGCACTACAGCAGTTCAACCAAAACGTAAAGTACTGACTGGCTCTGCATTCAAGTGGTCTCTGATGCCCAACATCAGGCTAGAAGTACCAAGCCACTTAAATAAAATTGACCCCACGATCTACAGGCAAAAAATAAGCTGTACAAGGCAGAGTCGCCTCTGGTGTAATTTCATGGATGCACATGCAACAGCAGTGGCATATAGGGACTGCAGCATCATTCGTTAATTTCTTGATAGCACAATATGATGACTAATATGATGATAGCTGTGTTCCCATATCACTGACATGGAGCATTACTGATTATGATGATTAATGGGTTTAATTTACTTAGAAAGAATAATGTGCAATAATTCTGTTGTCAAAGCTGAAAATCTGGCATTCTAGTTCAGTATCCTGTCAACTCAGTTGTTGCCAGCCCTTTTGCATTGAAGAAAAGTCACACTGGGACATCATTTCCTAAATGAGTTAGAATACGGGCAGCCACAGGAATTTTTCCATCCATTAGCAAAGCTGCTTCACTGCTGGGGGACAGTTACATCTCTAGGGAGCCATTGGGCTTCGTTTCCTCTGTTAAAACAGTTGTGTTTTTTCCCCTCTTGATATTTTATTTAATGGTATTTTCATAAAAGTGTCATTTAAAAACAATGCAAAATATTTGTCCTGTGCTGATGAGAGAGGCAGAGAGATCTGCTCTTCTTCCTTTTGCAACAGAGAAGAGGCAGCACTCGGTTACTGATATGGCTGGGCACAAATCGACCTGTAGGTTCCCTGGTTTCCAGACTGAGCTGCCCAATTTCACTTCCTGGGGCCTCCAACTGACTCGGCCTGTCATAAGCAGTCATGGGAGGGCCTGCTGACTGAACAGTCGTTCACAGCTACTTGGCTATGTCTACAATTTCTTAGTTTGGACTAAGCAAAGTTTAGTTCAAAGTACCAGTGGTTAGTCCAGACTTACTTGCTTAGTGCACGCAATACTCCAAGTAATGGTTAAAAAGTTCGAAATAAGCCATTAGTTTCAACTAGCTGCACATTCTAGTTCAAACTAAAAAGCCGTGGATAGTTTGAACTAGCCTGAGGTTAGTTTGGACTAAGCACAGAATTTTTTTGTTCCAACTAGCAAGTCCGAACTAAAATTTGTGATGTAGACATAGCCTGCCTACATGTTGTGTGAGAATTCATTATTTTAGTTTGTGGTGAGCTTGGTGCTCCTGTTGCACCAGGTGCTGGTGTGATAAATCTGGTGTGCTGATCTGCTTGTGCTCCGGCCCTTCAGGCCAGCCTGGCTTTCTCAGACACCTCACCTGCCTCTTCCTCCTAAACTGTACCTTTTTTTGCCTCTGATATTTATGTGTCTCAGCTCAGACTGATAACAGCTGAGATGCATTTTGTAAGGCATGGTAGAAAAGGTCATATGTGATGTACTGTTGATTGTGTTGCAGGGTCCTTTGTAAATTTAGTCCTTGATCTAATGATATTTTTCTAGAGAAGTCACCAAGCCAGTGACTTACACTACATCTCAGCATTGCAGGCCTGGTCTGCACTTAAAAGTTAGGTCAACATAGCTGTGGTGCTCAGGAATTTGAATTCACTCCCCACCCCGAGAGCCGTAAACTAGGCCACCCTAACCCAAGGTATAGATGTGGATAGATTGAAGGAAGAATTCTTCCCATCTTTACTGCCTGTCAGAGAGGAAGATTAATTGCAGCAATGGGAGAACTTTGCTGTAGCAAACTCTACACTATTTTGCTATGGTGACACATTGTACCCTTGGTGTAGACTTGACCCCACATGCCTTTCCCCTTGAGGTGATATACTCCATAGATCTTCCCAGCTGATGTTCTGAGGTTTAACAATTCTGGGCTTACTACAGATAAAAATGAGGTCATCAAAACCTAAGAAACTAGCATGATCCAAATTTGCCATCCAATCTACACAATCTTATTCTGTGTATTCCTTTCTCTAGCTCCTTCTTCTGTCACCAGCATCCTGTCTTGTGAACTTATTACTCTTTGAGGCTGCAAATGTGTCTAGTGCTTGCTAAATAAAACCACATGGAGCCCACAGGTACCTGTAGTGCTGCAAAACCATTAAGGATTTAATTATTCTGAGCTTAAGTAAGCATCATTCCTTTTTCACAGAAAGGGAAACAGAGGCACAGAGACTTGTCTAACATCACCAGAAGATCCAGGAGTAGAACTCAGCACTACTAGGCTTGCACCTCAAGCACAGAGCCACACTACTTCCTTAAACTCATAGTGTCAGATAGTGCAGTTATACTGTCCTCTTTCACCAGGTACATTGATAACCAGTCAGCACTATACTTCCTCGACATTGCTGGATCTGAGAGTTGCAGTGGCTGACTCCTGCAACTTCTTATGGAAAGAGCCACTACCTAGCTACCCTAGATGCATGGACTCTGAGGCTGTATTCACACAGCACTTTTGTTTCGAAACAACCTCGTTGTTTTGAAACAACAAAAAAAAAACATGTTCACACAACACACAGTTGTTTTGAAACAAGGGGAAGCCCTTGTTTCGAAACAACTGTGTTGTTTCGAAACAACTTAAACCTGGTTTCTGGGCGAAACAAGGTTGTTTCGAAACCCTTGTTTCAAAACAAGGCATGTGAGCATGTTGTTTGGAACAAAGTGTTCCGAAACAACATTGGATCCTCAGCACCCTGGCCAGGGAACCCTTAGGACC
>ML681963.1:6032648-6057643 GCA_007922195.1 Podocnemis expansa | reverse complement strand
AGCTTTTTTCCTTAATTTGAATTAACAAACTGTTAATTTGAATTGTTATTTCGAAATAAGGTGTTATTTCAAAACAAGTTGTTTCGACACAACTTGTTTCGAAATAACCATCTGTGTGTGAATACAGCCTGAGAGTTTTAGAATATATAGCCTAGAGTTGTTAGGAAGAGTGATTTTCTGGCTGTAACCAACTCCCATTGAAGCTAATGGAAAGTTGTATTAGACTCCTTCTGTGCTGCCAGATACTGGTTGGGTGAGCTGCTAAATGCATTTCAGGTGGGTTTCTTACTCTTTGCTTCCTGCCTTAACAGGTTTAGAAGCATTGCAGTGTGTGTGGTGGCTCTGTGACACCAGGGGGATCTAATCTAATCAATGCACCCAAGGATGTGGGTCTTCTGGAAACAAAGGCTACTGTTCCTGCTCTGACTGATTAATAACTGTACTCCAGGCAGTCCTGACATTGTCTTTACTGTGCTGCTGTAGGACTCTTGAAAGTGCGCTTGGCCTCTGCAGAGCAGCCTTTGTGTCCTGTAGCCCAGATGAAAGAGTGTGGGAGTCTGGCTATGTCAGGGTATGCTGCTGCCTGCCACCAGCCTGCCTTTTCACACACTGTTGGCCTCACAAAGCAAATGAGATGCAAGTCTGGCTCAGAGTTGTTTAAATCTTCAGCTGGCTCTGAAGCTGCTTGCTCTAGCTAGCAAATGGGATGCTTAAAACCACAGGCCCTTGCTCCAGAGAACTCTGTTTGCGGCAGCCCCTCCAGCTAAAGTACACTGTCGTCTATCGCCATGTGCACTCCCTCATCCCCTCCCCTCTGGTTTCTCTCCCTGCTTTTGACCTTAAAATTCCTCCCTACCCAATGAGAGAAGGGTTTAAGACCCCTCACCCTTTCATTTGATAGTTTAATCTACCACAACTCCTCAACCCCCCAACCAGGCCAATTCAAACCACTCTGTGGTATCTGGGAAAGACATTAAATTGAGATCTCCATCTTCAAGGCCCAAGATTCAGTGAGTTGCTTCCTCTCCTTCCTTCAAACAGTTCTGATGTGGGATAGAAGGGGCAGATAGGGAATTTGCCCAGAACTAACAGGCACAGATGTTTCCCCAGGGAACTAATATTACGTGTGCCCAGCTCTATCAGCATAAGCAGCAGGTGGCTCTGGGATATGAGTGGCTATCACCCTCTTCTTGATGGGACAGGGCCTTGCTGTCTGCAGGTTTGGAAGCTGAGTTTGAACTGGCCTATAACACTATGGATGGCTAGTGAAAGCAGATGCAGATCCCTCTGGCATTGATGGCCTTAGGATGCAAAGGTTCAGTTGCACAGCCTCACAGCTAAAGCTAGTCAGGCCCCTTCCTGGGCTGCCCTCCAAACCATACATCTGGAGACCTAACTGTTTTCAGAAGCTTTCTAGTTCTAAATGTCACACCCTGCTTGTGTAATGATATCCTTCACTATCTTTGAGTTCTCTGACAGATGCAGATACCCGATGGGGTGTGAACTGTTAGACAACAAGTTCTTTGGGCCTGGGATCCTGGTTTTTGTTCAGCCAGTGTTACTAATTGCACAGTGCTTTATGCAGACCTATTGTGCTGTCCTGTAATATCACAAAATGTTTGCTACTACTACTTCCCTGTTTTCACACCCTCATAGCTTCCTGAAAATGTCACCTTTAGGGTGAAAATTATCCAGGCTTGGTCTCTAAGATGAAGATGATTTGCTTTGGACAGTTGGAGCAAAATGCCTGTAGCTGTTTTTGAGCTATGTGCCCTCCAACAAAATCCGTTTTCCTTTTGTAAAATATAGAGTTTCTAACTACTCTGTGTTTGAACAGGGCCACAGCAGAGGCAAGCAGAGTTTGAAACTTGGTGTGAATGTGGTATAGAAAGTTCTTTAAGGGTGGGTTTGGCTTGTCTGATGTCAGCAGAAAAGATACCATTGACTGCACTGAAAGATGGTTCATGACTGGGCAGTTAGTGATGGCAGAGCTGTAGTGGCACATGCATATCATGGGGCATCAGGACACCTGGGTTCTGGTCTTAGTTCAGTCTGTGACCTTGGGTCAGTCATTACTTTTATTATAGAATCATAGGGATGGAAGGGACCTCATGAGGTCATCTAGTCCAACCTCCTGCTAAAAGCAGGGCCACTCCCACTAAATCATCCCAGCCAGGGTTCTGTCTAATTGGGCGTTAAATGTTTCCAAAAAACAGAGATTCCACCACCTCCCTAGGTAACCCATTCCAATGCTTCCAAGGTTTCTACTCTAGCTGAAGGGTGGGAGCCTGGAACTCACTACTAACAAGGGGAACCTTCACCACACCCAAACTTCCCCAGAGTTTGGGAGGGCTCCAGCCTGGAATTCTGGTTCATCCCACTGGGAAAACAGGACAGCTCTGCAGATTAGGGTCTGCATTTCCCCAGAGTCTGGTCCACAGTTCTATAAATCATCTGTGGCTGCGTATCCACTGTGGGCATAGCCTGCTGCCCTTGGGTGTGCAGTGTTCCCATTGACACCTGTGTCAACAGGATGGGATTGGGCCTTGTGTGGGGGTTACTACTCCATAGAACCATAGAATCATAGGGCTGGAAGGGACCTCATGAGGTCATCTAGTCCAACCCCCTACTAAAAGCAGGACCACTCCCACTAAATCATCCCAGCCAAGGTTTTCTCTAACTGGGCCTTAAATGTTTCCAAAGACAGAGGTTCCACCACCTCCCTAGGTAACCCATTCCAATGCTCTATGACTCCCCTAGTGAGAAAGTTTTTCCTAACATCCAACCTTGACTGCCCCAGCTGCAGCTTGAAACCATTGCTCCTTGTTCTGTCCTCTGTTAGTAATGAGAACAGCCTAGCTCCCTCCTCTTTGGAGCACCCCTTCAAGTAGCTGAAGGTTGCTATCAAATCCCCCCTCGTTTTCTCTTCTGCAGGCTAAATATGTCTATTTCCTTCAGCCTCTCCTCATCATGTGCCCCAGCCCCTTAATCATTTTCATTGCCCTTTGCTGGAATCTTTCTAATTTGTCCACATCCTTTTTGTAGTGGAGAGCCCAAAACTGAACACAGTATTCCAATGCGGCCTCACCAGCACCGAATAGAGGGGAATAATCACTTCCCTTGATCTGCTGGCAATAATCCTACAGATGCAGCCCAAAATGCCATTGGCCTTTTTGGCAACAAGAGCACACTGTTGACTCATATCCAGCTTCCCATCCACCATAACCCCCAGGTCCTTTTCTACCGTGCTGTTATTTAGCTGATCACTCCCCAGCCTGTAGCAGTGCATGGGGTTTTTCCGTCCTAAGTGCAGGACTTCGCACTTGTCCTTGCTGAAAACTCATGAGATTTCTTTTGGCCCAATGCTCCAATTTGTCTAAGTCTCCCTGGATCATGTCCCTGCCCTCCAGCATGTCCACCATTCGCCCCTGCTTGGTGTCATCTACAAAATTACAGAGCGTGCATTTTATCCCATCATCTGGATCGTTAATGAAAATGTTGAACAGAACTGGCCCCAGGACTGACCCCTGAGGCACTCCACTTGTTACTGGTTGCCAACTAGACATTCCTACCCACTGAAACCATTGATCTACCCAGTTTTCTATCCACCTTACAGTCCACTCATTCAACCCATACTTTCTTAACTTGCCGATGAGAATGCTGTGAGAAACTGTATCAAAAGTCTGCTAAAGTCGAGGTATATCACATCAATGGCTATTCCCACATCCACAAATCCAGTTATCTTATTGTAGCAGACAGTGAGGTTGATCAGGCATGATTTGCCCTTGGTGAATCCATGCTGACTGTTCCTCATCACTCTATTTTCCTCTAAGTGTTTCAGTATGGATTCTTTGAGGACCTGCTCTGTGATTTTTCCAGGGACTGAAGTGAATCTGTCCAGTCTGTCATTCCCTGGATCCTCCTTTTTCCGTTTCTTGAAGATAGGTACTGTATTTGCCTTTTTCCAGTCCTCCAGCATCTCCGCCATTCGCCACAAGTTTTCAAAGATAGTGGCCAGCGGCTCTTCAGTCATATCAGCCAACTCCCTCAGCACCCTCAAATGCAGTTCATCCAACCCCATAGGCTTATGCACATCCAAATTCTTTAAGTAGTCCCTGGCCTGACCTATCACCAACGGCTGCTCTTTGTCTCTCCATTCTGCATTAGCCAGCGTAGTGGCCTGGGAGCTGGCCCTCCCTGTGAAGACTAAAGTAAAAAAAGCATTGAGTACTTTAGCCTTTTCTGCATTCTGCACCACGAGGACACCTGCCCCATTTGGTAAGGGGCCTACACCATCCCTGATCCCCTTCTTGTTACTGACATACTTGTAGAACCTCTTCCTGTTATCCTTCACATCCCTTGCTAGCTGCAACTCCAATTGTCCTTTGGCTTTTCTGATTTTATCCCTGCAGTCTTGAGCAATATCTTTATAGAGCTCCCTAGTCAACTGTCCAAGTTTCCACATCTTATAAGCTTCCCTTTTCAGCTCACCACAGAGTTCTCTGCTAAGCCATGCTGGGTGCCTCCCACATCTGCTGTTCTTTTTGCACATTGGAATGGTATCTTCCTGTGCCCTTAGCAGGGTTTCTTTGGGTATGTCTACACAGCACTTTTATTTGGAAGTAACACTGGTTATTTCAAAATAAAAGATATTTGGTCCACATGACGTTTTCTTATTTCGAAAGGACAGATCCCGTCCTTTCAAAATAAGAACTGCTGTTTCGAAACAGGTTAAACCCCAATTGTTTCGAAACTGCTGTCATTTTGAAATGGTTATTTTGAATAAGGCCAGATGGACATGTTGTTTCAAAACAACACTATTGTTTTGAAACAACATGTCCAAACGACTTTATTTCGAAATAACCATTTTGAAATAATGGCCGTTTCAATAGCAGGCTTTCCCTTAATTCGAATTAACATTTTGTTAATTCGAATTAATTTATTTCAAAATAAGGACTTTATTTCGAAATAAGTCATTTCAAAATCCTTATTTCAAAATAACAATGTGTGTGTAGACATAGCCTTTAAGATACAGTCAGCTCTCTTGGATGCCTTTCCCCTTCAGATTAGCCTCCTAAGGGATCCTGCCCATCAGTTCCCTAAGGGAGCCAAAATCTGCTTTTCTTAAGTCCAGGGTCTGTGTTCTGCTTCTTTCCTTTTTTTCACTGCTCAGGATCATGAACTTTACCAGCTAATGGTCACTGCCGCCTTGGTTACTATTTGCTTCTACTTCCCCAATCAATTCTTCTTTGTTTGTGAGCAGCAGATTGAGAGGTGCAAGGCCACTAGTTGGTTCTTCCAGCATTTGTACCAGGAAGTTGTCCTCAACGATCTCCAAAAACTTCCTGGATTGTCTGTGCACTGCTGTATTGTCCTCCCAGCAGATGTCAGGGTAACTGAACTCACCCATGAGAATCAGAGCCTGTGATCTAGAAACTTCTGCTAGTTGTCCATAGAATGCTGCATCCACCTCCTCCTTCTGGTCTGGCGGTCTATAGCAAACACCCACCACAACATCCCCCTTGTTGCCCTCTCCTCTAAACATAACCCACAGACTTTCAACTGGCTTGTTTCCATTTTCATAGTGGAGCTCTGAGCAATCAAATAGTTCTTTTACAGATAGCACTATTCCTCCCCCTCTTCTTTCCTGGCTGTCCTTCCTGAACAATTTATACCCATCCATGGCAGTGCTCCAGTCATGCAAGCTATCCCATCACATCTCTGTTATTCCAGTTACATCATAGTTCCTTGTCTGTGCCAGTACTACCAATTTTTATAGCTTTTTTCCCAGGCTCCTCGCATTTGTGTACAGGCACCAAAATACCACGCTGACTGCCCTACTTTCCCCTATCAGTTATCTCTCCTGTTGTATCTTCCTCCTTGTCTTTTCTCCTCCTTCCCCACTGACCTCAGGTATTAGGGTAACATTAAGAAACCTAATACAGTGATTTGATTTCCCCCCACAATTCTGACTACCCTCCTTTTTATCCCTGCTTTTACAATCCCGGCAACCCCCAAGTTCCATTCCTTTCTCCAGGTCTCCCTCACTGTGACTTACCTGTGGGCTTTGGTCACCTTCCCCCTTCAAACCTAATTTAAAGTCCTCCTCACTCGGTTAGCCAGTCTACGTGTGAAAATGCTCTTCCCCGTCCTCAGTAGGTAGAGTCCATCTCTGCCTAGCAGTCCTTCTTCCTGGAACAGCACCCCATGTTTGAGGAAGCCAAAGCCTTCCTGACAACACCATCTTTGCAGCTAGGCATTCACCTCCAGGATAGATCTGTCACTGCTCAGGTGCCTACCCTTGACCGGAAGGATTGAGGAGAACACCACCTGTGCACCAAACTACTTCACCCATGCTTCCAGAGCTGTGTAGTCACTTTTGATCTGCTGAGGATCACCTCTCGCAGTATCATTGGTTCCCACATGGATGAGTAGCATGGGGTAGTAGTCAGAGGGATGGATGATTCTCGACAATCCCCCCGTAACGTCCCAGATGTGGGTCCCTGGCAGGTGGCATGCCACCGGAGAGGCCTTGCCAGGGTGACAGATGGGTGCCCCCGTCCCCCTCAGAAGAGAGTCCCCAACCACCACAACCCAACATTTCCTCCTGGGTGTGATGGCTGTGATCCTCCCAGCCTCAGGGCTGCATGCCTTCTCTTCTTCCACCACATTGTATGTCTCTAGCTCTGTATAATGGTTCTTTACCACAACGGAGGGTGGGCTGGGAGCAGGGGTGGAGCACTATCTACTGCCAGAAGTAACCAGCTGCCAGTGTCTTTCCTGTGGCAGAGCCACCTCCTCCTTCTCCAATGGTGTGGCAGCAGTCTTTGGTGCCTGGATAGTTTCTTCATCCGTGCATGTCTCCTCATGGATGCTATCAAGGAATTTTTCCAGGGCATGGATACTCCTGAGCCTAGACACCTCCTCCTGTAACTCTCCCACCTGCCTCCCGAGAACTTGCACCAGAAGGCACCTGTCACACTGAATGATCTCATCAGCCTGATTGTCAGTGAGTAGGAAATATCAGCCACAGTCCCTGCAAGGATCTGGATAGAGCTATCCATACACCAGGATCTGGATAGAGCTATCCATGGTCAGAACATCTGTCTGGATACACATGCTGGTGGAGGAGACAGAAGCAGTGCTGGCACAAGCGGTGTGGCTCCTCTTCACCATAGCAGCCTCACAAACCGCAAACTTCTTTTCAGAAACTCCCTCTCAAACTTCCCTGTTTGCAGTCTCCTGTTCGCAAGTTCCCCCTCAGGGTTTGCCCATCTGGCTCTTGGCCTCTACAGGAAACAAACTAACTGACATCCCTTTAAGCAGAGCCGCAATTAGGCCGGGGTGAACGGGGCAAAGCCCCGTGCGGGGAATTTGAGGGGATGGATCTGGCTTCCTGCAGCAGCTGGGGTTGGATCCAGATCTGTTCCCAGCTGCCATGAGGAGTCAGATCCATCCCCCAAGTCCCTAAAATTCCACTGCTGGCAGCAACCCAGATCCACCCCCCATGGCTTGCCGGTGGCAGCGGAAGCTTCCCAGCTCATCAGGCAGCAGCTGGGAATCGATCCGGATTCTCCCAGCCTGTCAGGCGGCAGAAAGCTTTTGCCACTGCCGACAGGCTGTGGGGATCTGGATCTGTTCCCAGCTGCCACTGGACAAGCAAGGAAGCTTCTGCTGCCCCTGCAAGCCAAGGAGGGTGTGTGGAGGGGGGGGGGGGGAGGCTCTGGATTGCCGGTGGTGGAGGAAGCTTCCCTGCTTGTCTGGTGGCAGCTTGGGATGGATCCAGATCCCTGCAGCCTGCCAGCGGTGGCAGAAGCTTTGCACCGCAGCCGGCAGGCCAGGGGAATCCAGATCCATTCCCAGCTGCCACCTAATGAGCTGGGAAGTTTCTGCTGCCATCGACAAGCTGCAGGCGGGGGGAACGGAAGAGATCTGGTATGCTGCCGGAGCTGGTGGCAGAATTTTAGGGGGCTCAGGGGATGGATCTGGCTCCCCATGGCACCTGGGAACAGATCTGGATCCATTCCCAGCTGCTGTGGGAAGCCATAGCCATCCCCTCCTCCTCTAAAATACCTCAGTAGGATTGGGGCCCTGGGCTGGATCGGGGCCTGGGGGGGGACGGGCGCGTCTGGGGTTCTTGCCTCAGGTGCCAAAATTACTAGTTACGGCTCTGCCTCTACTTGACTAATCACAGGGACTTGGTTTACTTTTTGCAGTTTATCTGATCGATAGAGGCATTGGCTCTGTGGCTTGGGCTCTGAGTACCAGTTGCCTGAGGCAGGCGGTCAGTATCCCCCTGCTATGTTGACTAGTGGCTGGAGCTGGAGCCCTGAAAAGAGAAATTGCAATGGGGCAGAGGAGTGCTACTGGCAGCATTTTAGAGAGTGTTGAAAACTAAAGGCCAGTTTTTTCTCAGTGATGTTCTCTGCTCCCTTGCTCCTCCTATTGTCACTTGTGCCAGTGCAAATTGTGTGTGAGATGTTACCAGTCTGAAGGGAAGTATTTGATACCCACTTGGCACTGGTGGAAATGGTGAGACAAGGTGCAGAATAGGGGAGACTCAGGTGTGACAAAGTGCAGGAGCAATATCACTGCCTCAGATACGAATATGAAGTAATTATATTTTCACAGATTTTAAGAACAGAAGGGAACATCTGATCTTCTAGTCTGACTTCCTGTGTGTGTCACAGCCCATCATGTTCCACCAGATACTCTATATTAAGCCCAAAGATTTTAGTCAGATTAAAGCATTTCAGTTCTCAGGAGGTGAAAATGTGTGCCACAAGGAACGAACAGGAGAGACAAAGGTGCTATCAGTACCCAAGACCATTGAAATGGCAAGGAATTGATTAGGTGAGATCTGCCTAGATGATCTTTTACCCCATGCTGCAGAGGAAGATGAAAAACCCCAAGGGACCTGTCTATCTGCCCTATGGGAAAATTCCATCCTGGCCTCAAATATAGCATTGACCCTGAGCACATGGGCAAGACCTATTAGCCAAACACAGCTATCCCTTTAGAACCTATTAGTTAGGCATCTGAAAAGAGGATTCTCTGTACTCCTTCAAGGCACTGGTCCACACTGATCTATGATGCTTTAGATTAGATGAAGGTGAAAAAAATTGCCCCAGATACATTTCACCAGCAGTGCTTTGGCGGGAACAAATCCTTCCTGACCCCTACAGGTGATCAGCTGAAGCCTCGAGATTTTAGTATAGTTATTGTCTTAATGCAGAGCTGCAAGCGTTCTGAGTATGTTGAGGGCAATACAGGTAATCCCTGGCTGATAAAAGAAGAGGATGAATGAGAGGATTTAGGGAGTCTGTGAATTTAAAGCCAGAAAAACATCCATCATCAGGTAGCCTTATCTTTTGTACACTCAGGTCATAGAATTTATCCCATCAGATGAATTAAAGCATGCTTTTTAGAAAGAAATTTAATCTCGTCTTAAAAACACAAGGTGATGGTGAATCTGCCACCTCCCCTGGTGAGTTGTGCCTATGTTTAATTACTCTTGCAGCTATGAATTTGCATCTTATTTCAAGGTTGAATGTATCTAACTTGAATTTCCAGCCACTGGATCTTGCTGGGCCTTTGTCAGAGAGGTTGACAAGCACCCCTCTATCAGCTATCTTTTCTATAAAGTCATCGAGTCACCTTGCAACTGGTAAAAGGTGTCAGACAACTGTCTTGGGAGAATGAAGTCCTCTATTTTCCCCAACAGCAGGTGCTACCTGGGCATCAGAACCAATGAGACACCATCACTGTGTCTGGCAGAGATGGAATATGGGGGGACATCTATACTGACCGCAGTAAAAGATCTGCACCATTGCCACCGCTGGCCCAGGTCAGCTGACTTGGGCTTGTGGAGTTCTAAAATTAAGAGTGTAGACTAAAGGTTTGGGCTCTGGCTGGCATCCACATGATCTGAGACCCTGGGAGTGGGAGAGGGTCTTACCAGAACCTGGGCTCCTGCTCGAGCCCAAATGTCTACACTGCAATTGTGTAGTCTTGCAGCCCAAGGCCTATGAGCTGAGCCCTGTACAGTGGCTCCCTGTGGAGGAAAGAGAAGGGGAAGGCTGGTGCTACAGCTCTCTGAGAAGAAGAGAGAAGGAGAAGAGTGGAAGCTGGTACTGTGGCTGCTGAGGAGAAGGGAGTGGCTGGTGCAGGGTTCCCTGAGTGGGAGACTGGTGCAATGGCTCCTTGAAAAGAAGGGGGGGGGCTGGAGGGCAGTGTTGTAATCTTCTAGGACAGGCTTGTCCAATATGCGGCCCAGTGACCAGAATCTGGCCCACCAAGGGTTTTTGTCCAGCCCACCGACTGCTGCTGCAAGAGCCTGGGAGCTGGGGCTGGCCAAGGCTAGCTGGAATACGCTGTATTGCTACATCAAGTGTATGGGCAGATGTTGACAATCTGAGCAAGCAAAAGTAAAGCCAAATATCACACTAATCATTATTTTATTAAAGTTTATTAATAAAGATCAATTTGTATGTCTTTGTGGAGAAGTGGGAACCCTCTGCTAGGTTAATAAGGGAAGACACGGGTGTTGACCCTCTTTCTTTTCTATTCAGGTGATAGAACACAGGTGGGTGACATAATGTAGAGTCACTAGGTGGCAGGGGGTAGTGTTTAGGGAGCTTGTACTGGGGACCCCCCCCCACTGGTCACACTGGATTCAGCTGGTTGGACCAGGGGGCGGAGAGGTGGGCAGAGCGAGGAGGGGAATAAAGGACCAAGGGGGAAGGAGGGTAGGAGGGAAATGGAGGGTCCAAGAGACAGGACCCTGCCATGGGGTGTAGCCCTAATCCGCTGGGGGTTTCACTTCTGGTTGTTCTGATGATGCAGATACCAACTGTCCTTGCTGCTGTATGAACTGGTTTGCTAATAACCCTCTGATTGCCACACTGGCTGAGAGTCACTGCTGATTGGGACGGCTGGGACCCTCCTGGAGGGAGGAAACGCCCTCCAAGGGAGACCCTCTGAGCCTGGAGTTGGGAGCTGGCTGCACGGAGCGTGGAGAGCTGGGTGCTGGATGGGAGGAGACTCCACCGTAGCAGAGTCCTGACTGGCTGTGGACAGAGGAGATCCAAGGCTTTTCTGGGGTCTCCGTCACAGTCTTATCTGTCAGAAATTTTCTCACTGCCCCCCCCCGACTGAGAAAAGAATTGCAATGTGGCCCCTCACCCAAAAAGGTTGGATACTCCTGCCCTAGAAGCAAGGTGTGGTGGTGGCTGGTGAGGTGATTTCCTGAGGAATAGATAAGAGGATATTTATGTGGGAATCAAAGGCACAGTGCAGTGTGAGGTAGGGGGTAAAGCCACCCACCTTGATCCCCTCCCTCTGTTACCCAAGTCACAGCCCATGGATGCTGGCCACCTTGAGTGAAGTGGGGCCTGTTTGTGCTGACATGCTGTTGATCTGAAAACCGTTGCGCCTTGGAAAGTCAGAGCAAAGGTTGGTAATTGAATCCAGCAAGCTTGGGAGCCTGCCTTGGGGGCTGATTGGTATTCAGTTCTGGTGCAAAGTGCTTAAGAAAAAACGTATTAATTTCCCCTTCCACAAAGAGCAGGAGTGCGACAGTAATCACAGTATCAAGTCATAATAATAAAAAAAAAAAACAAAACCCTCCATTGAAAATAGCTGTTAAGACTCCGGAGGGTTCAGCATGGGAAGATTGTATTAAGATAAAGTAGATTATAACACCAGCGGACATTAAAGGTTGTCATTGTATGGTAAATCACATCAGGAAGTCACAAAAGCTGCTCTTTACACAGTCAGGGATGAAATACTCTGATATAGCCCCTGATTTATGCTCTGCCCCTAGGCACCTCCCACCCCCTGCGGCAAACAGGTAGATGGGTGGGGGGAGGACACTTGATAGGCAGACTGGATTTCTAAGCTGAAGTTTAAAGAGACAGGGCTATAAGAGGGATGAGAGCAGCACTGGCCCATTCCACTTCTTCAGGGTGCTGGGGCTCCCTGCACGTTTACTGCATTGCAGATGCAGGGCTAGAAACCTCCCCATGCTCCTAGACATAGTATAGCAGTGATCTGATCTGGATCCATACCGTATGCCTGCCTCTCACCCTCCCTCCCAGCTGCAACTGTCCTGCACTCAACCACCAGTGACACGTGATGAGTAGATTTTCCCCAGCCACCCAAACCATCTTGCTGCCCCTCTGCTGTTGCCACTTCCCCCCCCAGACAGAGCTCTATAGCACCCAATATCTCCCCATGCATAGGGCTACCAAGTACCAAAGCCTGGAAAGGAGGACAGGGAAATACAAAAAGGAGGACATATGGAGAAAATGTGGTATTAATGTAATATTTTACTGTCTTTAGGGGGCCCTGGAATGCTTTCCCCTACAAATAAGGTATTCCAGGGCATTCCAGCATCCTTTAACCCCTGTAGGTAAAAAGCCAGACAAAATCATGTGTTTTAAAATGCCTGCCAGACAGAGGACATGAAGGTAAAAAGGAGGACATGTCTTCCTTTTGCCTAGCATCTGGTAACCCTATCCCTAAAAATAAAAAATGGAGCCAGAACACTGCGTTCTGTGGCCCACCATTTAAAAATAGCAAACCCCAGAATGCAGCATTCTGGCTCCATTTTCTATTTTTACGGCCCTCCCCAAAGATGAGCCTCTAAAAATAGCAGGCCCCAAAACACCATTTGTGTGTTTCAGGAGGCAGGGAGCTGCCCCAGCCTGGGCTGAGGCTCCAGTGTGAGCCTCAGCCTGGGCTGGGGCTGCTCTGCAGTGCATGGTGACCAGGTAAGGGGACCCTGCAGGGGGCTGGGGTAGTATTCTCCCCAGGACTGGAAATTGGGGGGTGTAGGGGAAGGCTTGGGGGGGCATAGGTGGTGCTCACTAATTTGGCATAACACTGTTACTAGCTGACAACTGGGCGGTGTTGGGAAATTCAGGGGGCATATGGAGGGGAGTTAGGGAAATCCCTGGTTCAAAGACAGGTGAGCCACCCTGGCAGGAAAAGGGTTCAGGGAAGGGGGTCAGCCCAGGGCAGTGGGGGAAGATGGTGCAGCAAGGTGGGGGATTGGGGGACCAGCAATGAGATGGGGGCCAGGCACAATAGCTGGGAGGGGGGTAAGTGTGTGGGAAGCAGTAGCTGGGGTGGGGGTCGTCATGGGGGGCAGTAATTGTGGTGGCAGGTAGACATGGGGGGCAGTAGCTGAAGTAGTGGGTATGCGTGTGGGGAGCAGTAGCCAGGGGTTAAAGTATAATTGGGGAGCCTCAGGAACCCTCCTAAATTGGTGGGCCCCCCCTCGCACCAGTGCAGGCTCCCTTCATGCTGGGGTGGCCCCCCCATGCCAGTGCAGGCACCGCCTCATGCACCCCAGCTGCTGCCCCCCATATGCCTGCCCCCCAGCTACTGCCCCCCCAAACACCTGTCCCCAAAGCCCAGCTACTGCACTTCCAACCCCAGCTACTGCCCCCAAAACACCTACCCCTATCAGACCCCTTTCCCCATGTCATTCTTAGCCCCCATCCCCACTCCCTACACTCCCTGCCCCCATTCCAGCCCTCCTAACCCCCCAGCCCACCATCCCGACCCCTTCTCCCCCCCTCCCCATGCACTCTCTCTGCCCCCACGCTTTCCCGGCTGGCTGCCCAACTGCCCCAACCCCACCCCAGCCCCCTTACCTGGCCGAAGAGCTGGGTGGGGGGCAGGAGGCCGCAGTACTGGCTGGCCAGCCAGGCAAAAAGGAGCCCATGCTGGAGGCTGGGGCCTGGCGCTGTGCACAGCCAGGCCCCAGCTGTAAGGGGTAGAGCCGCCACAGGCTCTGGGGAAGGGAGGGAGGGGTGGCTGGACTGGCTCCAGCCTGCAGCCCTACCCTTCCTCCGGCCTAGAAGGGACACGCTGGAACGCTGTGTTCTGACGGGCCCCGGAACTCAGCATTCTGGCGTGTCCCCCTGTTTTTTGGGAGCCCTGGAACATAGCGTTTGGTGGTGTTCCCCTATTTTTAGGGGGCCCGGAACACTTGCTCCCAAAAAATAGGGGGCCCCGGAATGGCGTTCAGGGGCATTCCCCCTTATTTTAACCCCTGGCAGTAGCTGGGGTGGGAAGCAGGGGTTTGGGGGTTAGTAGCTGGTGTCCGTGAGGGGGGCCTGCAACAGCATGAGGGGGGCCTGCATTGGCATGAAGGAGGCTGCCAATTTAGGAGGGTTCCGGGGCCTGCCAAATTATACTTTAACCCCTGGTTGTGGAGCCCCATGCTGCAGCCACCAAAAGACTGGAATGCATTGGTGAAAGATGTAACTGTTGCATTCTGGGCATAAATGATTTTTTTCAACTGGGTCCCAAGAAAAAAGTTTGAAAACCACTGGGTTAGACAAACACTTGTGAGGGATAGTTTAAGAGGGTACTTGGTCCCACCATGAGTGCAGGGGAATGGACTCAATGATCTCTCATGGTCCCTTCCAGTTCTATGATTCTGTGACTTCCAAAGGAGGCCCCTTGCCATGTGCATAGTGGTCCTGAGAGTGGCCTGGCCATAAAAAAAGCTTAGGCAGTGCAGAGAGGGATTTTGCTATTGGCTTATTGGGTCCTTTTTGAACTGTATAAAATCGAGAGGACTAACAAACTATGCTGTCTGTGAGCTCCAAGTTTCCAGCTTCCAGACTTTTTTCTGACCTTGTTGGTGATAATTCTCCTCATTGGAGATAATTCCAGGCATGCATGTGGAGCTGTGCCTGAATTATCCTGGTTTGTACGAAGATCAGACTCAGGCTTTCTGTGTAGGAAGATCAACAAGGAAGGAATTCCAGACCAGCAAAGAATGCAATGCCCATCTTAGGCAATGGCACCCAAATCCACAAGGAAATGAGAATGTAGCACTGATGCATGGCAGGAAAAATGGGACCTTTGTGGTGATAGCAAATGTAGTGCAATGAAACAGAGAACTCCAGGCTTGGGCTTGAATTTTACCATGCATGTTCCTAACACAGCGCAAACTTTTCTGTGATCTGTACCATTAAAAACCGATGCTCATTGTACAAATGCATGTCTGTGCATATTTTCTCTTGATCAGTTGAGGAGGATGGGGAGCAGGGCTGCTCTCTCACCCATCACATAGTCAGAGCCCCTCTGCCAAACTGACTGATAAGACTTGGGGAAAGCTGATTGTCTCATATGTTGTTCTGCACAGATCCAGGGTTACTTTGGGAAAGCAGGCTGGAGCCTTGCTGACTTCACTGAAGCTGAGTGAAAAATGAACATTCTCACCCCCACAGGTAAAACAGGCAATCAATAGAAATCAATAGGATCACATTTGTTGTGGTTTCACTCTCCCCCAAATGCCTATTTTTTCCTTCAGTTCCAATTTTCAGGGCAGACAAAAGGCTGTTTTCATGCCACTCCCACCAAGAGTTATTGGCTCACAAAGAGCTCTTAGACTAGAGTTGTACAGAAATGGCATCAGGACCAAAGTCACCAAAACCTCGCCTTTGCCCAGAGAGGTGACATTTTGCCATTCATGTCACTGAAGACAGGACACGACTCAAAAACATGACTGAATGTTGCCCTTGGGTGGCATGCATGAATGTTTGCTAACACTCACACCAACAGCTGACACTTTTGGTCTTTTGTATAGATCTGCTCCCAAAGCAAAATTTTGTCACTTCTCCCAGCGTTTGACATGCTGAACTCTCTAGCTTCAGTGCATATAGTCACAGAGCTGGTTTCATTAATGCCCCTGGATTTTATGAAGCCTGAGAAGTGATGGGAAGGCATATTAAGTGTAATAGACTTTTGCTGAGATAGATGTTATTGCATGTGGAGTAACTATGGCAAGCTGTTTTGCTGGCTAATATGCACATTTAAGAAACAATTTGAGAGTGTGAAAACATTTAAAAGGAATGCTAATTTCAGGCTGTAGAGAAAAATGTGCACCTAGAGAATGGAAAAGCAAAGGCTGAGAATTGGGCAGGAAAGAACTCAAACGATTCAGATTTCTTCCGTTTAATTTGCTGTGAAATGGGCATGCCCAAATATGCCCAGGCATGCCCTCATAAGTATATTCCATCTGTGTCTGACCACCTGCCCGATAGTTCACAAAAGGATATTGTGGGATGTTTGTATAAGAAATGTATTCAGAGTTGAGTAATATGTGAAACTGGTCGTGAGGCAGGGTGGGTCTCAGAGCTGACTCAGTCAAAATTGAAAACAATTGACATCTGTCAGTCCAGCCCAGAATTTTCAGTCTGGGGCAGATGAAGATTTGATTAGATAAAGACAAAGGACTGGGACTACATAAAAAAGGAAAGCGGGCACAGATGGTATCCATGATGGAGGCATCCATCTGATGAAGTGGGTTGAGGCCTGTGAAAGCTTATGCTCAAAGAAATCTGTTAGTCTATGGCTGTGTTCACACACAAGCATTATTTCGATACAAGTTGTGTCGAAACAACTTGTATTGAAATAATGCCTTATTTCGAAATAACTTAATTTGAATTAACAGTTTGTTAATTCGAATTAAGGAAAAAAGCTCAAAGCGAAATAGCAGTTTCAGGCAACAGTTATTTTGAAACAAGTCACTGTTGTTTCGAAACAACATGTTTGGACGGCATTGTTTCGAAACAATCATTTCGAAACAACATTGTTTCGTCCCCACATGGGGTTTAAGTTGTTTTGAAATAACGCCGTTGTTTTGAAACAACGGGTGTGTCATGTGAACAGGGTATTTCTTATTTCGAAACAACCTCTGTTGTTTCGAAATAAGAGTGCGGTGTGAACACAGTCTATAAGGTGCTATATGACTCTTGCTAATGATAGAGGCAATGTTCTGCCAACAGGAGTTCTTCCTGACAGGTGGATCCCCAGCCACTGAACCTGATGAGTGCTGTATGTGCTGCCTACTGGGTGAAAAATAAGAGCATGAAAATATTTAAAAGGAATGCTGATTTCAAGCTGAAGAGTAAAATGTGCACTTGGAGATTGGAAAAGCAAGGCCTGAGCATCAGAGAGGCAGAACTCAAATGATACCTGATTAGATAGGAAAGTAACTTGTTAACAAGTATAGGCTATTGCTTGTGTTTTCAGGTTTTCTTATACCTTTTATTTTAACCTTTAACTAACTCATGCTCTGTTAAATAAACTTCAATTTGGTTTTACTATAGAGCTGTCTAAGTGGCAGTGCTAGAGAGTTGTGAACTTAGATGAAATCAGTACATGGGGGGACTACTTGCACAAGCAGCAGCAGATTGGTGTGCTTTGTGTGTATTCAGATGACAAGGGCACTGCTTGTGTGTAACAAAGCAAGGTGTGTAAATAGCTAGCCTGCACTGGGAAAGAACAGAGTTTGTGTTGCCAGTAGCTTTGGGGGAGTTCCCCCAGCAGCGCAGATAAGAATGAGCAGGTGATAGCAATTCACCCCATAAACCCTAGTAAAGCTTAAAAAGTGTCACAGTCTCACTGTGATCCTTGTTAAAGGGCTGCAGAAATTTTGTCCATTATGCTACTTTACGAGCTCTTGTGGGGTGGAGGAAGAGATGAAATAGATATCTACCATTCCTAAAGACAAGTGAGTATGAAACAAGTAAATAATAAAGCCCAAGCTATACTGCAGCCTGGGATGGTAGAAGGGGGTAATCTGCAGAACACTGGTCAATATGATTTAAACCAAATGTGTGACTTCAGCTTACTGACTAATGTCCAGATTCTCTAATTCACCCAAAGTAGTGAGCTCATTTGGAAATCTGACCTCAGTAGTGGGTGCTGAGCCCAGCAGAAAATTCTGGCCAAAATGCATTGGAACCCCTCTTCAACGAGTGGGTGAATAGCACAGAAATCAAAGTCTACAGTTACACATCTCTGAATTTGTAATAATTCACTGCTTCCAGGTTCATTCTCCTTCTGTGTTTGCTCTCCACAGACCTCAGAGATACAACAAGGAGTTACAGGCATCTTACCAGCACATACCTCCTGGAAAACAGGCTCTAAATTCATATTCACAACCACTCATGGAAATCAGTGTTTATATTTACAAATCTGAGTACAGTATTCATGCTTGGGACTTCATCATTCCACGTGACTTCTGCTTTCCATGTAACTTATCTCTGGCGGGCACAGGACTGCCCTCAGGGAAAATGGTGCCCTGGGTCAACTTGTATTTTGATGCCGCAGGCCTTTGTAGGTCCCCTCATGCCACATCACCCTTCTGCACTGCCTTCAGAGCTGAACTACCTAGTTCTGAAGGCTGTGTTGTGCCACCATCAGTGGAGACATAAAGGCCCCAAATTTTTTGTCTTGCCTACCTCAGCCCCCCATATTGGAAAGAGGCTGGCATTGCCCTGCTGCTGCCTGTACCTCCCTGCCCAGCTGACAGTTCTGGGAGACATCATTCACCTTCCGCTCAGCTGGTCTGGTGGGTCTCCAGCCCCAGATTCATCTTCACTCACCCCTGCTCTGGCAGCCCAGGCCAGACAGCTTCTGGAACTCAGATGGTGCCGCCACTGACCCTGGTGCCCTGGGTGGCTACCTATGTGCTCACCCCTGTCTGGATGATTGCAAAGAAGAAACTCAGCTCTAGATGGGGAATTTTTATCAAAGATCTGTGGCTGAGCCACAGAATTCAGTAAACAGCTCTGGATAATAAATAAACCTAAGAAAAGTCTTCCTACTCAAGATGCCTACATAGCCCCCATTGCCATAGTCACTGAGTGTCTCTCAATTTTTAATGTATTTATCCTCACAACCTGCCCCATGAGATATCCCCATTGCACAGAAAGGGAATTGAGGCCCAGCAAGGATAAGTGACTTAACCAAGGTCACAGAAGGAGCATGGAGAGCAAGGAAATGAACCTGGGTGCCTCAAAGACTTAGCCCCCATCCTGGCCGACTCTACTGATGGGCCCAGACTTTTCTTTGCCAGCAAAAAGTCCATTGCTGAGGCTTGTTCTATTAAAGAACTCCAAGCATCTGACGAAGTGGGATTATCTCTCACGAAAGCTTATGCAATAAATAAATTCATTAGTCTTTAAAAGAGCCACAGGGGGGCTCCTTGTTTGTCTGATTCCAGGGACTCTGTCTGCTGCAGCACTTCATTGTTAACTTCTCTGACTCTTTGTTTCTGGTTGCATATTATGTCTGAAGCAACAATGAAGCCTGGGACCTGAACTTGATCTCAGATCAGTGTGTTTTGAATAAATCCACTGAAGCCCATGGCATCACTTTGGATTTACCCCAGTGTAATTGAGATCAGTCTGGCCATTGCCCTTGAGAGCTCATGTAAATTTTCTCCACAAAGTCACCTCTATTTATTATCATATTATTTCCTTTTAGAGAACTCTGCCAAGTTTGGGACGGATTCATTTTCTATACAGCAGTCTCTATTACTGTCTCTTTTGCCTCAACCATTGTACAATTTTAGCTTGAGTTCCTCCCAGGAATCAAGATGAAGTTCACTGGTCTTCAAATCCTGGGAGTTTCTTTGGATGCAGTGGCTGCTGCCATTCCCTCCCACTCGGCCCCCCCAATCCCCAAGAGCAGAACAGGGCTCCAGGGCAGGAAGGAGCCTTATTGGGAGTGGGAGGAGCAGGGATCAGGGATGGCAGGCCAGGGAGGAAGGACTGAATGGACAGGGAGGGATGGTCCAGAGACTGTGGTATTTGATAAGCTCAATGAGGGACAAGAAGAGGTATTCCTCACAATAAAGGGCAGGCAGGAAAGTGAGGTAGTAGAAACCTGAGCTATGCTAGGGAACAGGAGGAATAGTCCATCATACTTCAACTCTGCCCCTCAGTAGGCCTGGACCCAGGCCACAATGGTTGGATTCAAGTTTCTGGAACCTCTATGTTGGGGTGTATTGGATTGCATTTCTGCAGAGCTGAGAGACATGGCTGGGCTTTGTATGTGGCTGTGCATGGGGGCCTGACATTTTGCAGACTCCCACCAAGCTTCCAGACCATTCTCTAAAGTGTATTCATTGCTGCAGCACCATGGAACTGAAGACAGGAATGAATGAAGAAAATGGCTGTTTGGTCTGAGCAATGAAAAAAAATCATGGTGCCAGGCATTTCACAGCTAATTCCTAGAGTTCCTCAGACATGTGGCTTGCCCCTGGACCTTTCTCCCCTGAGTTGACATCCCTGATGTGGACTCCTGAAACCTGCACCGATAAATAGACTCATGAGGCTCCTTGTGAGGGGCCTTAGTTCCATCATCTATTGTCAGGACTTAATGAGTTGTTATTAAGTGGCTGTATAATGTTGCCTGGTGCCGGTAACCAATGTGGGGTGGGGATGGGTGGTGGAAAATAAATTCCACGGTTGTATCAGTGTGCCTAAAATTCCTTAAAACAAGCAAGGAGTCCCATGGCACTTAAAGACTAACAAATTTATTTGGATCCATAGGCAATGGACTCATGGACACTGTTCCCTCTAAGCTGTGTGCGTGTGCGCACACACACAGGTCATGAAACCTGCGCACACAACAAAATAAAGCACGGACAAAAAAATTCAATAGTGCTAATATTGGTGCTCACAAAGAAATGTTTTTGCACACACAAAGAAATTGTCTGCGCACACAGTCTACGAGTAATTAGAGGGAACATTGCTCATGAGTGCTAAGATGACAGCCTGGGGTATGGATGTTCGTAGTGCAAAAGTGCAATGGGAAACAGGGGAGCAGCCAAGGCCAATAAGCTGCATAGTTCAGTGTGTGTCCCAGGATAAAATACAGTTCACATTTTGGATGGGACTCCAGGCTGTGCCGTAGGTGGGAGGATTTTAGGGTTAAGTAGCTCTTGAGACACTCCTGGCTCTTCTCCTGCCTGTATTTGGTACTGGAAAGTCATTGTCATTTATCAAAGTAGCATCAAAGGCCCCTACTGAGACCTGTGCCCCACTGGGTGATGCACCGTGCAGACAGTCGATTACCCAGCCATCTTACAGTACAGTGTAGCCAGACAAGATGGATAAAGGGTGAGAAGTGAAACAGAGTCCCAGAGTGACATGTTCAAGGGCACCCAGCAGCTCAGTGGCAGAGCTGAGGCCAGAGTCTGGATTTCCTGGGTCTCAGAGCAGTCCCTTGACCATTAGCCCATCAGTAGTCAAGCTGTGATGCAGGGGTGGGCAACACCTGGCATGGGTACCAATACCGGTACATGAGCCCATTTGGAGTAGCATACTGCACCCACTGTGGAGCCACAGAAAGGGCTGCTTCTGCCACCAAAATTAACTCTGGGTAAGTTCTTTTGGGGGCAGCTGGTACATGAGGGGTCCCCACCATGCCTATGCCCAAGGCATGCCACATAATGAAGCTGCCTGGAGTGGCTCCTCTTCTCAACATACCGCTGGCTCCAAAAGGAGCCACTTTGGGCAACTTCTTTCTGGCTATGTTCACACACGGGGTTATTTCGATACAAGTTGTTTCAAAACAACTTGTATCGAAATAACAACTTATTTCGAAATACGTTAATTCGAATTAACAGTTTGTTAATTCGAATTAAGGAAAAAACTCAAAGCGAAATAGCAAGTTCAGACAACAGTTATTTTGAAATGAGTCACTGTTGTTTCAAAACAACATGTTCTGATGGCATTGTTTCAAAACAATCATTTCAAAACAACGTCGTTTCGTCCCCACATGGGGTTTAAGTTGTTTCGAAACAACGCTGTTGTTTCAAAACAACGGAACCCGTTGTTTCGAAACAACGGTGCGTCATGTGAATGTGGCGTTTCTTATTTCGAAACAACCTCTGTTGTTTCAAAATAAGACTGCTGTGTGAACACACCCTCTGTGGCATACCTGTGGCCCTCCAAGAGGAGTCACTATGGGCAGCTTCTTTCTGCAGCATTCCTTAGGACCCCATCTGCAGGCGTGCTACCAAGAGGGGCTACTCCAGGTGGCTTTTTTCCACCAGCAGCTCCTTACAGTGGCATGTGTGGGAAGCATATCCCCACCCTCCAGCTGTAACCACCACTAAATTATACAGCTGTAGCTTTTTTTTCAGTGGAGGAGCTGCCAGCGCCAGCTGCGGGTTGGAGAGGAGGAAGTGGCACAGGGGTTAGCAAAGGTTGCTGACCCCAGCTATGATGTGCTCTGTTGTGTGTGTTTTAAAGGAGGGTTTAGCTGACATGATGGCTTGACAGATTCTTGACAAATAAATACATTTGTTAGTCTTTAAGTGCCACAAGACTCCTTGCTCTTTTTTTCCCCCTTTACTAGACTAATAGGGCTGCACCTTTGGAACTTAACAAATTCTGCATCTCAGAGCCATGACAGGACACCTGAGGCCCATCATGGTTCAGAAATGAGGAAACTGGAGAATCATCTGTGTCTAGTGATAGGAAATACTGGGGAGAATGCCTTGTGGTTCAAGAACAGGGCTCCTGATGGTTTTTTGTGGGTCACTGATGGGGACCATCTGAGGCTTATCATGGTGCAGGGATCGATATAGTTGGGAACATACCTGAGGCTTCTCACAGCTCTCTCATTAGCATGTCTAGAAAATCATAGGAGGTTTATTATGATCCCATGACTAGGACAGGTGAAGAAACATCAGTGCATAGAATCATAGAATCACAGGGTTGGAAGGGAACTCATGAGGTCGTCTAGTCCAACCCCCTGCTAAAAGCAGGACCACTCTTACTAAATCATCCCAGCTATGGTTTTGTCTATTCAGACCGTAAATGTTTCCAAGGAATCTTCTACCTAGTTCCAGGGTGGGAACAGGAGGGCTTGTCCAGTTTCAGGGCAATGCCCAGGGCATGGTTGGCACTAATGAAAGAAGCTTGGGAGAAAGTTTCCTTTGTTACTGAGGAGCAGCTATGTGGCAGCCCATATTCCAATTGGCTACATGGAAGGAGGTAAATGCTAGTGTATTTATGTCTCCTAAAGGGCAACCGCAATTCATTGGGAATGAACAAGAAATAAGAGAGCAATGAGACTTGGGTAATGCAATTCCTGTGATATAATCTAACATTTCGGCCGCTCCTGGGTGACAGAATGAGGATGTGTTTTTGTCTGGGAAGCTGCAGAGCGAGGTCTGGTCCCCGCCTTCCAGTCTGTCTCCTGTGCCCTGTGGCAGGGTATGCTGCAGGGGCTTGGGATGCCAGCGAGGGGGTGACAGCACTATGGAGGAAATAAATATACTTGTGCACAGAGATGCCCCCAGGAATGGACTCTCTATTAATAACAGTAATAACATATGCCAGGAAGTGGAGGGAGCATCTTTTATAAAATGCTGATCACATGTAGTATCTGGGGCAGAAACAAATTGCACAAACTATTTCATTCTCTTATAATGTACATAATGTCACATTCTTCTACTACTGTTTACTAAGTTTTAATAGGCCACGTGCATTGGGCTGCAGATCATCAGATAAATTGTGGGACTGTGTAGAGGAGACTGCACAGTGGCCGCAGACAGCTGGAGAGGCGGGCCCAGCAAGGTTTCCAGACAAACGCTGAGCTGGAGCCAGATCTGTTGAGACATGCTACACTTGCTCTGTCCTCCCACAGCCACTGCAGTGGAACAGTCGGGATGCAACCCAAATCCCTGCGGAACAAGTGGGATGCAGATAGATAGGAAGGAAGGCTGATGGGGATTTTCTGTTACCCACAGATCAGGCTGGCTGGGAATGGTGGAAGAAGAAATTGTGTCCCATGGAAAGACAGAAGGAGGGTGGGTAAGGTAGGAGAGGTTCTTTTATTTCCTACAGGGCCTGAGCCAAATGCCAAGCTCACAGTGAGCTCCTATTCATATCGAGCGGCAGGTTGCCTCGGTCAGTCCTGATGTTGCTAGTTACTCTGCAGGTAGATTTGGCCCCTAGTGTGTAAGTCTTTGTTGGACAGTGCTAATAATGGAAAAGATGACCCCCCAGGTCAAGGGTCCAGCATAAGCCTGAAGAGGTTAACTGGGGCACCAGCAAAGGCCAGTGGTTCTTCCTGTATTAAACTCCTTTTCTCAGAGCATTCACACAGCTATGTTCAGCAGAGCCCTTGGCCCCTGAAGCCATTTATTTTTCCACTGACAGTGACTGCTCCGAGCAGAGGTGCAGTGGGAAGGGAACTGAAATGTGCTTGTGCATTGAGATAACAAGCGCCTTTCATTCTACCCACTGATACAAGCAAGGCTGGATTAACTGGCTGGGGAGCGCTGGCCTGCTCCTGCTGCAGGCACCACTCCTGCCTGGGTCCCCCTAACCGCAGGGCTCCCTCACCTGGACCACTGCATGGGCCAACCTTCCCATTGCTGGGGGCAGGGGCAGGGCCCTGGATCCAGAGGACCCTCCCACCCCTGCCCCGCTCTGGCCAGTCTGCCCAGGGGCTGGGGGGGGGGGGCTGCTGGAATGTAGCATGGGGGCCTCTGATGCTGCCCCCCCAGAGCCATGTGCCCTGGAAAGCCATGTTGGAGCTGTGGCAGCCTCACCGTGAACCAGGTGGCCCTGTCCCCAACCCCGGCAGAGAGAAGAGGGATTGGCCCACCCCACCCTGCCCCAGTGGGCAGGCCAGCTGGCCCAGGGCCCTGCTCCCCATGCTGGCACCTGGAGAGCTGGCAGGATATGAGTGCTCTCAGTGTTACTGCCCTGCCAGTACTGAGTTGGGCAGGTGCCAGATTATCAGGGTTTTAGGAACTGGTGGTCGGGGTTGTTTCAAAATAAGATTTAGGCTGTTCACACGACGCACGGTTGTTTCGAAACAACGGAAGCCGTTGTTTTGAAACAACCACGTTGTTTCGAAACAAGTTAAACCTAGTCCGTGGGCAAAACAACGTTGTTTCGCCACAGTTGTTTCGAAACAACGCCGTACGAACGTGTTGTTTCGGAACAAGATGTTCCGAAACAACAGTTCACCGCGTGCCCCCTCAGCACCCTGCCCAAGGGACACCCCTCAGCACCCTGGCTAGGGTGCTGAGGGGTGTCCCCTGGCCAGCGCCTGCACACCCGGGCTGCAGGCACCAGTGGGGTTCAGCGCTGCCCAGTGCTGCTCCCCGCTGGTGCTTGCACAGCGGGGCTGCAGGCACCGGCGGGGTTCAG